>CM058229.1:85668284-86101893 GCA_030180135.1 Orychophragmus violaceus | reverse complement strand
ACACATTACCAAATGCGTGCCTCGTTTCCCTCTCCAAGATAGCATATTACCCGTGTGTCGCAAGTCATAAAGATCACATTCCGCAATGAAAGCTATAAACTCAGAGAACGAACCTTCCGATCGTTTCCTTCCTCCCTCTTTCTCTTCCTCAGACACAATATCATTGAAATCACCTGTAAGAAACCAGGGATCATCTCTGAATGTGTTCATCTCAATGATGCTTTGCCAAACCAGCTTTCGCTTGGTACTTCCGGGTCACCGTAAAAAAATGAGGCGAAATATGATTCTTTTCGATAAGTAATTTTCGTGTCAATACAATTGATGTTCTGAATGAAGATCTCTACATCAACATTCTCATCCCACAGCAAAGCAAGTCCCCCTCCCCCTGGACTATGTGGTGACACCAAACACATAGAAGAGTAATTCAGATCTTGAAGCTCCTTTATCACAAAGTCATCTGGATTTTTTGTTTCCATGAGAAACAAAATTTCCGGCTTCAATCTCTTCCGAAGCTCCTTTAGTCTACGAACTGTTCTGGGGTTCCCAAGTCCACAACAGTTCCAGCTCAATGTGGCTAAGGACCCGAGTTTCGAGCGGACCGAAAATCCCGCCCTGTTCCGTACCCTCTCTGTTTCACTTGTTTCATTTGCGTTCTTGAAATTCAAAATCTCAATGAAATTGTTTTCTTTCTTTTAGAATATTAGTTTATAATTTATTAAATGTTAAAATTATTGAGAAGATTGAATAATAAATTCAAAAATTACTATAAATATTATTTAGTTTTTTTTTACTTAACGGTGGAGACGGAGAGACCACTCATCATGCCGGATGTATTTTAGCGTTCTTCTGCTATTTTATAAAAACCAAATAGTCTTCTTATTTATTACATGACATGTGGCTCCGAAAAGATCAATGTTTCAATCTTAGAAAAACATAATGATTTATAAAGCTTTAATAGATATACTAAATTTATCTTAAAACGCAGGTTCCCCAAAGGAGAAGACAAGCAACGGATCTTCAGAAACCAGCACACAAAGACCTATTAAAATGCTTTAAGGTATTACACTACCGGTTCACCTCACTGGTCACCATCCCATAGTGCTTGGTGAGGACGAAAAATCTCCAGAATGGTAAGGCACGGTCCGGTCATGGGAGGACAATGCTCATTGAATGGTTTGAATGGAATAAGACTTATGAGGATGTTAGGAATATGAAGTATGTGGAAATTCCAAAGTACTTTGTTTGGAATAATACATGTAAAATGTATACACGGAGGAAAAAGAGAGGAAGCATCGGGAGAATAGTGAATTTTCACCAATCAGCAAAAGAACTATATTACCTCTGTATCTTAGTCACCATAATCAAAAATCCAACAAGTTTTGAAGACTTGCTAACATTTGATGAGGTGCTTCATAAAAGTTTCAAGGAAACATGTAACTCAAGGGGGTTGCTGGATTGAGGTCAAGAAAAACAAGCTGAAATGGAATAAAACTCTCAAATGTCGTCACCATACCTACATAGAGGTATGTAAGTATTGATCATGTATGTTTCAATAATGTGAAGTCTGCTTCACAAGTCTGCTTCTCAAGTCTGCTCACAAGTCTGCTTCACAAGTCTGCTTCACAAGTCTGCTCACAAGTCTGCTTCACAAGTCTGTTAAGTTCATTTCGGACCAAAATGACAAAATGTCTAATTTGTCCTCTATCTAATTATGTTTAGGGTTATTCTTGTGTACACATCCTATATAACTTGTGTAGCCACCAAATATCAAAAGACATGTCATTTTTGTGACTATTCTCTCTTCTTCTCTTGAGCAAACAATTCTCCCATTTCTGAATCTTTAAGCTTAAATCTTTCTTAAAACTATCATGGTATCAGAGCAATAGAGTTATTGTTCTTTGATTCTCTCTATTCTCTTATTGATTCTACTCATTCTTAGTTCTAAATCTGGGGTTTTCTCTTCATTTCTGCTCTTCCAATTGTTTCTCTTTTCTGAAACCTTCAAGCTTCATCAATGGAAGACACTGTCCAAGTAAACTCAAGCCTCAAGCCTACTGTCATTCCTGTGGTTCTCAAGGGTTTAAACTACAGGACATGGCAGAGAACAACCAAGACCGCAATCTGTGGCAGAGGACTTTGGGAGCACATTCTTGAGGACAAGACACCGCCTGATGAAGATCCAAAGGAGAAGAAAGATGAGGCAACAAAGAAGGAGGAGGCAAGGTGGTTTCAAGAAGACCAATCAGTTCTGGGTTTTCTTCAAAACTCACTAGATCCATCCATCCTTGAAGCTTAATCCCATTGCGAAACTGCTAAATCACTTTGGGACACTCTGAAGAAGGTGTATGGTGATGTCTCTAACCTCAGCCGTGTGTATGAAGTGAAGAAGACAATCAGTGACCTTCACCAGAGGATTGTGAGTTCACCAAGTATCTTGGGAAGTTCTCATCTGCTTGTTCTGAGCTTGACATGTTAAGGCCAAGCACCATGGACCCAAAGGTTCTTAATGAAAGGAAGGAGCAAGACAAGATCTTTGGACTCCTCCTCAATCTGAATCCGGTCTACAATGATGTTATCAAGTCCATTCTAAGGGAAACTACTCTTCCTGACTTTTAAGAAGTGTGCTCAAGGATCCAAAAGGAACAAGGGAATATTGGGCTGTTTGGAGGAAAGGGGGAGCTTGTCACCGCCAAAAAGAGTGTGTTCAAGTATGAGGACAGAAGCGTGTTCAAGCAAGAGGACAGGAAGCACATCTCCTGTGATCATTGCAAGAATAAGGGACATGCCAAGGAAAAATGCTGGATCCTCCATCCATACCTCAAGCCATCCAAGTTCAGGGATTCAAAAGCCAACATCTCTCAAGAAGTGGCTGAGCAGGCGACTTCATCTACTCAAGGAGGAGAGCTTGCCTTGTTCACTAACACTGAGTATGTGAGGAGAAGTGATCTGGAGGATCTCATCAAGGCTTATGCCTCTAAACTCTCTGGTATCACACTTTTGTCTCATAAATTGCTTGCTCAATCTGATCATAAATGGTAGTAGACTCAGGAGCTTCTCACCATATGATTAGTGACACTAAGTGGTTAAAAGATATTAAACCGGCTCTAGGTAGAGTAACTATTGCTGATGGTCAAAGTATTCCCATTGTAGGAACAGGAAAGTTAAGACTCTTTAACAAGGATAGTGATGCTTTCTTTGTGCCTAAGTTTAAATCTAATCTTCTGTCTGTGAAAAGGATTACAAATGATCTGAATTGCAATGTTATATTTGGGCCTAATGAAGTTTGCTTTCAGGATATTAAGAATGGCAAGGTACTTGGAAGAGGTGGAACACAAGATGAGCTTTACCTCATTGAAAACATTTCTCCAAGCAATTCGAATTCCTTAGCTTTCAATTCCTGTTTTTCTGTTAATAAAAATTTTTTGTGGCATGCTAGACTTGGACATCCTCATGCTCGTGCTCTCAGTTTAATGCTGCCTAATGCTAACTTTGATCATTCAACTTGTGAAGCTTGCATCCTTGGCAAACATTGTAGAACTATATTTCCTAAATCTACTACTATCTATGAAAACTGCTTTGATCTAGTGCATTCTGATGTTTGGACTTCACCATGTCTGTCCAAAGATAGGAACAAGTATTTTGTGACATTTATAGATGAAAAATCAAAGTATACTTGGGTCACCTTGTTTCCATCTAAAGATAGAGTTTTACAAGTCAAAGATTCAAAGCAAATCTGAACAAACATGGAATCCACATCAAACAAGCTATCCACATACACCCCAACAAAATGGAGTGGCTGAGAGAAAGAACAGACATCTTATGGAGGTGGCTAGATCCATGATGTTCCATGCCAATGTGCATAAAAGCTTTTGGGGAGATGCAGTCTTGGCAGCTTGCTACCTCATTAATAGGATTCCAACCAAAGTTCTACAAGACATCTCACCATTTGAGGTATTAAACAAAACTAAACCCTTTATTGAACACTTACGTGTGTTTGGGTGTGTGTGTTTTGTCCATATCTCAGGTGATCAAAGAAACAAGCTAGAGGCTAAGAGCATCAAGTGCATGTTCCTTGGATATTCAACTACTCAAAAGGGATACAAATGCTATGAGCCAATCAACAACCGCACATATGTGTCAAGAGATGTTAAGTTCATTGAGGGGCAGGGGTACTATGAGAAAAGGGATTGGGAAGGACTGAAGGATCTTTCAAGATCACCGTCTGACCTTGCTATAAGTATGAGGTTTCTCTTGAATCATTTGGGAAATGTCCCTCATAAAGTACCAAGACAAGGGGAAACAGAAACAGGAAGGCATCAAGAAGAGTTGCAAGAAGAAGAACCAGTGACATCTAATCAAGAACCCACTCAAACTCAAGAGGAAGTTCTACCTCACAATCAAGATCAAGACAACTTGAATATGAATGATGAGGAGATTATTCATCATGAAGAAGAAGAGATGGGTGTAAAGGAAGTTGCTCAACCGGTCCAACAACTCAGAAGAAGCACTAGAGAAAAGACGGATCTATCAAGCTACATCAACAAGAAGTTCTACTTTAACAATCAGGTTGTTGCTCATCCCAACCAGTCCATGTGTTCTATTGCCTTGTTGCCATCAAGTCATTGCGCTTTTCTTGGGAAGATAGAGATGAATCATGTTCTTAAAACTTATGAAGAGGCTAAAGACACCAATGAGTGGATGGATGCTGTGACTGATGAGAAGGGAGCTATGGAAAAGAATCACACTTGGAATGTGGAGAAGCTGCCAAAGGGAAAAAAGACTGTCAGCTCAAAATGGGTCTTCACAATCAAGTATAAGAGCAATGGAGACATTGAGAGGTACAAGGCAAGGTTGGTTGCAAGAGGGTTCACGCAAACTTATGGAGAAGACTACACTGATACCTTTGCACCGGTAGCTAAACTCCATACAGTAAGAGTCACACTGTCCCTGGCCACAAACCTTTCATGGAACCTATGGCAAATGGATGTTAAAAATGCCTTTTTACAAGGAGATCTTGAAGAGGAAGTGTACATGACTCCACCACCGGGACTAGAGCATTTGTGTAAACCTGGTGAAGTATTGAGACTAAGGAGAGCAATCTATGGTTTGAAGCAGTCACCAAGAGCATGGTACCATAAGCTAAGCCATACACTCATGGACTATGGATTCAAGAAGTCTCAATCTGATCACACATTGTTTACTCTTCAAAGCCCTTTAGGAGTGGTGGTGGTTCTGATCTATGTGGATGATTTAATCATTACTGGAAGTGATAATGAGGGAATTCAATCCACAAAGGCTTTTCTCAAAAGTTCGTTTGACATCAAAGACCTTGGAGAGTTGAAGTATTTCTTGGGTATTGAAGTATGCAGATTCAATGATGGGTTGTTTCTGTCCCAAAGGAAGTATGTTAAAGACTTGCTGACAGAAACAAGAATGCATGATTGCAAGATAGCAAAGACTCCTCTTGAAGATGGCTACCAAGTCAATAGAAAGGGGGAGAAATCAGATGAAGAGAAGTTCAAGGATGTCTCCTTGTATAGAAGACTGGTTGGGAAGCTTATCTATTTAACTCTCACTAGACCAGACCTATGTTTTGCTGTGAATCAAGTCAGCCAGCATATGCAATCACCCACGGTTTATCATTGGAGTTTGATTGAGAGGATCCTTAGATATCTCAAAGGCTCAACAGGACAAGGAATTTGGATGGGTAAGAATGATAGCACTGAGATTGTCGGCTACTGTGATGCAGATTGGGCTGGTGATAAGAGTGACAGGAGATCCACAACCGGTTATTGCACCTTCATTGGAGGTAACTTAGTGACTTGGAAGAAAAAGAAGCAGAAAGTGGTCTCATGTTCAAGTGCTGAAGCTGAGTATAGAGCTATGAGGAAGATTACAACAGAGTTAACTTGGTTGAAGGCTCTACTCAAGGACTTTGGCATTGAGCAATCAAGTCCCATTACCTTTCATTATGAAAATCAGGCTGCAATACATATTGCTACCAACTCTATGTTTCATGAAAGGACTAAACACATTGAGATAGATTGTCACAAGGTAAGGGAGAAGATTGAAGATGGGACGGTCCTACCTTGCTACACAAAGAGTGAAGATCAACTAGCAGACATCTTCACCAAGGCTGCAAGTCTCAAGGTTTGCGATCATATTTTCAGCAAACTAGGACTTGTAGACCTTCCTACCCATGATTAGAACTTCCATGATCATGTCCAGCATACTCTTTTTCCCTTTATGTGGTTTTGTCCCAAGTGGTTTTCTACATCAAGGTTTTTAATGAGGTGTTGCCATGATCATTCCAAGTCCAGACTTTAGGGTGATTCCAAAGTCTGAACTTGAGGGGGAGTATTGATCATGTATGAGGAGACAGAGACTCAATAAACATATCATATGCTTTACAATTCTTGAATATATTTCTAATACTCAATATTATTCTATAAAATGTGGTTGAATTTTTATTTTGGTTGATTTTTTAATAACCAAGTTCCTAATTAAAAAAAATGAGTTTGATATTTTATTTTTCAATATGATTTATTGTTTTTATTGGTTCTTTAAAAAAAATATACAGTTGAATAAATTTAACGAAAACAACGAAATTTTGGAGACATACCATGTTAAATTTAATAAAAAAATTATTCTTAAAAAATATTTAAGCATATAATAACAAGTTTTTAATGTCTTTTTGTATATACATTCTACTATATTTCAGTATTTTTACTAAAATATTAATAATTCAATTTTTACTCTAATTGATAAATTATAATGTAAAATAATAAAATATAAATTAAATTATAATTTTAAAAATCAATAAGATTTTAAATTTTATGCGAAAAGTTATACCGTTTCAGTTGAATATGTGCAACCATTCATGGTTTTTTTTTTGCAACCATTCATGTTAAACATTGGAACTTTTGATTATTTTTTGTGATAATATTTACAACTTTTGGCATGTTTATATAAGTGTGTGAAAGCAAACAATCTAATATAAAATAGAAGAGAAAAGCAATAACAAAAACTATGTTTGTTACAATAAGATAAAACTTTTGTTGTATCATCATAACAAAATTTTGTACAATCCAAATTTGGGAAGAGAAAATACTCGTTAGAAGGTACTTTAACGCATGAAATAATAAATTTCTGATTTCATCGCTATACCAATTACATTTAAAATAAATTTTATTTAGTATGGTTAATAGTAGGCGTTGATATCTTGTATGTTGATAAAAGTATTGACTTCCAAACTCTCTACGAGTCTAACATTATTTTATGCTTACATGTTAGGATAATAAAGTTATTTGGTCAATGAAACTACTTCTTCATATAGCGTAAGTCTAAAAGATTCTTTTGGTAATCAATGTGGCGGCACAATTATCGTATTAAAAAAAGCTTTACCACATGTTGGCTACAATACCATTATTAAAGTCATTTATTTTTAACGGTGCCGATTTGATCTCGGAAAAGGAATCTGTTGATAAACAAGATTTGTATCATTCTATAGTGGAAGAAGGGATTGAGGTTGGAGAGGCAAATGTGATTTTACTAAATCTTATGTTTATTGCATGTGATGTCATTGAATCTAATGACTACACATCTTCAAATATCATGACACTATTATTAATCTTACATCTCTATCATAGTGTCACATACGAAGATATGCCGGAACAACAACCAATTAAAAATTCTCATCACTCATGGAATGTCATACCGAGACTTCCTACTCAACATGAAAGTAATTCTTTGGAGAGAATAATATTTATGGATGATAAAAATAATGAAGATAGGGAATATAAAATGTGTGTGATATGTCAAGAAGATTTTGCTATCGACGAAACTCTTCTGAAGAAAACTTGTGTTTGTGTCTTCCATGTTGAATGCCTTATGGTTTGAAATAAGTCACAAATGTCGATGTTGTCGTTTTAAGTTACGTTTTTAGTTAACATTTATAGTTAGTATAGAAAAAATTAATATATTTTAATTTGGTATTTTAATTTTAGTTTAATATTTATATTTAGTAATTAACTTTTCTAATAAATCTTAGTAGTTATTATTTTAAAATATTTTTATTCAAAATGAGTTTCCGTGCGATTTCGCGCGGATTCCAATCCTAGTTTTTATAATGAAGATCTAAATACTATAAATTTCAAAAAACAATTTCATCTTATAGTATTTTTAAATATTTGTGGCTCTTCTAAAAAATATAAATGTGCATATATTTAAATAAAAATATATAATAACCTAAAACCAATAACAAAATACTGAAACTCCGGAGTTAACGCGAGATAACTTTTAATAATTAGAACAAGTTATAATTACCTTTTATTTTTTATTTATTTTTTTGTCGGCAACCTTTACATTGGATTGAAGGCCTAATGGGAAAATACAAAGAAGTAACAGTGAAGGATAAACAACAGATACAAAGCGTTGGGCCAAAGGCCCAAATACAGTGGAAACCCTAGAGTTATCGGATCGACACGAAACGATACATGTAATCCCGAACGCCATGCGTCAGTTCACCGAGCATCCTCGGCATGCACAAAGCCGGCGAAACTCCGGCCACCGCTTCAACGCTTTTCCAGCTTCATCTGCATCTCCCTGTCGATCGATTCCAACCAAATCGTCCAATAACCACCGCATCTAGAGAAAAGCATGTCGATCAACAAAGACTATTTCTGATTCAGACGCCTCATACTTGCAGGATTCAACACCGGAACACCGCAATTGAAGGAAAGCTCCGACGGGCCCGTTAAACTCGGTCGAGCATAGAACATACCGGCCATAAGCGCTCGTCTAATAGCTTGGAGAGAGACATAAATCATCGGCTATTGGAGGAAGATGAAGCGCTGTGGATTTCGATCGAGACGACCCCAAGGAAGGGTCGGAACCACCAACTAAAACCGATTAAAAGAAAGATAGATAACAAATCGATTTTAGCGGGGAGAACCCGGAAAGATCCGAGAGGAGAAGTCCGATACAAGATCGGAAGCCGAGTCCGGCAACGATACCGAAAGTTTATTGGCGCTGAGCCCGCAACATACAAAAAGTATATACAGCCGATCACCGGCGTGGCTATAGGAGCCCACGCCGGTGAACGGAAAGGATCGGAAATCGCGAGGTTGTGCTCTAGAGAGAAGTGAGAGGAGAAAGAGAGAGTTGTAGTAGTAATTTCTTAAAATATTTAATTACCTTTTATAAATCGATACACTACAGTCCAAACGCACAGCGTTTTGCGTTTCCCGCTCAAAATATTCACACCGTTAGTAGTAATTTTTTTCCTTTCAATCCAAACCACTATATATAATGTATTCATAAACTCTTATCTGTTTTAGCACCTTTCACATTTTGTTTTTTTGAATAATGAGTGGTTTACATTATAAGACACTTTGACTTAGAGAAGTAACAAAAAAAAAAAAACACTTATGCTACTGTACACATTTTAAGAGATAATAATACATAAATGGTTCTTCAACTAGATTTTAGTCATTTAGATTTTGATTTAATGAAAAAGTTTGGTTTGAAAATATTAAATTTGGCCATTGGTTTTTATATAATATATGGATGCGAGGCTCTCTTTTCCTCTTTCGGATGGTTGGGTTTTTTAAATATTTTCCTTTTTTCTTTCTCTCCTCTCTCAATTCTATTTCAACTCATAAGTTTTGTTATAAACATAAATTATTATTTTTTATTATTATAAATTATAATTTTTTTCTCTATAGAACAAGATCTATTTTGATATATTTTTGAAGATTTTTGATATAAACTTGTGGATATTAAAAAGTTTTAACATAAATGTCATGGATAAAGTATCATGGATAATGTTTTTTGGACAAATCCATATGGACACTATTTCAGTAAACTGTCGCATTTTACAATATCCGTTATTCGTTTTGTGTATGAGTCCATATGGATGGTTTGATTTAAAACTTATTGTTTTTTTTAACTAACTTCACATATATTTCTTATTTAGATTTTTATATTAATGTTGTCACACTTTTTGTAAATAGTGTTATAAGTCATACACATTTGTGAATATGTCCATGTGGATGACATAATTATGCGTTTGTTGTTGGATTCGTTAATTGTATTTTACAATTTTCATCCTTCAATTTGTCTACATGTACTTGTGAATAGTTTGTTTTGGAACTTGTTGTCTTTCACTAACTTTGGGATATTTTTCTTATTTGGATTTTTAGATTAAGAGATTAAAGTAGTGTCATCAGTCAAAAAAACTCGTGAAAATGTCTATGTGGATGGTTTTGTTGTAATTATTTTTACTGGACTCGACTGGTGAACCATATCTTATTATGATATCCATGAGTCATTTTATGTACATGTCCATGTGGATGGTATGGTTGTTGGAATTGTGTCCAGTAATCTCGGTACTGTCTCTAGAAAGTAAGAGTATGTCAATGATCAGACATAAGTCATATAATACTGGGGGTCATGATGGCTTGCTAGAGTCCGCTCATGATCTATAAGTCTTGGACTTATTGCCTTTATTATATGATCCCATATGGGTCACACGCCTAAGCTAACGGGAAAATACGAAGGAACGGTTTAGCAGAAGTACGGTAAAAGTGCTAGGTATTTACTGTACTTAGAGAGACTAAAGGGCCTGATTAAATCCAAGGGATTTAATCAGAACTGAGAATTGGGCCCAAAAGCCCATGAGAACTAGAAGGGATTTTAATGAATAAAATCAGACCTAGCTCTCTAATTTTCTCAGCACTTCTGCGCCTCCCTCCTCTCTCTATGCGCCTCCTTTCAGTCTTGGTCTAGCAGCCAAATTTCCCGGTGTGCGTGTGTGAGCCTTTGGAGGATCCATCTCTTGGTGGTTCTGCTGATCTCTGACCCGTACCTCCATTCCGCTGCATAAACAAGGTAACAGGTGAGATCTATTATGTTTCTAATCAAGAGAACCTAGATCTGCATGTTTAGTAGGATGAATCAATCTGAGAATGGAATCAGGAGACACTAAACGATCCAACAGTGGTATCAGAGCTATTGGTTATGTGGTTTTTCTTGTTTAGAATCATGTTTAGGATTGTTTAAAGAGGTGTTTTTGAATCAATCTACTGATAAGGAAAAACACTTAAGAAACAAAGAATTAAAAACCTAAACAAACATGAAATCGCATGATCCGATCTATATGAATTGGTATGCGTCGGATCGTCCGGATCGGGAAAGACGCACGAACCGATCGACGAGGATCGTGTTGCGTGGTCGCGTCCCGATCAGCGGATGGATCGCGTCCCGCTCGCGTGATTTTCTCGTCCCGATCGTGTCTTGATCACGGCTGTACCGAGCGTCCCGAGCGTGATCGAGAGTTGGTCCGATCGGCTGTGCTGATCGCATGGATCGATCGTAAGGATCGATCGCATGGATCATCGGCGATCGCGTCCCGCCAGCTCTCGACCCGACCGTCCCGTCCCGATCACTCGTCCCGATCGTCCCGTCCCGTCCGGTTTCGCGCCTCGATCATCGACCCGCTGCGGCTGTCCCGATCGTCGTGTGAAGCTAGGGTTCACGTCAAATTGATCGGTTCGGTTTTGCATGACGTTTCGGTTTAAAATTTTATTAAAATTAATCGTCACGGTTTAATAAACAGACTTAATAAATTTATTAAGTTCTGGTTAAACCGAGATAAGAAATCCAAAGTCGAAAAATTGGATTTAGTGCCTAAACCAGTGGTTTTCTAATTTGATTTGGTTGGACCAAATAAATTGAGAAAATCCGGTTTAGTAAATAACCGGTTGACAATTGTGGTCATCGTAGTAATTAATTTTGGTTAAGACCAATTTTAATGAACCAGACCGGTTATGTCATTTAATTGGGCAATTGGGTTATGTCTTGGACATGAACAAATTCTTGGGCCTCGGGCCAAGAAGTTAAAACAATTGGGCCAATTATTTGAGTCTTTTCTTCAGAATTAATTTAAAATTTATTTTATAAAATTATAAAAAAATCGATTTTTTAAATTAATAAGTTCCCAAAAATTTTGAAATTAGAAAGTTTCTTAAATTAGAAGTTTCTAGATTTGCATGTTTTGGATTTTAGGAAATTTCTATATTTAGAAAGTTTCCAATTTTAGGAAGTTTCCAATTTTAGAAAGTTTCCAAAATTAGTAGGTTTCCCAAAAAGGAAAGTTTCCCAAAATAGTAATCTTCTATTTTGGGATAAAATTTTAATAAACCTACAAACCTCAAATAATATCAAGCGTTGGATGTCTTGTCCAGTCTATGTCAGCTGTCGAAGCCCATTCAATTGTACTCATGGCCTTACAGTGTGAGGGTGTCTACTTTTGCGTGGATAAGACGGATTGTGATTCATAAATGTCATTGGGAGTCCCAGACATTAATGATTACATGACTGTATAGTCTGGTTTTCTTGACTAGGCCATCGGGAGTCCCGGGCCTTGAGACATCAGAGTGGATTGGGCCTCGGGCCCAGATTCACAACCAAGAGTTATATCACGGATATAATTAGCCGAGATAGGGCTTACCGATATAAGCTAAGGTTGGGTGATGGCCAGTGGCCCACTTTGATCTTAGTTATATGTGGATCTTGGAATCATTATATTCTATTGAGGGTAACTGATGTTATTGAATATAATGCGAGATTGATCATATTAAGAATAATACAAGATTAATCATATTGAACATATTAACTAAAATCCTTTTTATCTTATATATTTCAGCTATGACTACTACAAGCACACAAAACACATTCTCAATCCGGTCTGTTCTCGAGAAGGAGAAGCTGACTGGAACGAACTTCCTGACGTGGTCAATGAACTTGAGGCTAGTCCTCAAGCAGGAGAAGAAGGATTATGTCCTTCGTGATCCCCTCCCCGAGAGGCCTCCTGCCAATGCCGCCAGGACTCTGCATAATGCTTGGGAAAAGCATTCGTCAGATGAAAATGATGTCTATTGCCTGATGTTGGCGACAATGACTGCTGAGCTGCAAATGCAGTTCGAGAGTGTGTTGTCACCCATCGAGATAATGGCAAGCCTGAAATCGCTTTTTCAGGAGCAGGCAAGGACTGAGAGGTTCCAGACAGTTAAGAACCTCTTAGACTGTAAGTTGGCTGCAAATGCGGCAGTGAGTCCTCATGTCTTGAAGATGATGGGTTATCTCGATCATCTTCAGAAACTCGACTGCCCTATCAGCCAGGAACTTGCCTGCGACATCGTTCTGCAGTCTTTACCTGCAAGCTATGATCAGTTCATCCTGAACTTCAATATGCATGGCTTGAGTAAGACATTGCCTGAGCTTCACGGAATGCTCAAGACTGCAGAGCCCAACTTGAGGAAAATAGCCAAGGACCCCAATGTGCTAATGGTGCAAAAGGGCAAGGGCTTTAAGAAATCCTCTGCCAAGGACAAGGGAAAGGCTAAGGCTGTCCAAGTCTCGGACAAGGACACACCAAAGCCCAAGCCCAAATCCAAGGCTGGGCCTACTGACATCTGCAGGTTCTGTAAAGAACCAGGGCATTGGAGGAGAGAATGTAAGAAATTCCAAGAAGGTCTAAAGGAATTGAAGAAGAAGACTCTCGAGACTTCTTCATCAGGTATTTTTGTTATAGAAGTTAATACAACTACTTCTGATAATACCTCATGGGTTATGGATACTGGTTGTGGGGCTCATATTTGTACTAATATGCAGGCACTCAGCAACAGTAGGAGGCTGAAGCAAGGACAAGTGGAGCTACGAGTTGGGAATGGAGCGAAAGTTCCTGCACTAGCTGTAGGCACATACTTGTTGTCTTTACCTTCGGGATTGATTTTAGAACTCAATAATTGTTATTTTGTACCTGCGATAAGCAGAAATATTATTTCAATTTCTTTGTTGGATTTGGAAGGTTATGATTTTTCAGTTAAGAATAAATTATGTTCCTTCAATCGCAACAATTTGTTCTATGGTTGTGCCCCTCTTACGAATGGGCTTTACATACTCGATCAATCCGTGCCAATTTATAACATTAATACCAAACGGTTCAAACCTAATGAGGAGAACCGAACGTTTCTATGGCATTGTCGTTTAGGGCACATCAGCGAGAAACGCATCAAGAGGCTCCATTCGAATGGACTTCTTGGCTCATTTGACTTTGAGTCATGTGAGAAATGCGAATCCTGCATGATGGGCAAAATGACACGGGCCCCCTTTAATAAACCTAACGAGAGGGCCAGTGACTTATTGGGCCTGATACACACTGATGTGTGTGGCCCAATGTCCACAAATGCAAGAGGAAACTATCAGTACTTCATTACCTTCACTGATGATTTCAGTAGATATGGATATGTTTATTTAATGAAACATAAGTCTGAATCTTTTGAGAAGTTCAGAGAATTCCAAAATGAAGTACATAACCAACTTGGCAAAAGCATTAAGGCTCTTCGGTCCGACCGAGGAGGAGAATACTTAAGCCAATAATTCAGTGATCATCTAAGAGAGTGTGGGATCGTATCCCAACTCACTCCTCCTGGAACACCACAATGGAATGGTGTGTCTGAGAGGAGAAATCGGACCTTATTGGATATGGTTCGGTCTATGATGAGTCACACAGACCTTCCAATATCCCTTTGGGGATATGCTCTGCTAACAGCAGTGTTCACTCTAAATAGAGCGCCATCGAAAGCAGTAGCTAAGACACCATATGAATTATGGACTGGAGAAGCTCCAGTGCTGTCTTACCTCAGAATTTGGGGTTGTGAAACCTATGTCAAGAGATTGATCTCAGACAAGCTTACACCAAAGTCTGATAAATGCTACTTCATTGGTTATCCGAAGGAAACCAAGGCTTATTACTTCTATCTACGTTCCGAGAACAAGATCTTTGTTGCCCGGGATTGTAACTTTCTTGAGAGGGAGTTTCTCTCTAAGAAAGACAGTGGGAGTAAGGTACTGCTTGAAGAAATTCAAGATGAACAGGATACTGCTCAACCTAATGAGGAAGAGCAGCAGGAGGACCTACAAGAAATTGTAGAGCCTGAACCTGTAGTACCTGAAGTTCGAAGATCCGGGAGGATCCGTCACGAACCCGAGAGATATCAAGGATTTCTCGTGACTGACTGTCATGATCTTCTGATCATTGATGGTGATGAACCATCGAACTTCAATCAAGCTATGATGGGCCCAGATTCCTCTAAGTGGCGTAAGGCCACTGATTCCGAAATGGACTCCATGTCGGTCAACCAAGTGTTTTCGTTGGTTGACTTACCCGCTGGTGTAAAAGCCATCGAGTGCAAATGGATCTTCAAGAAGAAGATTGACGTGGATGGAAATGTCCAGATTTATAAAGCCAGGTTGGTGGCAAAAGGTTTCAGACAAGTTCACGGTGTGGATTATGATGAAACCTATTCACCAGTGGCTATGATGAAATCTATTCGGATTCTACTAGCAACTGCAGCTTTTCATGATTATGAAATTTGGCAGATGGACGTAAAAACCGCCTTCCTGAATGGAATTCTGGAAGAGGATGTGTATATGACACAACCTGACGGTTACATAGATCCAAAGAATGCTGGGAAAGTATGCAAGCTTCATAAATCCATTTATGGATTGAAGCAAGCATCGAGGAGTTGGAATCTTCGTTTTGATGAAGCGATCAAGCAATTTGACTTCATCAGAAACGAAGAAGAACAATGCGTGTATAAGAAAACTAGTGGGAGCAAGATAGTATTTCTTATTCTGTATGTCGATGACATACTGCTTCTCGGAAACGACGTTCCAATGCTAAAGTCGGTAAAGGACTGGCTTGGAAGTTGTTTTTCCATGAAAGACATGGGTGAAGCCGCATACGTTCTTGGAATCAGGATCTACCGGGATAGATCTAAAAGGCTGATAGGCTTGTGTCAAGATTCATACATTGACAAAGTCCTACAGAGATTCAGCATGAAAGATTCCAAGAAGGGCTTCACGCCAATGGTACATGGCACAACGCTAAGCAAGAAGCAGAGCCCTACGACGGCTGCTGAGCTTGAGCGCATGAAGAATATTCCTTATGCATCTGCAATAGGATCTGTCATGTATGCCATGATCTGTACTCGTCCTGATGTTGCTTATGCATTAAGCATGACGAGTAGATACCAGTCAAATCCAGGTGAAAACCATTGGATTGCCGTCAAGAACATCCTGAAGTATCTAAGACATACTAAGGACAAGTTCTTGGTATACGGTGG
Source organism: Orychophragmus violaceus (assembly GCA_030180135.1). NCBI lineage: Eukaryota > Viridiplantae > Streptophyta > Magnoliopsida > Brassicales > Brassicaceae > Orychophragmus > Orychophragmus violaceus. The sequence continues at coordinate 86,085,703 of CM058229.1, read as the reverse complement.
AAGTGATGTGCTTAAAGTCAGTGGATTCACGGACGCAAGTTTCCAGACAGACCAAGATGATTTCCGGTCACAGTCCGGTTATATCTTTTGTCTGAATGGCGGTGCAATCAGTTGGAGAAGCTCCAAGCAAGACACCGTTGCTGATTCCACTACAGAAGCTGAATATATCGCCGCTTCAGAAGCAGCGAAGGAAGCTGTTTGGATACGAAAGTTCATTATTGAACTAGGTGTGATACCAAATGCGGCTGAGCCTCTGGCACTGTTTTGTGATAACAATGGTGCTATTGCTCAGGCAAAGGAACCAAGATCACACCAGAAATCCAAGCATGTTCTAAGAAGATTTCACTTGATACGTGACATCAGTAATAGAAAGGAAGTCAAGATCAGCCGAGTTCAGACAGATGATAACGTCGCTGATCCATTGACAAAGCCACTCCCAAGACCTAAGCTCGAGTTCCTGACTGAAGCTGTAGGCATTAGAGACATTGAAATGTAATCTAAATTTGAGTGGGAGTTTGAGGGCTTTATTTAGTTATTGATATGTTCTTGTAAAACATTTTCTTATGTTTAATGAAATTATTATTTCAAGATTATTTTAACTGTGATGAAATAATCGTTCCAAAGTGATATGAACCATTTTATAGGTCATCGAAGTAAGTGACTTGATCTTGAGTTATCAAAGTCATTTAGCTTGATCATGAGACCCTATATTTGAAAGATGGCTTATATCATCATGTCCCTAGTCGAAGGTTGTTGAAATTGGAACACCAACAACCGTGTGAGACTAGATTGGTATGTGACTTATGACAAAGTCTCAGTGTGTCATAGATGCGCGGCATCAAAGTCAGTACATAGGTGTATGTAGGGTACATACGACCGGACAAGACCCGATTATAAGAACTCTTCAGGATATTTATATCTGTGTCATAAGAGATTCTTACTACGACTATAGAGTATAGTCCTTAGACCTGAGTTCGCATGCATGTGACTGCACATGAACTAATGCGCTTTGATCATTGTCTAATGCTGTCGTTAAGCGATAGTTATAAGGACCTTGTTTGGGTGTATTATGAAATGAGTAGTTTACAGTGATCGAACAAGACGGGATTTGTCCCTCCAATATAAATGGAGTGAATATCTCTAGGCCAATCGGAGATTTGAATACTGGAAAATGCATGGCCATGCTCAAACGGACTTTCCCGAGTCGTTTGGATTGTTAGTATCAAATCAGAGTCCGATGAACAAGATTAGGCTTTATAAGGATGACACTAATCTTGCCTTATGACTAATCGAGATATTGAGACAAAAGGATTATGAATACAGAGATTCCAGTACAAGTGGGAGATTGTTGGAATTGTGTCCAGTAATCTCGGTACTGTCTCTAGAAAGTAAGAGTATGTCAATGATCAGACATAAGTCATATAATACTGGGGGTCATGATGGCTTGCTAGAGTCCGCTCATGATCTATAAGTCTTGGACTTATTGCCTTTATTATATGATCCCATATGGGTCACACGCCTAAGCTAACGGGAAAATACGAAGGAACGGTTTAGCAGAAGTACGGTAAAAGTGCTAGGCATTTACTGTACTTAGAGAGACTAAAGGGCCTGATTAAATCCAAGGGATTTAATCAGAACTGAGAATTGGGCCCAAAAGCCCATGAGAACTAGAAGGGATTTTAATGAATAAAATCAGACCTAGCTCTCTAATTTTCTCAGCACTTCTGCGCCTCCCTCCTCTCTCTCTGCGCCTCCTTTCAGTCTTGGTCTAGCAGCCAAATTTCCCGGTGTGCGTGTGTGAGCCTTTGGAGGATCCATCTCTTGGTGGTTCTGCTGATCTCTGACCCGTACCTCCATTCCGCTGCATAAACAAGGTAACATGTGAGATCTATTATGTTTCTAATCAAGAGAACCTAGATCTGCATGTTTAGTAGGATGAATCAATCTGAGAATGGAATCAGGAGACACTAAACGATCCAACAATGGTTTGTAATTTATTATTATATGTTCACTAATTTTCACAGATATTATCTTTTATTTGGTTCTTACATTAACGTTCTGGCACTTTTTGCAAGACGCGTATGGGAGAGTGCACCTTTCAAGGACCCTTTCAACCCGCAGAACTCACATCCATAGTTGCGGTTCTAGATCATTCTCAATCCGTTGTATGTCTTCCACCAACGGGATGCTCAGGCGATCTCACCCCTTGGATCCTGTGGAATATCTAGACAGCGCGAAACACTTACCTGTTTGAAAACAGGTTCATCAGTGAAGTATCACAATCAACAGAGCTCTGGCTGGTGCACTTGAATGGCAAAAGGCTCAATTTCAAAGCGAGCAGCAATCACCACCCACCTTTAGAAGCGCCATTGATTCACCGTATCCGATTACACAGAATGTCTTGTTCTGAAACACCGACGCAGCCTGGGACAAGGATTCAAACGCTGCCGGTTTAGGCTGGGTTTTCAACACACAAGCTAATCAAGTAATCACCCAGGGATCTGAATTCCAGCAATTCATCCCATCGGCTCTCGTGGCTGAAGCTCTCACGATCCGAGGATCCCTTCTCCACGTAAAGTCTCTAGGATTCACAACATCTGGCTCCGGTCAGACTCTCAGGTGCTCATCCGAGCCATCAAATCGACATCCCGCCCAATGGAGCTCTTCGAAATTATTATCGACGTCGATTCTATCTCCTCCGCCTTCTCTTCTATTTTTTCAATTTCATCCCGAGGACCCGTAATGGGCCAGCAGATTGTATTGCAAAATCTACTCTTCTGTGTAAAATGGGTTAGCCCATTAACCTTCTTTCTTTAATCAAACTTAGTTTCCCAAAAAAAAGAGGAACGGATTTAAGGAGAGAATCAAGAAGAATGAAGAGAGAAACATAGAATCAAGTATAAAGAGAGAATAACAGAGTTATAGAATGAATCTAACCTCTGATACCATGTTAGAATTTGCTGTAGTAAAGAAAGAGTTTGAGAGAATAAAAACAAGAGAGAGAATAAGAACAAGAGAAAGAGAGTGAAAGAAAAGGAGATGAGAATTATTATCCATACTTCATTCATCCAAAATTGTTTGTATACATAAGGGAGAAGAAAGACAATTCAAATTTCAAGTTTCTCCCTCTTCTAACGGAATAATTGCACCCATTATATCTTTATTGAAAAGTAATAGCAATTTTGTATGTTTCAAAATTACATTGCAATTATGTGTCTTATTGTTACTATTTCAAGGTAAAAAAGACTTAAACGCCATTATGACACAAAGTACTCTCTTGTTGATAGCAAGTCCCATCATGCTTCCTATTTATTTTTATTTTTTTTGTTATCTCACGCATGAATAGTACCCACGCATGAATAGTGTATTTAACATGTAGTTTATTGGATAGATAGTGTAAATAATATACTTTTTGTGTCCATAGATCACAATAATTTACTTTTTAGATTAATAGTGTCCATAAAATGTTGCTTTTTCGATGAATAGTTGTCCTCCAACATATTTTTGTGTACACAGATTATAATAATGTGAAATTTTTGAATAAAAGTGTCTATAAAATGTTTAATTTGACTTTTTGGATTAACAGTGTCTAAAAAATGTTGCTTTTGATGGATAGTTGCTCCCAACATACTTTTTGTGTCCACGGATCACAATAATGTGAACTTTCGGATAAAAGTGTCCATAAAATATTGCTTTTTTGATGGACAGTAGAACCAACATACGTTTTGTGTCTACGGATCACAATAATGTGAACTCTTGACCACATATTATCCATCAAAAGCGAATATTATGTGATATAATAGTGGTAGTGTCCACGAATAATCGACATCGTCCGTCTGAGCTTTTAAAATTGTGTTTACCAATTACATTTCACGATCATATAAACTCTTGGTCACATTCTGTCCATCAGACCCGTCTAGTATGTGAGGAGATTGTGGTAGTGTCTACGGAAAGTCGATATTGTCCGCCATATCCATAAAAAGCATTTAACATGTGGTGTTTATTTGTATGGTTAGGAATCATAAAAAACTTTGTTTCTAGTGGATAACGTATTTGGTTCAATAGTTCCCATGATTGTGAATCCTTGGACACAAGGTTTATTGCGCCCACTATCCACCCAAAATCAATATTTCCCTTTGTCCGCTTTTTATCCACGGGAAGCGCCTAACATGTAATATGATCGTCGCATTGTCCACGTGGATGGATATTTGTGGACAGCTAGTCTAGACTATCCACTCAAAACTTCTATATTAACTCCGTTTTTTTTTGAATTCCGGTATATCGACCGATTATATCTTCATCCCGGTAGTTTATATTGCCGAACATCTCACATCCGCAATGCTATCCACCGTTAAAAAAAAATAAAGGGTAAAAAAAGATAAAGTAAAAAAGAGAAGAGAAGGAAAATAAAGAAATGAAAATAAACAAAATAGAATATGAATAGATGGGAATTGAGATGGGTGGGGGTGTTTTTATCTTTTTGATATGCAAAATGTGACAAAAAGATACAAATTGGCAAAAAAAATTTGAAAGGTACAAGATTGCAAAAAATAATAAAAAGATACATTCGATGCAATTGACCCCTTTTCTAACTACCAAACGAATGGACAAGAATTATTAACAAATGTTTAATAATTTTATAGATATAATTAAAGATAAACAGAACGGAGTGTAACACTCGGTGGAATTGTTTTATATCATTAAGGCTCCAATTGGTGATCATAGTTTAGGAAATAAATTATGATGAATTTTTAATTCCTCAAAATTTTTACCAATTAAGAAATTTTTTTATCAAAATTCAGACATATGGGTCTCACAATATTTTTTTTTTATTTTTTCTCATGTTTAAGGAATGAAAGAACAAAAAAATTCCCATGCTAATTTGATGAGGAACAAAATTCCCTTGATAATTCCTCTACATTTCTATTTTTTGTTAATTCAATTCCTCAAATGACATTTTATCTATTTTTTTACGTTCTTTTGGTTCATTTTAGTGGTCACCAATTGAAGACTAAGATTTGATCGATAGCATATTGGATTTATCCATGTTAAATTTTTGTGGACAACATAAATAAAAAGAAAATCTTTTTTAATGATTAGGAGGTTTGGGGTTAGTATATTTTTCTACTACAACGAGACCCAAACCATGTTAAATTCAATTTCTACTATAACGAGACCCAAACCATGTTAAATTCAATTTTGGTTGGAGAGTAGACCCTCCTAATGGAAATCAAATTCAGATTGGGAGAAGCTATTATCTGATATTTACCAGCTGAGTCAATTTTCATTGCCGTTGATAATAAATTATTTTCTCTTTTCTACTCATAATGGAAAGTACTTTTCTTTGTTAATATATAAATATATCTGTACGGATATCATTGTAATGTGTATTAAAATATTGTGAAGACTTTGTTACAATGGTAATGGTAAACGGCACACGTAAACGGCACAATATTTTCTATTGTTATTTAGGGAAAGTGGAAACTAGCCTCTGTAATATAATATACACATCTGTAGCGACACATAACATTGATTAACTGTGCAACGACTTTGTAAACGTATAAATGTAATTCAAACTGTGACATTTTAACAATAATGTGGTTATATTAATTAATATTAAAATGGTTATTAAGAACATAAATATTTCCTCAGTTCCATAATGTAAGATGTTTAAGCAAAAAAAAAAAAAAACGTTTCAATTTATAAGATGTTTTGCAAATTTCTATGAAGAATTTAATGTTACTTGATATTTTTGACTTTTTAAACTGTAAACTAATTTTTATAATTGGATGAATATGAATATGATACCTAGTTTATAATTAAATGATATTTTAAACATTTAAAAATGCGTTTTTAACTAGAAAATTTTATATAAAAAAACAAAAGAAGTATAAAATAGTGAAAGATGATTAACTTTGATCTAAAAAGACTAAAACATAAGCCGACGTATCTTTTGAATAATATCAACTATTTAAGAATATTAAAAAAAAAGCTATGTAAGAATATGAATGGAAGAACTTAGTTTTAGCTCTTCCAGAAGAAAGAACAACAATAAATTATTTAGAAAATAAATAGAAATTAATTTTTGGTAAGTGAATAAACAGATGCATATAGCATATATAGTTTTTGCTGTGTTGGTAAGCTTTTGGTAGATTATGAATTGTTCAGGAGAAAGTTACCAGGTGGTAAGTAACTCTGATTAAACTGATTGTAAATATCTGTTTAACTAACTCTTAATGAAAAGAAAAGGTTTTGTTGTTTGTGTGTTAGTTACATCAAAGGGATTTTAGTTATTTCAACAACTGTCGAATCAAGGGAAGGTTGTAAGATTGTTAATGTTAAGTTTTATGAGCTTATAACTTAAAATCTTAATGAGTCGACGGACACAAATCTCTTATACACTAGTCAATGTCTCTTTCAACTTTCAATGTAAAATTTTCACACATTTCTAGAGATTAAGGTTTATGACTCATTAATCTTTACATTATCTCAATAGTTAATGAATTAGAATGATGATATATACATGAATGTGTTAGTTTAATGTGTTAGCTTAATGTGTCAGCCTAATGCAATCCTAGAGTCCAAAAGTATAAACCACTTTTGGATCGGGTTACGAGAATTTGTGGATCAGACTCTAATATTATACTATTAAATTTTTGGGATTTTTAACTCAAAACCAATTAACAATAAAATAATTAACTCAAGTCTTTTATATATTAGTCAAAGTCTCTTCCAACTTACAACATACCACAATTAATCTCACACAATTTTTAGAGATTAAAGCACATAACTCATTAATATCTACATTATATATCTCAATCAATGAGAATGGTGATTTATACATGAATGATGAATGTGTTAGCCTAATGTAATCGATTGAAACCTCGATTATTATGTCATGGATCATTTAACAAAATTTTCGTTTTTTTTTGTGTGGGAGAACTGCATTATTTATGTTTGTCAAGCAACTTGATGGAAACCTCGATTACTTATATCATGGATCATTTAATTCCACATGGTCGATAATTCTTCTCTACTCGTATTCTCTATTGTCTATTGCATCACTCGAGCGACAATTTACAAGTGGCTCAATTTCTTGTGAAATACTGGTTATTTTAACGACTCTTAAAAAATACTAATGTTTAATGTCAACTTGTGACAAAAAAAAGAAGAAGAAGTTTAATGTGAACAATAAGATAACTATTACTTGTGATCTACAAAAATATCGACTGAGTCGCATTTTCCAACAAACAATTAATTTTAAAACTAACTTTTTATGTATACACTTGGTCATAAGTCATAGCACTTGCTTCTTTTTTTTCTGTATATATAAACTTCTTCAGTCTTTCTTTCAAACACTACAAAGAAAGATTTTAAAACAAGAAATCTTCAAAGAGGAAGATGAAGTTCGGTAAAGAATTGTCGTCACAAATGGTACCAGAGTGGGAACAAGCTTACATAAGCTACGATTATCTCAAAACCCTTCTCAAAGAAATCATCAAACTCAAACACAAAACCAACCCTCCCCCTCCTCCACATCATGCTGAAGGAATTAGCCGAAAAATGACTCTATACCGAGCATTTAGCGGTCTTGTCCAAACGCCGGGAAAGAAAAGACAAAGCTCCGGCCTAGCCAACTATTCTTCAGAAACTGACATCGAAGAAGGTAGTCTCATAGGTTTCTAACTCAAATCTAACTAGTAGCAAGTGGTTTAGTTCATGTATAGTATTGTAAGTTTGTTTTCATTTCCGATGTGGGATTCCTAATAGGTAAGGCTCCGATACTTGTTAACAAAGCGAGTCATGGACTAGAGACAACGTTTCTAATGACGGCAGAGGAAGGAGGAGAGTATGAATTGGTCTTTTTCCGGCGACTGGACGATGAGTTTAATAGAATTGAGAAATTCTATAAAGAGAAAGTGGAAGAAGTATTGAAGGAAGCAGTTATGCTTAATAAGCAAATGGATGCTCTTATTGCGTTTAGGGTTAAGGTGGAAAATCCTGTTGGGTGGGGATGGGAGGAACGGACGGTGGAGATGACTCGTTTGGCTTCTGATGTTGCGACATCGACGGCCGCGATCGCTGCTTCTACACCCTCCCGTACTCGAACCAGTAAGATAGATAATCAGATGCAGTTAATTCATTTTGTTTTTACAACATGCAGTTTAATTTTGAATAACTGTTTAAGAGAAAATTGGGTTGTGAAGTTATGAAAGAATGCAACATACACTGAAAATAAATCAACTCAATAGTAAAGATAAACATCTAAAATATTTAAAAGAAAATATTGCAATATATTTTTAAAATTTCAATTTTGTTTCAAACAATTTACAGAAAAATGAAGAACTGATAAAATTTTAAAATTAATACCATTAAATATTTTTTTTCAATTAAGATTTATTAATTTAACTTTCTGTAATAACAATAATATTTTACATCAATTTATTACCATTTCTAATGTTCTAGTGTTTTTACATATATTTTCTATACTAACCTTGTTTGAGTAAAATTGATCTCACTAATATAATATTAAATCCGATTTAGTTAGCTTTTATCATATCGAATGGCCTAATTTGAATTTCTATATCTCCCTCGCGTTTGGTTACCAGTGAAGCCTGGAGCTCAAGCTCACATGGAGGCAATTCAAGAAGGAAGCTTCAGCAGAGACAACGAAGATGAAGATGATGGCTCCGTGAAAAGAAGCAGCATGAGAGGTGCGAGGCCAGCCCCAATCGAGGTTCTAGATCACATCAAGATCAACAACACTAAAGCAACGCCTAGGTCAACCATTAAAGGTGTTCTCCATTCCTCAAGCCAAAATGAGATCAAATTCAGTAGACATAATCTGAACGAAGTCGAAGAGAAGCTCAAATTTGCCTTCGTCGAGTTTTACCAAAAGCTTCGGCTCCTCAAAAGCTACAGCTTTCTGAATGTGCTGGCCTTCTCAAAGATATTGAAGAAGTATGATAAGGTAAGATTTGGTTTGAGATTTGAGATTTTTGATTTGAGATTTCTGAAAGGTTTTGGACTCTTAAACAGATAACTGCGAGAAAAGCTTCAAAGTCTTACATGAAAATGGTTGATAATTCGTATCTCGGAAGCTCTGATGAGGTGAGCTCCAATGATTTTCCTCTGTTTTTCAATCCTTGTATTGATCTTCTCGTGTCGTGTATTATCGCAGCTTATGAAACTCATACAACGTGTTGAAGCTACATTCATAAAGCATTTTGCAAATGGTAATAGAAGAAAAGGAATGAACATCTTACGACCTCAAATGAAAAGAGAGAGACACCGTGTTACATTCTCCACTGGTCGGTAGAATCATATACACAGTACCATGCTCTGGATGTTCAATGTTTCTCTTATCAGTTTGATATATTTTTTTTTCGGTTTCAGGTTTCTCTGCTGGATGTGTGTTTTCTCTTATCGTGGCTCTTGTCACCATCATACGAACCCGGAAAACATCTTCAGATCAAGGCTATGAAGATTACATGAATACTATGTTCCCTCTTTATAGGTAATATAAAGCTTACTTTGACTCTTTTTATCGTAGAAATTTCAATTTGTTGTTTTGTTCCTGCAGCTTGTTCGGGTTCATCGTGCTTCACATAAGTATGTATGCGATTGATATATACTATTGGAAGCGTTATCGAGTAAATTATGCCTTCATATTTGGGTACAAGCAAGGAACTGAACTTGGTTACAGACAAGTTCTATTTCTTGGATTCACCATTGGAACATTTGCATTGCTTTGTGTCCTTGCAAATCTTGATATGCAAGTACACCCCAAAACCAAAGATTACCAAGAATTAACCGAACTTCTTCCTCTTTTCTTTCTTCTGGTAAGTCCCCTCAATCAATATATTTTTTTAAGCTATCATCTATATGATAGTAGCACTAACTAACTCTATATGATGTTTATGTTTAGGCTCTGTTTGTAGTTTTAATCTTGCCGTTCCATATTCTCTACCGTTCCAGTCGCTTCTTCTTCCTCACATGTCTGGTTCACTGTCTTGCCGCTCCTCTTTACAAGGTTACTAAAAGACATAGGCTTATTTATCAATGTTGATAACCATGTGGTTACTAATGCTTTTTTTTTTTATCTATGCAGGTAACGTTACCAGATTACTTTTTAGCAGATCAATTAACTAGTCAAGTACAAGCTCTTCGAAGCATCAACTTCTACATATGCTACTACGGTTGGGGAGACTTCAAACAAAGACGAAGCACCTGCCAAGCCTCCACCATTTTCAAAAATTTCTTTTACATTGTTGCAGTAATCCCATATCTTTCCCGCCTCCTTCAGGTACAAAAATGTTTCTTCAAAAGACACATGTCTAGAGCAGCAATTCGATAATTATTCTCTCTTGGTGCAGTGTATGCGACGGATGATTGAGGAAAGGAGCCTTGATCAAGGATACAACGGAGTCAAGTACTTTTTGACAATAATAGCTGTTTGTTTAAGAACAGCTTATAGTTTTGAAGAAAAGAAATTAATCAAGAATCCTACATTAATCTTCAAATTCAAAGTGTTAGCTGGTGGTTCCTCAGTTCTTGCTGCTCTTGTCTGTACATACTGGGACTTTGTTCATGATTGGGGCCTTCTGAACAAAACATCTAAAAACCGATGGCTTCGGGATAAACTTCTCATCCCACAGAAAAAAGTATACTTCATCGCAATGGTAAGTAAGCGCATCTTCGATTACTTAATCTTTAAAGGCATAGAGAAACAATTAACTGACTTCTTGATTAACTAAACTGCAGATCTTGAACGTTGTGTTGAGATTCGCGTGGTTGCAAACGGTACTGAATTTCGAATTCGATTTCTTACACAGGCAGACAACGATTGTAGTTATGGCTTGTCTTGAGATTATTCGCCGTGGGATGTGGAATTTCTTCAGGTTTACTTACTATACACATTGTTACTTCAGTTTCTTCTTCACCAATAATTTTGATATCATGTTTTTTTTTTAATTATATAAACAGGGTAGAAAATGAGCATTTGAATAATGTGGGGAAGTTCAGAGCTTTCAAGTCAGTTCCATTACCATTCAACTACGACGAAGATGATGAAAAGGACGACTAGGTGTTTGCAGAAGAACGTTAATACTTTCTTATACAAATGAACACAAGATTGAAGTTTATAACAAACAAACCAAAACTAAGCGAACTGTGAACACTTTCTGTGATAAAAAAACACTTTTACTAGCATGAGAGTCCTTTTTTTCACTGAAAATTTCATATATATACACCAACTACACAATTTTAGAACATGAAACAAATGTAACTGTTGGGGAAAACACGAACGCGACAGCGGTGCAACGTAATATAGTCTCTCGCACTTGTGTGAGTCTGTAAAAAAATACGTACGATGATGACAGAAACAACAGAAAACGCAAAGTAACGAGACCGACAATATTTTACGTGGAAAACCTCCTCGATGTGAGAACGAAAAACCACGGGACCGTAGTTCACTCCAAATCTACTATATCAAATAGATTGAACTACAACCACACCATAGAGTAAAGCTCAACAAAGAGCAATCTCCAACACGAAGAATCACCAAGAAAGCTATACAAAGCTCAGAAATATGCAGTCTCAACCGACTCTAAGTTCACTAAATCCAATCTCCATCGTTCAAATCCTAGATAAACAAGTCAATAACACCTATGAAAAAATTCAGCTCAAAAAGAGAAGATCTTACCGTTGGATTTTTCAAACATCCAACACTGGTCTCAATCGTTTCAAAACAGAATAGCTCCAATAAAATTCCGATCAACAACAAACCAACCGTTGAAATTCAAAACCCACCATTGAATTTGAAGACCACTGAGTCATGAAGCTTCCCTCAAAGTTTCAGAAAGATCAGAACAAACACGAAGGCCCAATCGTCACAAATACTGAATCTGGCGAATACTGAATCTGGCGATCTCTGTTTTTCTTTCTCTTCTCCCCCCTCTCTCTCTCTCTCTCTCTCTCTCTCTCTCTCTCTCTCTCTCTTATTTACTTTTTTTTTCCCTTTTCTGTCGTGTCTAAAGTAACCAATCACAGTGAAGGGACATCATAAGCATATATATACATAATAAAATATTAATGGGCCAATCTCATTATATCCTCCACTAGAAAGGAATACCGACAAACTCCCCTTCCGATTAGGTGGAGGAAACAGCCATACCGGCTATCTCTCGACAAACTCCAAGCTTCAAGTTTCTATCTCGGCAATGACTTAGTTATCATATCAGTTCTATTATCATCCGTATGAAGTTTCACAAGTTCCACTTCCACTTTCACATCATGTATCCAATGTTTCGAACGTGAACACTTTTTTTTTTCTTGTGATAAAAATAACACTTTACTAACACTGCAGTCTTTTTTTGTAACATATTCAAAATACAAGGTATAATATATTAGTAAAATTCACTAGAGTACAAAGAACCGATAAATTCTAAATCTCAAAAGACAGAGCCCCAAACATGGAGAAACTAAGACAGAAAAATTGATCTACAATATACTGATTTTTTTAAAAAAAAAATGAAAACTAATAACATTCATTTAAAAATAAAATAAAATAACTAAACTTAGAATAAAACAGTAAAAACCGAACTAGAAAATAAGCTTAAGAAGATTAATTTTTTTGCACAATCTAGTGACCAAAAGAAGGAAGGAAAGACACTTAGCATAATGCTACAACTAAGTCTCCAAACATAATAAGCCACAAAAAATCGGAAACTCGAACTAACCAACAATAGATATGAAACCACCATCTTCTATAAAACCATAGTAAAGAACCAAACCAAGACACCAACCTTGTAATCAATCTGGAAAAACATTCCACCGAAGAAGCCCGGACAAGAACATAAAACGCAGGCGACAAAGCGCAAGAAACAACACCGCCAGATATGGTCCTTCCACAACAGACGCCCGAGAACTCCTAACACGAGCAGCAGACAAGGGCAAACTCATCTATGGCGGCAAATGCATCACTCCGAACAGATCTATACCCTTTGAGCCAACCAAATCTAAGACTAAGATAGATGACCTCCAAAACCTGCAGCACCAAAGAGAAACAGATCTATAAAATAAATAGAAACTAAAATTTGAAAAGATAAAAACACTGACCATTGAACCTCTATCGAATCAATCTAAAAGCTAAAAGCAATCAGAAGATTAAGGCAAAAAGAGCAAAATCCAGTAAGACAGATTGAAAGAAACCGGAAAAGGACTAATTAGGCACGATGCCAGTCCTACAAGACCACTGGACGTTGGCCTGAAAAACTAGAGGCTGTGATAACCGAGATTGTCACAAAGGTTAAATGCTCGTCTTGCTCGGTGAACTGACGTGCTCGGGGACGAATGGGTCAAAGATTGTCTTAGAGAAGAAATGATGATAGACTCAGAGTTTTATCATATTCTACTGTAAGTGCACAGTTATGCAATGTAGTACTTAGGGTATCGAATCCACAAGGACTCACGTTCACACGATAGATTATATGTCATCAAGCTAAGCTAAATCAAATCCAGAGAAAGCAGTAAACAAAAGCAATAAAGTAGAAGGTATTTTCAATAGGAAGAAAGACGTCAGACTTAAGAACTTCTCGGGAATTATGCAATGCTAGACACTTAACTAACCGGATTCAGATTAAATACATGTTCAAGAACTATAAACACAATACTAAATAATTCAACTCTCGCTGAGATTATTTCTATATCTAGCAACCTAGCGATCCAAGGTACCGATTGGCACACCGACTGTAAAGACTTTATTAGTTTTTACAGTTTTAATTTGTCCAATCACACTTTATGGACTGTATTAGTTTTAAAAGTCTCTACAATTTTTATAACTGTTTTTGTTCTTGATTTCTCATTTTCTTTTAAAGCCACATTTTGTTACTTTTACTTTTTAAAGCCTACTTCTCTCTCTTTCTATACGCTGCATTTTATCTTTTTAAAATTTTTGTTTTCAAACAATCAAACATTCTCTATAAAAAATTAAACTTCTTATTTTATTTTCGGAACAATCAAGTTTTTTTTTTTTTTTTTTCATTTTCTAAACAAGCAAACAATTTCTTAATTTTATCAAAACAAATTAAATTAACCGACAATTAAATAACATTCACATTTTTTTACAGTTTTTTATTACCAATCAAAAATTTTTAATTATTAAAAGTAACAGTTACAGTTTTCACAGTCGAAAATATTTAAAAAAACCGGATAAATGATTAGTAAGAAAATGGGTTTATAGAAAGTAGATTAATATAATTATAAACCAATACATAAAATGACTTTCATTTATTAATTTAATTAACTATTACAATTTCAATTATTTTCGCATAGTTTGTATTTTCTAACTAAAATTTGTAATAATTAAAGTTACAATTATAGTTTTCACAGTTTAGTTAACAATCAGGCTTTCAAAAATTTTAAAAGTAACAATCACAGTTTTTAAAGCCAAAATCTCTACAGTCAAAAGCTTACAGTCATAGCCTACAGTCACAGTCCTTACCAATCGGACCCCAAATCTCTTTGTGATCCTAGAGTTCTAAATAAGCATTAAGAACATGTTCTATCGGTTCACAATTCTCCTAAACCAAATCTCTTTGTATCTAGTCAAATTGCTCACTCTAAGTTTGTTCAGATTATAACTCACACTCTCGTGCTATTGTTAATTGTCTAAGATCTTAACCCTAGGTGATCAGTCTAGAATTCAGTATTAAGAACACTTAGGTGATGAACAATAGATGGTGAATCCTAATTAATCAGTTATCAAGCAAGCATAAAAACCTTTGTGAGAATTCCTAAATCTAACTAGGTTACTACTCAGACATATCAGTAATCAAACAACACATCATGAATAGAAAACCAAAAGACTGAATAAATAAAGAAAAAGGTTCGAAATTCTTCTCTCAATGTTACAAGTAGCAAGAAATCAGCCCTTCCCAAATCTCTCAAGCAAGAACAAAGTTAAGAACAAGATAAAAGAATGAATGAGTCTGAAAACCTAATTAAACTCTCTAAACACGATTTGGGGTCAGTTTAGAATTAAGAAAAACTTCTGGCAATTCTGCAAATCTTCAAAACTTGTCTATAACTCTCGGATGTTGTTCTGTCGTGCTCAGTGTCGACCGGCATCCAAGTCAGTGTCGGTCGACACTCAATCGTGGTCGAGACACCAACTTCAACTCGTTGCATAAATCACCAGAAATGTCCCAAAATCACATCCTTTGCTCCAAACGCAAGTCTACCTGTAGAAGACTCAATAGACTCTAAAAACCAGGTTAAAGACTCAATATATACAACTATATCATGGTTGAAAACCTAGAAAAACCATGATATATCAACTCCCCCACACTTAGCTCTTGCTTGCCCTCAAGCAAGTAAAGAACCAAAGCATAAGAAAAGAGGTTTGAAAACACATAAACTCATTTCGTCTTAGGAACTTTTCCATTCACATTCACTTAGTAAACCACTGAAATTTTTCCTACAGAACTCAAGACCACAATATACTTCTCCCACACTTAGCAACTGCCCCAAGTAAACTTCACAATCAAGTCAGGACATTCAAGTTCACCACACAAGCCTCTATATACAATTAGGTGCAGTCTCACAGAGGGAGTATCGAATCAAAGGACACATGGACTCAACCTATTCAGTATCTGACCACCAAACTGTCGGTTTCTGGTTTCTTTCTTTTTCCTTTCTCCCTTAGCACTGATTTTTCTCCACTGGGTATAATTTTTTTTTTTTTTTTCTATCAGTGCTCTTCCCTTTTTATTGGGGTTTAACTTTGGATATTTCCATG
The DNA here is from genome assembly GCA_030180135.1 of Orychophragmus violaceus. Classification (NCBI taxonomy): domain Eukaryota; kingdom Viridiplantae; phylum Streptophyta; class Magnoliopsida; order Brassicales; family Brassicaceae; genus Orychophragmus; species Orychophragmus violaceus. The sequence goes on along the minus strand of CM058229.1, from coordinate 86,069,904 downwards.
GATACACAAGAGGTAATAGGGGTTTCTACCACTCCCGTAACCACTTCTAATACTCGTGGGGCGAATGTATTAGTCTGAGAGAAACTGCCTTTGTTGAGATGCTTTTGTTTGTATTGTTTACTATATGTTTACTTATTCCTCCTTTTTACTCCTATTAGTCGCTCAAGAGAATGAATCATTCAAACATCGTGAAGCTGAAGGAAGTCATCCGGGAAAATGACATCCTATACTTTTTTATATTTGAGTACATGGTATACTTCTTCCTGACTGTGGTTTGATATTTTACGAAATTTTTTGATTCATTTCACTGAATCTGCGTATGCCATTCTCACTCGATCAGGAATGCAATCTTTACCAGCTTATGAAGGATCGACAAAAGCTTTTTGCTGAAGCTGATATCAGAAATTGGTGCTTTCAAGTCTTCCAAGGCCTTTCTTACATGCATCAGCGTGGTTACTACTTCCACCGCGATCTTAAGCCAGGTAATTGATAGCCTTGAGGTATTAACTGACACAGTGTTACATGATACAAAGCTTCAAACATTGTCAATTGATACAAAGCTTCAGACATCTGCTATGAAGATTGACATTTGATTTCAATACTTATGTCTTTCCAACTTTGGTTAAATAGTTTGTCAAAAATATGTTTATATTGTTTTGTTTGTTGCAGAAAATCTGTTAGTGTCTAAAGATATCATTAATGTTGTAAAAACTCGAGTGAACCCTAGAAGATAGAACGTTTGCGGAATACTTTAGAGAGAAAACGATATTGAGGCAAATACCCTTTTGTCTAGGGTTTCTATATTTCGTGTGTGTTTATTTACAAATCCTTGACCCCTTTATATATTGCCCCAAAACCCGATACAATAGACAATAGAAAACCCTAACGAGATCTTTTCATTCTCTCGATACAAGGGGAAACTAAACCGCCATAGTGTACCGTCCCCTTTGCTCACTCAAGAAAGGCCCCTTTGCAGTACCTTGAGATTTAAGTCACTTTAGGATAACAAACTCCACCTTGACGAAAAATCTCAACAATGTCACCTTCTGACTTCCTAACATCTGAGGGGTCGCCATCTTCCTCTAGCACCGGAAGATCTGGAGTAGCTCAAGACAATGTCTGAACTTCCCCGTAGAAACCGGCTTGGTTAACATGTCAGCTGCATTCTCCAACGTACACACCTTCTGCAATAAGATTTCTCCAGAAGCTGCTAACTCCCTGATTTTATGATACCTTATAGCGATGTGCTTCGTCCTTGCATGATACACTTGATTCTTTGCCAGATACAACGCACTCTGGCTATCACAGTGTAGCTGAACTCCACCTTGCTCAACTCCCAACTCCGCCACAAGTCCTCGCACCCAAAGTGCCTCCTTAGCTGCCTCACCCATTGCCATATACTCAGCTTCCATGGTTGACATGGCTACAACAGACTGTAACACGGATCTCCAGCAAATAGGTCATCCTGATAGTGTAAACACATATCCCGTAGTGGACCTTCTATTGTCTAGATCACCACCGTAATCTGAATCGACAAACCCCACAACTGATGCACTCTCCTGACCGCCAAACATAATCCCACAGTTAGCAGAACCCTTCAAATACCTGAGTATCCATTTCACTGCTTCCCAATGATCTCTTCCAGGATTCGACATGTACTTACTAACTTGACTAACTGCTTGAGCCAAATCAGGCCTAGTGCAAACCATAGCATACATTAGGCAACCAACCGCACTTGCATAAGGAACTTGTGCCATATCTTTGATGTCTTCAATGGACTTAGGACACTGCTTCGCTGAGAGATTGAAGTGATTCGCCAAAGGTGTAGAAACTGTCCTTGCTTCCGACATGTCAAAGCGTTCTACCACCTTCTCTATGTAGCTCTTTTGAGAAAGCCATAACCTCTTAGAGCTCCTCTCTCTGCGAATCTCCATCCCAAGGATCTTCTTTGCAGCACCAAGATCCTTCATTTCAAACTCCTTTCCCAGTAGTCCTTTCAACTCAGCAATATCATTCATATCGCTCGCAGCAATAAGCATATCATCAACGTATAGCAGAAGGAATATGGGAGAATGGTCATCAAGGTACCTTGTGTAAACGCAGCAATCATACTCACATCTTTGGTAGCCAATTTCTAGCATATAAGAGTCAAAACGTTTGTACCATTGTCTTGGAGCTTGCTTCAATCCGTATAAGGACTTCTTCAACTTACACACAAGCTTCTCCTCACCTGGCTTTACAAACCCCTCAGGCTGATCCATATAGATTTCTTCTTCCAAATTTCCATGAAGAAACACAGTCTTCACATCCATCTGTTCAAGATGATAATCCCATACCGCTACCAATGCTAACACAACTCGTATGGAAGTGTGTCTAACCACAGGTGAAAAAATCTCGTCATAATCCACCCCTTTCTTCTGTGAGTATCCTTTTGCCACCAACCTTGCCTTGAACCTTGATACTTCTTTCTCAGAGTTCCCTGGTTTTACCTTGAAAACCCATTTGCATCCAACCGCCTTCTTTCCCTTAGGTAAAGGAACAAGATCCCATGTCTGATTCTTGTCAAGACTCTCGATTTCCTCTATTGCAGCTTCCAACCATTTCTCTTTCTCCTGGCTAGTAATAGCCTCTCGAAAGTTGGCTGGATCATCTGTACCAACAACCAAGGCATAACTCACCATGTCTTCAAAACCGAATCTTATTGGTGGTTTGGAAACTCTCTTTTCTCTGTTAGGTACCAAAATCTCCTCTGCTTTCTTTTTAACACGTTTTTCCACTTCCTGCTCCTCCACAACAGGCTGCTCATCACTCTCTGCTGCTGGTCTATCTTCTATAGACTCCTCCTGAATTTCCCTAGAATCCGTGCTAGTCTCAATGGTTACAGGCACTTGTTCTGACCTCGCCTGCTGCACCATATACTGCTCATCGAAAAACACATCTCGACTAAACACCCTCTTCTTATCTTCAGGATCCCATAACTTGAAGCCCTTCACACCTTTCTCAAAACCCAGAAATATGCACTTCTTTGACTTAGAATCAAGCTTTGATCTTTCGTCACCCGGAATAAGCATATAAGCTGGACATCCGAAAATCTTCAAGTTTGAAAGATCAACATCTTTCCCAGACCAAATTTCTTCAGCTATCTTTCCTTCCAAGGAACTCCTTGGCGATCTATTGATGAGATAGACCGCCATGTTTACTGCCTCTGCCCAGAACCGTTTTGAGAGCCCTGCATTCAACCTCAAACACCTAGCCTTCTCTGCAACTGAACGGTTCATCCTTTCACTGACACCGTTCTGCTGTGGTGTTTTCCGCACTGTGAAGTGTCTCTGAATACCATGCTCCTCACAAAACTTCTGGAACGCTCCATCAGTATACTCCGTGCCATTATCCGATCTCAGATACTTTACCCTTCTTCCTGTCTGGTTTTCAACTTCAGCCTTCCAAATCTTGAACTTTTCGAATACTTCAGATTTCTGCCTCATGAAGTACACCCAGACTTTTCTGGAGAAGTCATCGATGAACAAACAAAGTATCTAGATCCTCCCAATGACTGTTCCCGAGTTGGCCCCCACACATCAGAATGGACATAGTCTAGAAGACCTTTTGTCGTGTGTTGCCCTGTCTTGAACGAAACTTTGATCTGCTTTCCCATCACACAAAATTTGCAGAATTCCATCCTGCAGCTCTTCAACCCGTCCAGCAACCCCCTCTTGTGGAGTTCATTAAGACCATTCTCACCAATATGACCCATACGCATATGCCACAAAGATGTAGTCTCTGCTTCAGAAACCGCAGCTGAGGCTTCTCCACCTACAACCACGTTCCCTATCATCCGATACACATTACCGGCTGTCATCTCTCCCTTCATCACGACCATGGATCCTTTACACACCTTCAAAACGTTTTCTCCTTCATCACCTTTGAATTTGAATCCGTTTTTATGAAGTGTGCCCAAGGAAATCAGATTCTTCTTCACGCCTGGAATATGTCTTACATCCGTCAATGTTCTGATGCTACCATCATACATCCGAAACTTCACCTGCCCAGTCCCAATAATACCACAGACCTTGTCGTCTGCCAACTGAACAGAACCCATATTTCCATCCCTATACGTCTCGAACCGTTCCTTATTTGGAGTCATATGGAATGATGCTCCCGTATCAAGTATCTAAGAATCTGCGTGATTCCCTGAAGTGACAGCAAGCATATCATAATTGATATCTTCTGAAACATCCTTTGCCTGGACTATATTTGCAGACTTTGAAGAGTCCTGCGAATCCCTGCCTCCATTCTGTTTCCTGGCTGGACAGTCTCTCTTGAAGTGACCCTTCTTGCCACAACCAAAACAGACTCCCTTAACCGCCTTTGGTTTTGATTTTCCTCTGCTACCTCCATATGCCTGCTTCTCTGTTGACCTCCCTCGATCCTTGTTGTAATTCACGTACAACCCGTCTCCCTCAGACTTAGTATCCACGTTACCCACACGTCGCTCATGATGAGATATAAGCGACGAAGTAACCGTATCCAGACTTATCGTGGTTTTGTTACACGTTAAGGCAGTTAACAAAGTCTCATAAGACGAGGGCAGAGAACACAGCAGAATCATGGCTTTATCCTCATCCTCAATATCCTCACCCACACATGTCAGATCTGTGATGATTTGGTTAAACGCGTTTACGTGCTGAACCAGATCTCCACCTTCAGCCATCTTAAAATGGTATAACTTCTGCTTGAGGAATAACTTAGAAGACAACGACTTCGACAGATACAACTTCTCCAACTTATCCCATATAGCCTTCGGAGTTGTAAGATCCATTACCTGATTAGTAATCTCGTCTGAAAGACACAAACGAATTGTCGAGGTCGCCCTGTCTGTCATCTCCTCCCAATCATCATCCTTGATCGCTTCTGGTTTCGTCTCTAACAACGCCTTCTTCATCCCCTGATGTGATAACAGGTCCTTCACTCGAAGTTGCCATAGACCGAAGTTTCCCTTCCCATCGAAACGAGGAACGTCGAACTTAAGAGAACTTCCGGTCATCGTAACCTTGTGCTCTGATACCACTTGTTGTAAAAACTCGAGTGAACCCTAGAAGATAGAACGTTTGCGGAATACTTTAGAGAGAAAACGATATTGAGGCAAATACCCTTTTGTCTAGGGTTTCTATATTTCGTGTGTGTTTATTTACAAACTCTTGACCCCTTTATATATTGCCCCAAAACCCGATACAATAGACAATAGAAAACCCTAACGAGATCTTTTCATTCTCTCGATACAAGGGGAAACTAAACCGCCTTCGGCCCGTGACATTCCTTGCTTACTCAAGAAAGGCCCCTTTGCAGTACCTTGAGATTTAAGTCACCTGAGAATAACAATTAAGATTGCTGATTTTGGTCTGGAACGGGAGGTTAATTCAAGTCCACCTTTTACCGAGTATGTTTCCACACGCTGGTAAGATTCTCTTTCCTTTTTGTGTTGCAATGAGTTTTTCAGAAATATCAATATCTGCTTATATATGTACTTCAATGACCTAAATGTCGTTAGATGCTACACCATTACTGCCTTACTGACGACAGCTGGTGGTGTCTCTCCGGCGACGGACGGCGGTGGCTCCCGGCGGCGTGTGAAAAAATTTGAATGATCTTCTCTCGGCGATTTCGAGTGCGTTCGGGTGGCCTACGGAGAAGCGGTTTACAGCTACGGCTTTATCTTGACTAGCTGAATGCGATGGTGGTCTCGATTTGCAGGACTCATCACGAATAGAAAGATACGAAGCTTTTAGTGCTTGGGCTAAGGGAAATCAGATATGAAAAAGGGCTTTCAGGATTACTTTCGACAATAAACGATGGAAAAGCACTAGATCTAATCTTTAGAAGTGACATTTACGATAGAACGGAAGCAGAGCTTTGCCGGAGATCACTTCTTTTGGTTTTCTCAAAAGTGACCACCTCTTTAAATAAGAGAAGAAGGAAGGCAACCCTAAGATTTTAGAAAAAGAAAATGAGTTTGGGCTAAAATTTCTTTTTTTTCTTCAAATTATTTAAATTGAACCGTTTTTAGGCCATTACAAAATTATTCCTTCATATTTGGTTTCAAACAAGGAACTGAACTTGGCTACAAATAAGTTCTTTTTGTCGGAATCAGCATTGGAGCGCTTGCTCTTCTTTGTGTTCTTGCCAGTCCTGACATGGAAACAGACCCCAAAACCAAAGACTATCAAGATTCAATCGAACTTCTTCCTCTTTTCCTCCTCACTGTAAGTCTATAAATTATAGACTATAATCCAAAATCAGCTTTGGAATTCACACTACTTATAGCGATTCCACAATAATCCCTGGGATCATAACTGTGTGATGTAAATTAGGCTATGTTCGTAGCTCTAGCCTTACAATTCAACATCTTCTACCGATGGACTCGCTTCTTCCTCCTCACAAGCTTGTTTCACATCCTTTGTGCTCTTCTTTACAAGGTAAAACATTTAAAACTCGACAGAATTATCAATAAATTAAATATTTTAACAAATATATTACTGGTGTAAAAAAAAAAACAAATATACTACTAGTTCTTTCTTCATGCACGTGACCAGCTGGCCCAGCATAGTTTTTTGCCTAAAGCAAAACCAAATTTGAGCCCATTGAAAAATAACAAAAAATGCAAGTGGTTCGACAAAAAGAAATGCAAGTGGAGATTTAAACTTGAGTATTCTAGAAGGACACAACCCATATATTTTTTTTTTTTGAACACTTGGACACAACCCATTATTAGACTACGTATTAGCAACTTTATCAAATCATATGCCCTTAAAATATGTAATACACATTTGGCGCCTAAAACAAAAAGCTTGTAGCTGTGGAGGCTGGTTTTTGAGGGATTCGTTTCATTCAGAAATAGTAATTGTAGATGACTTTTCGATAGTTCGCTTGGACTCCCTTATCAAAAGATACAAGTTAGTCTACTTTGGAATCCGGAAATCATGTTAGTTTTCGGAGAAGCTGTAGGTATCTCATCTCAGAGGTTTGAGGATTGGCCTTAAAATAAGTCTCGTAGCACCTATGATGGAAACTCTAATTCTTCGGAACTATGGCAAAAGCGAGATGATCTGCATTTATGGATTACTGCGCTCTCTTTTGATTTTGTGTTCAGTTTTAGTTCGTTCTATCGATCCATGTTCTTAACCTCTCGTTTGTGTGGTATTGTGTTGTGGTTTTTTTCTTTGTAATTTTTTTTCGTTCTATGACATCTTTGTTATCTTTGTATTTTCTGTTAAAAATCTAAAATAGTAATAAAATTTAACATTTTTATTAAAAAAACAAAAAACAAAAAAGCTTCCTCAACTTTTGATCAGCGTAGGCCCTTCAGGCTTCGGGTGATATTTGTAGGAATGTTCGGTTGATCCTGATTCAATTCTCATATTGATATCAACCTAAACATGCATCAGATCTAGGTGTTCTTATTTAGAAACAATATGATCTCACCTTTTACCTGTTAGATGCAGCGGAATTGATGAACAGGTCAGAGATCAGGGAGATACACCAAGGGATGAATCCTCCAAAGGCTCACACACGCAATCACCGGAAACTGGCTGCTAGACCACGAGGAGATGGGGCGCAGAAGAGAGAGAGAGGCGCGGCTGAGTAGGCTAGGGTTAGGGAGAAGAGACTTGGCTTTTAGTCATTAAAAGCCTTCTCTTTCCCTTTTGGGCTTTTGGGCCCAATCTGATTAAATCCCATTTAATCAGACCCATTAATCTTTCTCTCTTAGTACGACAAATGCCTAGCACTTTTGTCGTACTTCTGCTATGCCGTTCCAACATTATTTCCTGCTAGCTTAAGCGTGTGACCCATATGGGATCATACAATAAAGGCAATAAGTCCAAGACTTATAGATCATGAGCGGACTCTAGCAAGCCATCATGACCCCCAGTATTGTATGACTTATGTCTGATCACTGACATACTCTTACGTTATAGAGACAGTACAGAGATTGCTGGACACAATTCCAACAATCTCCCACTTGAACTGGAATCTCTGTATTCATAATCCCTTTCGTCTCAATATCTCGATTAGTCATAAGGCAAGATTAGTGTCATCCTTATAAAGCCTAATCTTGTTCATCGGACTCTGATTCGATACTGACAATCCAAACGACTCGGGAAAGTCCGTTTGAGCATGGCCATGCGTTTTCCAGTATTCAAATCTCCGATTGGCCTAGAGATATTCACTCCATTTATATTGGAGGGACAAATCCCATCTTGTTCCATCACTGTAAACTACTCATTTCATGATGTACCCAAACAAGGTCCTTATAGCTATCACAGAACGATAGCGTTAGACAATGATCAAAGTACATCAGTCCATGTGCAGTTACATGCATGTGAACTCAGGTCTAAGGACTATACTCTATAGTCGTAGTAAGAATCTCTTATGACACAGATATAAATATCCTGAAGAGTTCTTATAAGCGGGTCTTGTCCGGTCGTATGTTCCCAACATACACCTATGTACTGACTTTGATGCCGCGCATCTATGACACACTGAGACTTTGTCATAAGTCACGTACCAATCCAGTCTCACACGGTTGTTGATGTTCCAATTTCAACAACCTTCGACTAGGGACAGGATGATACAAAACATTTATCAAATATAGGATCTCATGATCAAGCTAAATGACTTTGATGACTCAAGACCAAGTCACTTACTTCGATGACCTATAAAATGTTTCATATCATTTTGGAACGATTATTTCATCACAGTTAAAATAATCTTGAAATAATAATTTCATTAAAACAAAAATAATGTTTTACAAGAACATATCAAATAACTAAAATAAAGCTCACAAAACTCCCACTCAAATTTAGATTACATTTCAATGTTTCTAATGCCTACAGCTTCAGTCAGTAACTCGAGCTTAGGCCTTGGGAGTGGCTTTGTCAACGGATCAGCGACATTATCATCTGTCGGAACTCGGCTGATCTTGACTTCCTTTCTATTAATGATGTCACGTATCAAGTGATATCTTCTTTGAACATGCTTGGATTTCTGGTGTGATCTTGGTTCCTTTGCCTGAGCTATAGCACCATTGTTGTCACAAAACAGTGCCAGAGGCTCAGCCGCATCTGGTATCACACCTAGTTCCATAATGAACTTTCGTATCCAAACAGCTTCCTTCGCTGCTTCCGAGGCGGCGATATATTCAGCTTCTGTAGTGGAATCAGCAACGGTGTCCTGCTTGGAGCTTCTCCAACTTACTGCACCGCCATTCAGACAAAAGACATAACCGGACTGTGACCGGAAATCATCTGTGTCTGTCTGGAAACTTGCGTCCGTGAATCCACTGACTTTAAGCACATCACTTCCACCGTACACTAAGAACTTATCCTTAGTATGTCTTAGATACTTCAAGATGTTCTTTACGGCAATCCAATGGTTTTCACCTGGATTTGACTGGTATCTACTCGTCATGCTCAATGCATAAGCAACATCAGGACGAGTACAGATCATGGCATACATGACAGATCCTATTGCAGATGCATAAGGAATATTCTTCATGCGCTCAAGCTCAGCAGCCGACGTAGGGCTCTGCTTCTTGCTTAGCGTTGTGCCATGTACCATCGGCGTGAAGCCCTTCTTGGAATCCTTCATGCTGAATCTTTGTAGGACTTTGTCAATGTATGAGTCTTGACACAAGCCTATCAGCCTCTTAGGTCTATCCCGATAGATCCTAATTCCAAGAACGTATGCGGCTTCACCCATGTCTTTCATGGAAAAACAACTTCCAAGCCAGTCCTTTACAGACTTCAGCATTGGAACGTCGTTTCCGAGAAGCAGTATGTCATCAACATACAGAATAAGAAAAACGATTTTGCTCCCACTAGTTTTCTTATACACGCATTGTTCTTCTTCGTTTCTGATGAAGTCAAATTGCTTGATCGCTTCATCAAAACGAAGATTCCAGCTCCTCGATGCTTGCTTCAATCCATAAATGGATTTATGAAGCTTGCATACTTTCCCAGCATTCTTTGGATCTATGTAACCGTCAGGTTGCGTCATATACACATCCTCTTCCAGAATACCATTCAGGAAGGCGGTTTTCACGTCCATCTGCCAAATTTCATAATCATGAAAAGCTGCAGTTGCTAGTAGAATCCGAATAGATTTCATCATAGCCACCGGTGAATAGGTTTCATCGTAGTCCACACCGTGAACTTGTCTGAAACCTTTTGCCACCAACCTGGCTTTATAAATCTGGACATTTCCATCCACGTCAATCTTCTTCTTGAAGATCCATTTGCACTCGATGGCTTTTACACCAGCGGGTAAGTCGACCAACGAAAATACTTGGTTGACCGACATGGAGTCCATTTCGGAATCAGTGGCCTTGCGCCACTTAGAGGAATCTGGGCCCATCATGGCTTGATTGAAGTTCGATGGTTCATCACCATCAATGATCAAAAGATCATGACAGTCAGTCACGAGGAATCCCTGATATCTCTCGGGTTCGTGACGGATCCTCCCGGATCTTCGAACTTCAGGTACTACAGGTTCAGGCTCTACAATTTCTTGTAGATCCTCCTGCTGCTCTTCCTCATTAGGTTGAGCAGTATCCTGTTCATCTTGAATTTCTTCAAGCAGTACCTTACTCCCACTGTCTTTCTTAGAGAGAAACTCCCTCTCAAGAAAGTTACAATCCCGGGCAACAAAGATCTTGTTCTCGGAACGTAGATAGAAGTAATAAGCCTTGGTTTCCCGTGGATAACCAATGAAGTAGCATTTATCAGATTTTGGTGTAAGCTTATCTGAGATTAATCTCTTAACATAGGCTTCACAACCCCAAATTCTTAGATAAGACAGCACTGGAGCTTCTCCAGTCCATAATTCATATGGTGTCTTTGCTACTGCTTTTGATGGCGCTCTATTTAGTGTGAACACTGCTGTTAGCAGAGCATATCCCCAAAGGGATATTGGAAGGTCTGTGTGACTCATCATAGATCGAACCATATCCAATAAGGTCCGATTTCTCCTCTCAGACACACCATTCCATTGAGGTGTTCCAGGAGGAGTGAGTTGGGACACGATCCCACACTCTCTTAGATGATCACTGAATTCCTGGCTTAAGTATTCTCCTCCTCGGTCGGACCGAAGAGCCTTAATGCTTTTGCCAAGTTGGTTCTGTACTTCATTTTGGAATTCTCTGAACTTCTCAAAAGATTCAGACTTATGTTTCATCAAATAAACATATCCATACCTACTGAAATCATCAGTGAAGGTAATGAAGTACTGATAGTTTCCTCTTGCATTAGTGGACATTGGGCCACACACATCAGTGTGTATCAGGCCCAATAAGTCACTGGCCCTCTCGTTAGGTTTATTAAAGGGGGCCCGTGTCATTTTGCCCATCATGCAGGATTCGCATTTCTCACATGACTCAAAGTCAAATGAGCCAAGAAGTCCATTCGAATGGAGCCTCTTGATGCGTTTCTCGCTGATGTGCCCTAAACGACAATGCCATAGAAACGTTCGGTTTTCCTCATTAGGTTTAAACCGTTTTGTATTAATGTTATAAATTGGCGCGGATTGATCGAGTATGTAAAGCCCATTCGTAAGAGGGGCAGAACCATAGAACAAATTGTTGCGATTGAAGGAACATAATTTATTCTTAACTGAAAAATCATAACCTTCCAAATCCAACAAAGAAATTGAAATAATATTTCTGCTTATAGCAGGTACAAAATAACAATTATTAAGTTCTAAAATCAATCCCGAAGGTAAAGACAACAAGTATGTTCCTACAGCTAGTGCTGAAACTTTCGCTCCATTCCCAACTCGTAGCTCCACTTGTCCTTGCTTCAGCCTTCTACTGTTGCTGAGTGCCTGCATATTAGTACAAATATGAGCCCCACAACCAGTATCCATGACCCATGAGGTATTTTCAGAAGTAGTTGTATTAACTTCTATAACAAAAATACCTGATGAAGAAGTCTCGAAAGTCTTCTTCTTTAATTCCTTTAGACCTTCCTGGAATTTCTTACAATCTCTTCTCCAATGCCCCAGTTCTTTGCAGAACCTGCACATGTCAGTAGGCCCAGCCTTGGACTTGGGCTTGGGCTTTGGCGTGTCCTTGTCCGCGACTTGAACACCCTTGGCCTTTCCCTTATCCTTAGCAGAAGACTTCTTAAACCCCTTGCCCTTTTGTACCATAAGCACATTGGGGTCCTTGGCGGTTTTCTTCAAGTTGGGCTCTGCAGTCTTGAGCATTCCGTGAAGCTCAGGCAGTGTCTTACTCAAGCCATGCATGTTAAAGTTCAGAATGAACTGATCATAGCTTGCAGGTAAAGACTGCAGAATGATGTCGCAGGCAAGTTCCTGGCTGATAGGGCAGTCGAGTTTGTGAAGATGATCGAGATAACCCATCATCTTCAACACATGAGGACTCACTGCCGCATTCGCAGCCAACTTACAGTCCAAGAGGTTCTTAACTGTCTGGAACCTCTCGGTCCTAGCCTGCTCCTGAAAAAGCGATTTCAGGCTTGCCATGATCTCGATTGGAGACAATACACTTTCGAACTGTTTTTGCAGCTCAGGAGTCATTGTCACCAACATCAGGCAATAAACATCATTTTCATCTGACGAATGCTTTTCCCAAGCATTGTGCAGAGTCCTGGCAGCATTGGCAAGAGGCCTCTCGGGGAGGGGATCTCGAAGGACATAATCCTTCTTCTCCTGCTTGAGGACCAGCCTCAAGTTCCTTGACCATGTCAGGAAGTTCGTTCCAGTCAGCTTCTCCTTCTCGAGAACAGACCGGATCGAGAATGTGTTTTGAGTGCTTGTAGTAGTCATATCTGAAATATATAAATAAAAAGGTTATTAGTTATATGTTCAAAATGATTAATCTCGTATTAAAGTATAATATGATTAATCATGCATTATATTCAATAACATAAGTTACCCTCAATAGAATATAATGATTCCAAGATCCACATATAACTAAGATTAAAGTGGGCCACTGGCCGTCACCCAACCTTAGCTTATATCGGTAAGCCCTATATCGGCTAATTATATCCGTGATATAACTCTTGGTTGTGAATCTGGGCCCGAGGCCCAATCCACTCTGATGTCTCAAGGCCCGGGACTCCCGATGGCCTAGTCAAGAAAACCGGACTATACAGTCATGTAATCATTAATGTCTGGGACTCCCAATGACATTTATGAATCACAAACCGTCTTACCCACGCAAAAGCAGACATCCTCACACTGTAAGGCCATGAATGCAATTGAATGGGCTTTGACAGCTGACATAGCCTGGACAAGACATCCAACGCTTGATATTATTTGAGGTTCGTAGGTTTATTAAAATCATTCCCAAAATAGAAGATTACTATTTCGGGAAACTTTCTATTTATGGAAACCTACTATTTTGGAAACTTTCTAAAATTGGAAACTTTCTAAAACCGGAAACTTTCTAACTTTAGAAATTTCTTTAAAATCCAAAACCCGCAAATTCAGAAAATTCTATTTAAAGAAACTTTCTAATTATAAAATTTCGGAAACTTTTAATTTAAAAACGACTTTATAATTTTATAAAATAGATTTTAAATTAATCTGAAGAAAGACTCAATTAACTGGCCCAATTGTTTTAACTTCTTGGCCCGAGGCCCAAGAATTGGTCCATGTCCAAGACATGACCCAATTGTCCAATTAATTGACATAACCGGTCTGGTTCATTAAAACTGGTCTAACCAAGTTTTAATTACTACGATGACCACAATTGTCAACCGGTTATTTACTAAACCGGAATTTCTCAATTTATTTGGTCCAACCAAATCAAATTAGAAATCCCTGGTTTAGGCACTAAATCCAATATTTCTTTCGACATTGGATTTCTTATTCCGGTTTAACCAGATTCAATAAACTTATCAAATCTGTTTATTAAACCGAAACGTTGATTTTAATCAAGTTTTAAACCGAACCAGCTAACCGAAATCGAACCGGCCCATCAGACCCAAAACCCTAACCGGCCAGCCGTAAGCCTCACGCAAAAGCGATAGCCGCAGGCCAGCCGTCGGCTTCATGATCGGGACGTTCGCTCGGCAGCTCGGGACGGGACGGTCGGGACGCACGGTCGCTCCACGATCGCCGAGCGATCGGGACGTGATGCGCGCGACAGCCGGGAAGCGATCGGGACGACGCGATCGACTCGATCCATCTGTCCGATCCGCGTCCGACCGGTCCAATCCGACCAACCGGCCATGCCGATCCAATCCGATCGCAACTCTGAGTCATATAGCTCATGTTTTGCGATTTTTCTTGTGTGTTTAGAGTTCAATTCTGATTCTTAACTGTTTTATCTTATCAGTAATTGATTCAAAAACAATTCTAAACAGATTTAACAGCCTAAACAATGAATCTAAAACAAGAAACCTAAGAACCAATGGCTCTGATACCACTGTTGGAAGTTTCGGTTGATCCTGATTCAATTCTCATATTGATATCAACCTAAACATGCATTAGATCTAGGTGTTCTTATTTAGAAACATTAGATCTCACCTTTTACCTGTTTGTTTGCAGCGGAATTGATGAACATGTCAATGATCAGGGAGATACACCGAGAGATGGATCCTCCAAAGGCTCACACACGCAATCACTGGAAAACGGCTGCTAGACCAAGCTGAGGGAGGCGCCAGAGAGAGAGAGAGATCGCGGCTGGGATTAGGGTTAGGAAGAGAAGAGACTTGGCTTTTAGTCATTAAAAGCCTTCTCTTTCCCTTTTGGGCTTTTGGGCCCAATCTGATTAAATCCCATTTAATCAGACCCATTAATCTTTCTCTCTTAGTACGACAAATGCCTAGCACTTTTGTCGTACTTCTGCTAAGCCGTTCCAACATTATTTCCTGCTAGCTTAAGCGTGTGACCCATATGGGATCATACAATAAAGGCAATAAGTCCAAGACTTATAGATCATGAGCGGACTCTAGCAAGCCATCATGACCCCCAACATTGTATGACTTATGTCTGATCACTGACATACTCTTACGTTATAGAGACAGTACAGAGATTGCTGGACACAATTCCAACAGTTTAAACAACAGCCATGTGTGTCTCATCCCAAAGAACTCGGCCCCCTCCTCTCTAGCGGACTATTGTCCCATTGCCCTTTACAATGTTCGGTACAAAATCATAGCAAATATCCTTACCAAACGTCTTCAACCACTATTGGATTCTCTTATCATAGAACATCAATCCTCCTTCGTCCTGGGTCACGCAATCTCCGACAACGTCCCAATAACACATTACACCTTGCATTTTATGACAAATTTGGAAGCAAAAAAACAATGCTCTATGGAGGTCAAAACTGAAATGAACAAAGCGTATAATTGCATTGAATGGGGTTTCCTCCGCAAGATTCTGTCCCAACTCGGCTTTCAAGCTAAATGGATAGGATGGATCATGGAGTGTGTTACAATGGCATCCTACTCGTACCTGATTAATGGGTCCCCGCACGGATTTACGACTCCAACGAGAGGTCTTCGTCAAGGAGACCCTCTCTCACCGTACCTCTTTATCCTTTTCACATAGATGCTATCTTGTTTATGCTCTAAGGCGCAAAGGTCAGGCAAGCTCAGAGGTCTCCAAGTCTCACGGCGATCACCCTTTGTGAAGCACCTTCTTTTCGCAGACGATACAATGTTCTTCTGTCGAATAAATGCAATATGTTGTCAAGAACTGAAAAACATATTGATTTGCTATGAGATCACCTCCAAACAATGCATCACTGTCTCTAAGTCAACAATTACCTTGTCCAAGAAAACTCATGGATGGACCACTCAGTTCCTCTCAGGTGCGTGAAAGCAAGTCTTTCTAGAATCAATTCTCTCCGCTCTTCTGATTCACACTATGTCATGTTTCAAGTTTCCACTGTCTCTATATAAAAGAATTCAGTTCATTCTTACCCATTTCTGGTGGGATGCTTCTCCGGACAAACAGAAACTCTCTTGGGTGGCTTGGTCAAACCTTACTCTTTTGAAGCATCAAGGTGGTATCGACTTCTGTGAAGTTGAAGCTTTCAATACCTCTTTCCTTTCTAAACTAAGCTGGCGTATCTTCAAAAAACCGGACTCCCTCTTATCTAGAGTTTTGATCAGGAAGTATTTTCTGGACACCCCTTTTCTTGACTTCTCCCCCTCCCAAAACTCCTCTCACGGCTGGCAAGGAACTTCTTCGTATGGGTATAGGTTGAATAGTAGGGAATGGGAAATCCAAAAATATCTGGAAATATCCCTAGTTATCTACCTCTCAACCCATGAGCCCATACGGCCCTCCTACCTACCAAAACGTGGATCTTAAAGTCTCTGATCTGCTTGATCTGCTCTCAAATGAATGGAAAGTCTCAGCCATCAAAAATCACTTGCCTCTCAATGAGTATAGTATAAGAACCCTAATCCCAAGCTCATATAAAACACCGGATCATCATGTCTTGCTGTTTGGAAAAATCAGGCGTATACACTATGAAGTCATGTTACAATTTTGTTTTTGCGACAATCCCCCTTAGCTCATCCATCAAGCTTCAACTGGTTTCAAGTATCTGGTATGTCAATATATCTCTGAAAATATGCCACTTTATGGGGGAGAATAGCGAATAATGCGATCCATGTAGATAATCTACTTAACCTCAGAGGAATTGCATCTGATTCTCCCTGTAAAAGCTATAGTGCTGTCGAAAATATATTGCATTTCTTGGTCCACTATCCTTTTACCTCTGCTGTTTGGAACTCTTCTCCTCTTTCTCCATGTACGAATTTATAACCAACCTTATCACACCCTCAGAAGTTATTCACCGAATCCAAGAAAAATCCGCAACTTGTCTATGACAGGATTGATTGTAGCACCTCTTTACCCTTGGTTGATTTGAAACTTATGGACTGCAAGAAACAAACTGTTGTTTGAAGATAAAAGCTTCAATGTTCAAGAAGTTATTAGTAAAGCTGTTGTTGATGCAAAAAATTGGGAAGATGCAAATATTCAAAATCCGACCATTCATCCCCAAAACCTGAGCATCATCACGCATCAGAGATCCTTGCCGCATTACATGCTTTTATGATGGATCTTGGTTTGAAACCACCTGAAGCGGAGCCATGGGCTGGTCTATCACAGATAACTCAAGTTCCACAATCCTTCAAGGCGATGCAACCGTCGTTTTGTCTCTTCAGCCTTAACAACAAAAACGTTAGCAATCAGAGATGGATTAAAAGATTTATTAGCGACCGACTTCTCTCAAATTCAAGTATGTTCGGACTTTAACATACTCATCAATTCCCTCATCCTGGGAACATATTTGACATGGATTACATGCGTCCTTTTAGATATTAGAAACTTTGTAACCCTCTCATCTTCCTTTTTTTTTGTATTCCTCGGGCTGATAATTGCTTCCTAGACCATCTTGCTAAAGACGCTCTCGCTTGTGTAAGCTATTTAGATAATAACTCTCAAATTTAAGTAATGAAAGTTGTTGTTTTGACCAAACGAAAATAAAATATATTTCAAACGACAAAATACGAATATATAAGGGTGAATTGGGTGAATAATAGAAAAGCTGGTCAAATTAAATCCATAACAAGTCAAATTAGAAAATTAAGAAAGTAGCACCGTAACACATAAATGAGTCATACAAACTACCAACATTGCCTTTCTTTTATACTGCTGCAGCAACTTTTGAGATATGTCCGAAAGTGACACATACTTTTTGAAATATAAAGCTATTGATGTTAGCGATAGACACTGACAAGTAATTTTTTGTGTTAATTTGTAAAAAATAGTTGTTTTATGATGTATTCGGTTAATTCTACATTTGCATGTAGTCATATACTTTTAAAGATATAATATGATGATTCTGATATAATTAATTAACTATTATTATTTAAAAGTCTACGATAATTTCACGTGGATAAATAGTTGAAAAAGTAGTTGAATATATTTGATATCCGACATTAATTATACTCGATGATGTATTAGAATATTGAAAGTACATAGCCAACTACCTTTTCAACTATTTTATAATTTACATTGAAATAATTTGATAAGATAGCCGACAATTATCGGAATAATTGCACTCATTATGCATTTTTAACTTTCTAATAGCCATGTTGTATCTTTTGAAGTTTGCCTCTAATTTTGTATTTGTTTTTTACTATTCGTGTCTGTTTTTGTCCAAAATTCTCCTACCCTTTTGTTTTGTTTTGTTTTTTATCCACAGATGAACAATACCTGCGGGTGAACAGTAAAAGCATATTTGATTTATGAGTAGCTTCTCTTGTAAGGGTTAAAACATCTGGACCATTTTGATTAGTGATTCTTAGCCACATGTTCCGATGAATAGCCCGTGTTTCACCACAATCATATCACATGCTATACGTTTCTGATGGACAGAAGGTGGCAAGAGCTCACATGAGCGTTAATCCGTGGATACACAATACATCAGACCCACTATCCATCCAAAAAGCCAAAGTTCACATATCGTGAAATCATACCTAGTAAACACAAATCTAAGAGATCATTTGGACAAGATCGGCTATTCCTGGACACTACCATGATCATATCACATGTTATACGCTTCTGGTGGATAGAAGGTGGCAAGATCTCGCATGATCATGAATCTGTGGATACACAATACGCTAGGTCCAATTATCCACACAAAAGCAAACTTCGTGTAGCTACCTGCTATCCATTTGAGCGTTAACATGTGCTATGAACGTGACAGTGTCCATGAATAGTTAATACTATAGACACCTAGTCTATACTATCAACTTGAAACTTCCATATTAAGCCCTTTATCGGATTCCGGTACATCAACCGATTATATCTCCAATCCGACGGTTTATATGGCCAGAAAACATCACCTCCGTCGTCCTATCCACCGTCCAAAAACTAAACAAAGAAAATACACAGATAAAGTAGGAAAGAGAAGAGAGTGTGAAAGAAAGAAAAAAAATAAAAGGAAAAGGGAGGAGCATTTTCGTCCAAATTGCTTGAAATAAGTTGGAAAAATACAAAGTGGAAAGCAAACTTCAAAAGATACTAAACCGCACACAAAAAGAGTAAAAGATACACTGAATGTAATTCACCCACTATTATCTTATAACGTATATAATTAACTATTTAGATAATATAAATTGATCATATCTTTAAAGTATACGACTATTTCGAATATTGGATATATATAGTCAATTACTTTTTCAACTAACTCTATGCTAATCAAGCAATAACATTTCTCAATTTCAAATTACAAGAAAGCAAGCATTCAATCTCAATCATTAAACCATTCAAGCAAGCTTTAATCCTTAATCTAGAACTGAAAACAATAGATCAATCTTATCTGTAAGCAAGATCCCTTTAGTCAACTCTTAATCAAGAACAATTTATCAATTGTGATCAAGAATCAATTAAGCATGCAAAGCAAGTTCATTTGACTATTAAACATCTTAGACATCAATTACTATTGGCTAAGCATGCAAAATCTCTAATTAGGTTCTATCAAGCAGTTAATCAAACACCTTATGGGCATGGAAAAGTCTATGATCTAAATCAACAATTTCTTGTAAATATAGCATAGAGAACAACCTAATAGAGAAGGATTAATATAAATAAAGCCCTAAACACCTTAGATCATCCCTAATCAAGCCCTAATCTACCTCATCTCAAAGACCCAAAGTGACTACTTACTAATCATCATTTTTCCAACTAAACCCATAAAGATTAAGGAGAAAATATGATTAGAGAGATGAAATTAAAGAGATAGCAATACTGGATTAAAACTTAAAATAAAAGTTTACAAATTTTTTAAGATTCAAAATAGGTGAAATAAAAATACAAGGTAGAAGTTAGATCTCAAAATTTAGGTCTAAAACCATATATGAAGTGTTTTTGGCTCGTAGTGGTAATATCGTAAATAAGTGGATCTGATTTTGGTCTTCACAGGAAAATGTATTGGGCGCAACAACCCGATACGCCAACCCGATAGATTCCCTGGTCGGATTGAGCGCAAATCTATCGGGTGAACGATACATCATCCCGATACATTCTCTGGTCAATTTTGGGCATGATGCTGATTTGCAGACTGTGTTGAGATGCATCCAGTAAATCGGGCATAACTCATTCCATATAGCTCCAAATGACCTCAAACCACATCCACTCGAAAGCTGACTCTATTTCTCACAACTTCCATTTGTAGTCTCAAAGCTAAATGTCAACGGAAGGGCTTTATAAGACTCAATCTTTCAAGCTCATCGGTTTGGTCCTTCATCACTATTTCACTTGCAATCACTCATTTGGCCTCAAAACTCTTCCAAACCTCTTTATTAACTCCAATAACCTACAAAACATAGGAAAAACACTCTCAAGAAGAACAAAGTATGCAAAACCTAATTCTAAATGCACTTAAAGTTCTACATGCAAGAAAGTTCAAGAAACTAACATGAATGAATGCAAATGCAACCAAAATATGAAATAAGAACAAGCTTATCATGACTAAAATTCAATGACATCAATAGCCAACTACTATTTTAAAATATACATAGTTAACTATTTAGATAAGATATATTACATCATCTTTAAAATTATACGACTATTTCATGTGGATAAATTGTTGAAAATAATTAGATATGTTTGATATTGAATCTTAATTATATTCGATGATGTATTCGAATAATTGATGTACATATCCAACTATTTTTTTCAACTATTTTATAATTTACATTAAAATATTTTTATAAGATAATCAACTATTATTTTATAACATACATAGTTATCTATTTAGATAAGATAAATTACATCATCTCTTTAAAAGTATACGACTATTTCACGTGGATAAATTGTTTGAAAAATAATTGGATATGTTTGACATTCAATCTTAATTATACTCGATTATATATTCAAATAATAGATGTACATAGCGAGCTACTTTTTTAACCATTTTATTTATATTGGAATACTTTGATAAGATGACCAACTACTATTTTAAAACGTACATGGTTAACTATTTATATAAAATTAATTACATTATATCTTTAAATATATACGACTATTTCACGAGATATATTAAAAATAGTCTATTATATCTGTATATTATGTCAAAAAAAAATTAAAAAAATTCGATGAAAAAAAAAGTAAAACAAATAAAATTACAAATAATGAGAGAGATTGTGAAAAAGACAAAAAAAACAGAGAAAATAAAAAATGAAGGAAGAGAATTATCAGAAAATAAAATAAGATAGTGGACTAAAAAATCATTTTCATATACCCTCAAAAGCACTTTTTTAATTTGTGTCTTAGTTTTAATCATCAAACCTAATTTCTCAATATATAATACAATTATTTTCAATTTAGAAAAGTTTTTGGAAGGACTCGATTTAAATGCCTCCTTGGTTATTAGTATTTGATAACTTTTTGTAGATAGTGTATTTAAATATTTTCGTGTGGAATATCAGTCAAGAAAACATTAATTAAAAGTTCTGGTCTAAGGTTGAAATCAAACTCAATAAAACAGTTGACTTTATTTTTGTCTGACGGCAATAAAATAGAAACTACTGTAGATTTTGTAAAGACGTTTACCAAAAGATCCCATATTAGCATTATGATTCCTTTGGAAATTAAGCACGTCTGTGGATCAAAAAAAAAATTCCATGAGATGAAGGGTTAATATTAGTTTGATATTATGTTTTGACATTTCTTCTGATAACACAACGTAGTGTGACAGGAATCGAATCCATGGGCACTGCCAGTTTTTTATAGTCGTGTACAATTTATTTTGGATTATCATGATGATCATGGAAAACAAGGTCTAAACCCGAACTTCCGGAGATATTAAAAATTGAGTTAGTGGATGATCATTAGATTAATCAAGTGTCGACGTGTGTTTATTGATTCTTGACTTTCAAATGACCGAAAACGGCGATGTCAAAAAAAAAAAAAAAAGTTGGCGTGGTTCGGTTGATTTGATGTCGGTTTTGATTTTAAACTGTAGATTTTGTTTATTTACTAAGAGCATGATTCTTAAGGGTGGGGTTCTTAACTATTCACGTGGGTCCCACGTGAATAGTTAAGAACCCGACCCTTAAAAATCCTTATTTAAGAACCGGTTCTTACACTGTTCATGACACGTGGCAACCTATCATTCGTCAATTTTTTTTTTGATTTTTTTTTTTTTTTTACACTTTTTCCAAAAAAAATTTTTTTTTTTTAAGAACCCCATGAGGGGTTCACCACTAAACATGCTCTAAGTGAATACGGGGCGGCATTGTTTTTACTTTGATTGAAGTTTTAGTCAAAGGTTGAAAAATCAAACTCAAATAAAGAGTTGACTTTGAAATTAGTGTTCTTTTTTTTTTATTTTGTTATATTTTATTAGGACATGGAAACAGAAACATGGAATACAAAGGACTTTCTTCATTATTCTTATTTCTCTCTATTAGTACAGCTTTTCAAATTTATATTTTTATGGAGATTGAGAGTGGTGATGAGGCTGAGTGACGATAGGAGAAGCACAACATCTGCAGCACCTTCCTAGCGGCGCTGGCTCGCAACACACACAAGCAGGGCAAATAGGTCGCTTTGGGCCAATAGGAACTGAAAAATGCATAACAAGAAATTTGTAGATGATTCTTCATCAAACCAGTCCTTTGGAATCAGTAATCATTTATGATGTAGTATTTAAACTGCTAACTTAAGTACCTCTCGGGGTCGAGGGGATACGAGCAGCGTTGCTTTGTGATAGAGGAAGAAGAAGTAGCAGAGAGAAGACGATGAGCTTCAAGAAGATGGACTTTCCATTGTGAAACGCCATTGATGCTCTGCTTTTGTAATGGATTGTGATATTAGAGGACATGTATTTATATGGGTTTTTCGAAGACGATTTT
The DNA here is from genome assembly GCA_030180135.1 of Orychophragmus violaceus. Classification (NCBI taxonomy): domain Eukaryota; kingdom Viridiplantae; phylum Streptophyta; class Magnoliopsida; order Brassicales; family Brassicaceae; genus Orychophragmus; species Orychophragmus violaceus. The sequence goes on along the minus strand of CM058229.1, from coordinate 86,046,997 downwards.
TCCATAGTCTCGTAATGTTTTTTTTTTTTTAGTATCATAATGTTTTGACTAAAACAAAGTCTCATAATGTAAAAACAAGAAGCCAAAGGCCCTAAACAACTAGAAGTAGACCGACCAACAATTACAGAGGCCAATGCAAAAAACATATAACACAGTTATGTGTCCGAATCAGAGGATACAATATATTATAATTAAAAGTAAAACAAACAAAATATGTTAATCAGAGTCTAAGCTCTTGATTTGCTTATTTTATACATACAAGAGTCTACAAATACCATCAAAGACTATAGCTGAAAACAATGTAACAGTCTTTAGGGCTCGTTGGTGCATCAGCATCGGCATGGGCAGCAACCATCTTTCGGAGCCGGTTTACAACACAAACAAGCCGGGCAATATCGGCCAGTTTTCGATTCTCTCAGCAGCACACGCCCTTCAGCTGTTACAATGATAAATAAAATAACTTCAGCGAAATAAAACCGTGACAGATTTTGTAATTAATTCAAAACATATTAGCATACCATCGAAATGCACTCTAGTTGCTTGACATGGAAGGATTGGCGAGAAGACCAAAGCAAGTACAAGAACGGAAATGAAGATGATTGAGAATGATCGCTCGTTTGCCATTGCAGCTTTTTGATAAGAAAATGCTTAAAACCTTCAAAGGACTTTTGTTTGAAGTTTAAGATAACTTTTATATAGGTCAAGAAGAAACCTGAAATAAAGTTGGTTTAGAGGACTAGCAATAAAATAGGGAATGATTGGTGGAAGCTATGAGTGTTTCACAAAACCTTATTTCTCTCTACAACATTAAAGTTGAACCAGCAATGATTTATGTTTTTAACCAATCAATATATGATTTATGTTTTAAAATTTCTAGGATTTATGTTTAAAACTTTAAAAAAAAATTTTGGTCTCTATCGAAATGAGTTTTTCAACATTACTATATACTCCCTCCGTTACTTTATGATTGATGTTTTAGAAAAAAAAATGTTTCAAGAAGATTGATGTTGTAAGTTTTCTATGCAACTTTTACTAATTAATGTTCACAAATTGTGAATTTCAAAAATTATATTAAATTGCTATTAGTTAATAGTTATTTGAAAGTATTTTAATAAATAAAAAAATATACATTTATAATTAAATATTAATTATTTTTTAATCTATGTAAAAATTCTAAAACATTAATCATTAAGGAACACATGGAGTATTTCAAGCGTAGTGACCTATGTTGCGTTGAAACTTTAACTCAAAACCGTTTTCTATTTTGGAAATGTTTCAGAACAGAATTATGCTGGAAATGCATAAAAACGAAATTCCTAAAATAATGATTTGGAAATGCGATGGAAATGTCTATTCTATTTTTGAAAACGGTTTTGGAACGTGAGTGGAAACCTTTTTTATATTTGGAAACAAAATTCTAAATATATTGGATACGTATGGGTATAATTCGAGATATATTTCTTCAAAAGCCAATTAGTTATCAAAGATCCAAAACTAAATCAAAACGTTTATTGTTAGTGTTTATGTCAGTCGAAAATGGTGCCGGCCCATTAGAAAACTTGGTGAGTGGATTAGTTGTTAGTATCACTCACCTGGGGGATCAGTCGAATCTCAGCCCAAATTACACATCAATCAATACTATTAAAAAATAATTAGAGTCTTTAGGATGGGTGAATTGCACTGGGTGTATCTTTTTATATTTTTTGTTGCAATCTTGTATCTTTCAAAAAGAGTTTGCTAATTGGTATCTTTTTTTGTAGGGTCCACCAGCAAAAAAACAATTTTATCCTCAGACTTTCTTTTCCTCACATTTTTCTTTTTCTTTTCCACCGAAAATCAACTCATTCTTTTTTTTTTTTTTTTTTTTTTTCTTTTCTTTTCTTTTCCCTTTCTTACTTTTGCATTTATTTTCACCCCTTGTTTTTTGAACGGTGGATAGAATCCGATATAAGATATTTTTGGCCATTTAGATCAGCGGAATGGAGAGAGAATTTAACGATCTACCGGAATTCCAAAAAAAAAAAAATTTGGACATAAAAAAAAATTGCGAGTGGATAGTTATGAGTAGATATCTACAATATCTATCCACGTGGATACTACCACATACAAATATTGTCCATCATAAGTGTTTAGCATGTGATATAAGTCATTGTAGTATCCACGAATAATCGAACCAAAATATTTTGTGTCTACGGATCACAATAATGTGATCTCTTGACCATCCTATTGTCCATCATAAGCGTTTAGCACATATTGTGGACATCTTGTCCATCATCATTCATGTTAAACCATCTTGTTAAGCGTCTTGTCCACGAATAATCATATGTTAAACGTTTACCCATGGTAAACATGGTCTACACCTACTCTATGTCCACAAATTCACAATCATATGAACTCTTAACCAACTTTTGTCCGTTAGATCCGTACTTTGTGTCCACGGATCATAAGCGTTTACCCATGGTAAGCATCTTGTTAAGCATTTTGTCCATCATATGTTAAACCATCTTGTTAAGCATGAGATGTGATAAGGTTCCAAATTCTTGTTGAGGATCTTGTCCACGAATAATCATATGTTAAACATTTACTCATGGTAAACATATTTTTGGATTCATCATTCATGTGATCGTCTAACATCATATGTTAAATAATCTTGTTAAGCATCTTGTCCATCATAAGTATCCACGTGGATGGATAAACTATCCATTCGTAATTTTTTTAAGTCCAAATTTTTTTTTTTTTAGATTTCCGATAGATCGATCGATTCTCTCTCCATTCCGATGATCTATAAGTCCGAAAACCTCACCAAATTCATCCTATCCACAGTCAAAAAACGTGGGGTAAAAATTAATGCATAAAGTAAGAAAGAGAATGTAAGAGAAAAGAAAAGAATTAAAAAAAAAATCGGATGGATAGAAGATGAATTGTGGATAGCTTTATCTAATTAACTATCTATAACTAAAAGACAAAAAACAAGGTTAAGTGGTCATTAACCAGCGCTAAAAGACAAAAAAGATACGAAAATGCAATTGGATTTTGAAAGATACAACTTTGCTATTACTTTTCAAAAAATGTATACTGGGTGCAATTAATCCTCTTTAGGAAACTAATCTCTGGAACATATATTATTTATAATTTGTGCCATTAGAAATTTAAAACTGTTTTTAATATTCATTAAGGATTATTAAAGAATATAACAATTTCTCTACTATCCATGTTTCCAAACAAGACAATTACTAAATATGTATCTAAACAAGCTAAATATAATAGGTTTGACTTTTCTAATTAATTAAATATATATATATATATATATATGAATATTAAATCAATTGATAAATATAACTAAATAATTTAAACATCAACTATTTTGTATATATAAGATAATAATCTTTAATTATGAATATATTCAAAATTCAAATATAATATATTTTAATATCTTCTTTATTTTTTTATTTCAAATATAGATATTTATGTTTATATTATAATAAATTTTAAAACTATACTAAATTAATTTTTTTCGTAAGAATTTATTTTTACGATTGCATTTTTAGCGGTTTGTTACATCATATTGCATAATATTTAAACTATTATAAAGTGGGTTGAAAAATAAATTAGCCAATTTCGAATTCTAAAAATGAACTTTGCACGAGTTTGAAACAAATATATATATATTTATATACCTTGTTCAAAAACGCGCCGCCGAGGTCGGTATACTCGCCGGAGAAACGCTCGGCGGCTGCCCACCGCCCCGATTTGAACAAATCGGAGGTAAAACTCGGATTTTACAAAAACTTCATATTTCTCTTAGATTCGACTTAGAAATCGACTATTTACTAATAAATCTATCAAATCTAGTTAACAAACGCAAGAAAAATAAGTTACAACGATGGAAATCGTGAAAAAAAAATCCAGACGGCGAATATTTAGGTTTGCAGTCGCAGAGACTCAAGGTAGAAGATAAGGGCAATTCCGTAATTTGCACTTTTTAAATGAAAAAATGAAAATACAGCGAAAATGCACCTCACGGACCTCGAACTCGGCCTCTAACAGCAAAGAGGAAGACCTAAGCCACTGGACCATGACGGATTTTTGTTAATTATTTACGTTTACCTTGTTTATAACCATATATACACACAAAAATAGTTAAAATTCCGCCCCGCGTAAATTCCGCTTAATCCCCGATTTTTTTGTTCGGCGCTAGGGCCAACCCCGCCGCCCGACTAACGCCTAGCGATTTTTCGACCAAGGTATATATATATATATATATATATATATTAATTCAAAATCATTTATTTTAATTTAATAAAATATCAAAATTATTCAATATTAAAGCTTACAATGCAAAATCGTTATTTCAATCTCTTTATCTTTACGATATATCTCTTCTAAAATAACACACAATTCTTTTTTTAAACCTAAATTATTAATTTGTTTTTATAATACGGATTAAACAATTATAAACAAAATTAGATTGTATAATTAAAAAATTTAATTACTAATAACAAAATAAATATAATTTAAATTTATAAAGAAAAGTAAATCCGCGCTTTTTAAACGCGGATCAAAATCTAGTTGTTATTAAAAAGGTATATATCTTTAATGATTTAGTGGAACAGAGAATTGTTTCAATTTTTTTTTTTATATGGTTTTGAATTTCTGATGTTTGATGTTTTATTATATGTTTTAGTTCATTTTATACGTATATACATATACATATGTCTATATGTATAAGTTTTCAAAACGTATATGTTTCCTAAATTGTTAAAAACTTTGTTTCCACGTTTCCTAACGTTTTACTTCCGCATATCCATTTTCATTACATGCAACATAAGTTGTGACAATAATTTTTCTTATGAAAATGATAGGATGTACAACAAGCCATATAAAGATAATATAATATGCTTATTTATTTCATATCTATTATTTATCATAGACTAAGTTTTATTTGTCATTTTATAATCAAATAATTTTGTAATTTTATATTAATTGAGAAGTAATTTGAACTTTTACCAACTTTCAAATTGGTTGATTATATACTTGCTTTAATAAAATTAGTTTTTTTTACTATGTTAACCTTAATTTAAAATACAATTATGTTGATCTAATTTTTTTTTATATTTTATAGATATGCATAATTTATATAATATTCTTTTCTTCAAAATATCATATAATTTTTACTATAAAATACGTGCTATTTTATTTTCAGATATCAATAAATATGTTTGTTATATATAATAAAATATATTATTTTGTTAATATTAAAATTGAAAATATATATAACATAAGTTTTTCGTAAATATATTGATATTCAAGATTTTGTACCTGTATATAGTGTGGATGAATCATATGCTAATTACATAAGATATAATTAGTCTAAGATTTGACTAATCTATTTATCAATTTCATCTTATGGCTACAAATACAACAAGCAAATCTGTAACACTCAAAAATTTCCAGAACACCACTAGAAACAAAATTAATACTAACCCAAATTTCATAATATAAAATATAAAATAGGGACATTTAGGTAAAAAATACAAAAAGGTGTGGAAATTAGGTAGATAGGATTTTACTTTGTGAAACCAAAACCAGCTATGCGAAATGACATCGATACCTCTAAAATATCGCCCACGAAAAGATTAGGAGCCAACTTGCTCAGACACAAGCTGCTGTCGCCTAGGATTTTGTAGGATACCCTACTCCTTCAAACAGTATGTGAACACACGATCGAAATGAAATTGTGACCACAGAATTGTTTCCCACCCAGTCGCATTAAATGCCCAATATCTTCAAGATTTGCAAAACAAATCTTTACAGTATCGGTGTATATATCGACGACTGCAAATACCTAATATGTTTGGCTATATAATAAGACGATAAGTGTGGGGGCAAAGCAAACAAATGAAATACCCAAAGAAGAGAGAGAGAGAGAGAGAGAGAGAGAGAGAGAGAGAGAGAGAGAGAGAGAGAGAGAGAGAGAGAGAGAGAGAGAGAGAGAGAGAGAGAGAGAGAAGAGAGAGGAGAGAGAGAGAGAGGAGAGAGAGATAGAGAGAGAGAGAGAGAGAGACGAGAGAGAGAGAGAGAGAGAGAGAGAGAGAGAGAGAGAGAGAGAGAGAATAAGGTTAATAGCTGAGTTCGTGGAAGTCGCTATCTCACGTAACTTTCAGATTTACTCTCCAAACTTGCTTTTAATGGTCCCATGTGTTTTTTTGAGCTTTACTCATGTAAGGACAATTTCATGAAACACTATAAATGGACATAAATGAACTCAAATAACGGCGACAACGTAAATTCGTGCCCTATATAGTAACATAAAAGATCTGCATTTATATCATAAAATGAAATCTTGAAATATGCGACAGTAAACTACAAAACTATTTATCGGATAATAAGTAGTTTTAGCAGATATTTAGAATGTTTGTTCAAAATGATTTTCTTCGATCATACTTATCTTATATTTTTTGTTGTCAGCTCGTATCTATCTAAACTCATTTTTCTTAGCAGGGGCTGTACCCGAAACAAGGATGATGGGCCATTTGGTTAGGCTGGTCAGGAGAGAGTGGGAAAGATCGATAGATGGAGAATGGAATTTCAAGGTTGATCAGGGGAATCAAGCTACGGGATCATGGTGCAAGAAACTGAGAAGCTAAATACACTTATGGAGATGGTGAGAGCAAGATACCAGATCCAGGACGTGTTGTGTCTTACATACCAGTTTTCACCAGAAATGCTAGAGTCAGAAGGTAAACGTTGTGTTCCACTGGACATAGAAGAAGATGGAGATGTGGAGCTGTTCATGGCTGTTCGGCTGAAACACATAGAAATGCCTCTATGTGTGACGGTTGGATCTCCAGCCATTGAAAGATATCGATTTCATCGGCGCTCTGCATTTGACATGTGTTGCTTGCCCCATGTTTTTGGTGATACAAGCTTGACACTAGGCGTCCATAAACATAGCTATATGAAAACACCCGAGAAACTGAGATATCGGGAAGGTTGTGGAATAAGTACAGGAGGAGATGCTGCCAGTTATTGGGCTACTCTGCTTGGAGCCGGAACAGTACCATTATCGCTGACGTGTCCGGATGACGTAACAACTACCGAGGACAGTCCACAAAAAAACAACCCTAACACAGGATTTGATCCTCTGGAGGATGACAAATCATCAACTGGCTCATCCGATGGACCGACAGAGGGGTCGCCTAACACACCAGATGTAATACCCTGTTTTCAAAAATGCAGTCAACGGGCGGAAGAAAAGTCAACAGGGGTAAAATTGTAATTTTGCCAAACTCAGAGGTAAAATGGTAATTTTACCAAAGTTCGAGACGGAAGTCTAGACGGGCCAAATATTCTCATTTTATAACATAAAGAATATTTACAAGACTAGAATTGGAAGAAACGGAGCAGAAACGGATTTTTCGGACCGAGAAAACTTTGGAAATTCATAACCGGAGTTATGAAACTCCAAATGAGGTGATCCAAGTTGATAAATTCATCTAAAATCAGAGAGAATCAGATTTCGGAGTTTTTGGGATTTATGGAAATAGTGAAGTATTTTCTAAAACAATTATCGCGAAACCAAGGAAACCGAGAAGAAATTGAAAGATGGGTTTGGAAAGGAATTGGGCCGGTTTTGGGCTGGATTTTGTGGATAGGAAAAAGCTCCAGAGACAGGTGTTACACCTTCAGGTCGCCAGCCTTTCCTCTTGAGGTGTCAAACAAATATGAAGAGGTGGCATGTGAAGACTTATCCATCTCTTACACACAAACTCATTTTTGTGTATCCTACTCTCTCTCTAGACTCACCCACGACCAGAGATCTCTCTTCTCTCTAGATTCTGGCAAGAAACCCAGGAAAAAATCCTTTGAATCTTCATCCAAAACTCAAGAACATGTAAGGTGTTCTTAAGACCTTCATACACTAAAAACACCATATCTCTCTCAATATAAACCCTAATCCACTTCTGCAAATTCCAGTGGACTCCTCTCTCCCTCCTCTACAACCGCCATCCAGACAATCAGGACCGCCGTCGCCGGAGCTTGCCGGAAACTGGCCGGAAAACTGCTGCGGTCGGAGTTTTGGTGTATCTCTCTCATCCTTCATCAGATTTGGACGTTTTGAAGCCATTGATGCATAGATCTCCTCTTTCCGATCAGTTTGATATGTAGATCGTCACCTGAGTCGCCGGAAAAAGGGGTGAACCGGCCGGTCAACGCCGGACCACCGTCGGTCAACGCCGGAGAAGTCGCCGGAATTCTCCCTCCGCCGTCTCTCTCCTCCGACGGTTCACTGTGGGTGGTTTAGCATCAGTTTGGTGCAAGAATTGGGCTGGTTTAGGCTTGGTCAAGCCTTGGTCAACGGTGGGTTAAACCGGTCAACGATTTGACCTAAACCGGTTTAACCTAACCGGTTCGATTTAGACCGGTTCAGTTGGTTTGGTTCGATTGAAGTGGTTCAGTTGGTTCAGAGTGGTCAACCGGTTCAAGCTTGGTCAAAGCCAAAGTCAACGGTCAAAGTCAACGGTCAACCGGAGGTCAAAGTCAACGCCGGTCAACTATTTGAGTAAGGTGTATGAATCGATATCGGGCTTGAGCTTAATAAAGTTAAAGAAAGGAACGAATTGAGTAAATGAATGATGAGACGTCCGGGAGTTTAGCAAGCTGCTAGCTCTAAACCGACGGATCGAGGAGTGGCTAAAAGACATATAAGAGATGAGGTGTAAAGCGTGTGATTGGTGTGCCGTCTACGGGTTAGCAATCCGCTAATCCAAGGTAGCGGACGTGAATTGGTTAAAAGACGTTAGAAACCCCTAATAGGCCTGATTGTGTGATGATGGTGTTATTGTGTGGTTGTGTGGTTGTTGCTGTGAGCTTTTGTGCAAGCCTATTAGATTGTCTCGGTGTTGGGCCGAGCAATCCGTGTGGATACTTTACCTGGTTACGGGATCGGTTAAGTCGTGGTTGCTGACTCGGTACGGTGCCGAGTCAGAGCGGTGGTGTTGGTGTGTGTGGGTAGACTTGCGGGACGTGGTGTTGAGATCGTTGATGAGTATTGATTGAGAATGATTGCTAGAGTCCGAGCGAGTCTGCGTGTTTACTTTTCTGCACTAGGACTCTAGGGTGCGTTAGATCCCGCAAGTCTAGGTGTTTGGTTACGTTCCGGTACTTCCGACCCGATTGGATCCTCGGGTAGTTACCTGATCGGACACGTGCCTTCGGGCAGTGGTGCTGGTTATGGTGTTAACCTACTGGGTAACGCCAGTAGGTGTGTGATTCGGAGAATACGGGGTCATGTCCTAGGGCCGAATCGCATGGAAACTCGGGTTGCCAGGGGTAACTTGAGTCACCGCGTATCGATGGACTGAGAACGGTGTCCTAGCCGTGAGACTTCGTGTTTACGTCTAGGAGTCGTGGGTTAGTTACCATGTTGGTGACAATGAGAACCCGTGGAAGTTACCAAGATCATAAGGGCCCTGTGTTGAGTTTACATTGTTGGTGTTGCGCGATAGATAGATCGAGTTCAGATCGAGAGTATGTGCCGCAGTGTTCTCGATTCCCTTGGTTACTCTTGTGTTGGTGACGGTGTTGTTATTTGAATGCTTGTGTGTTGTGGGTTCGACACGACGTGGTAGTGCGTGATCGACCGTTTATTGTATTGATTGTTGTTTTGGGATTTTGGGGACGGGAATTTGTAGATGCTAGATAGACTAGCAGCCGTAGTGGGGAGTCGTCTCGCTGGGTGATCTTAGATCGCTCATTAGACTCTTTTTGTGTTTTCAGGTTAAGCAGCGATGGACGCGGGAGATCCTCGGTGTAGTCTCGGGATATCTTGTGGCGTGATTTTGATTCGATGATTTTGGGATTTTATTTCGGTTAGGCTTTTGGTACTATTTAGTACCATTTTGTGTTGCAACACAATGATTGTTTTATTAATGGCAATTGTTTTGTAAAGACTGTTAAATGTTATACGTAACGTTTGATTACTCAGAAATGAATACACTTCCATGATATTGTGTTTAGTCCGAACCGACACAACTCATGGAAATGGTACAAGTTGCAAAGCTTTGTATCATGGAAGTGAGGATAGCGGGGTCAAAGACGGGTTAGTGCGAGCCTTTGTCTCAAACCGATCTGTCTCTGGCTTCGTCTTGTGACAAACCTTTTCTGTTTGACTTGCTCGGGTTCGACTTGGACATGTTCTTGTTTGATTGTTGACCGGTCAGCTCGTCGGTCAGCGGATAATGGGAAAGGGGCGTTACAAAAGGTGGTATCAGAGCATGGTTCTGCATGGGTTTCGAAGTTGTTCATTTCTGAGTGTTTTCCGTGTTTTATCGATTCAAAATTGTGTCTTACCCAAGCATCCATTAGGAAACCGAGCCGCGTCCGTAAATTCGGGATTGGGATGGCGTAAGAATTTGTATAATATGTACTAATGTTTATCTGCGTTTTGGTTGCAGTCAGCAGCAGGGTGTCCCTGGACGGATTGTGTGTGGGTGTGTGTGCATAGTGTGGGATATTAGCGAGCAGTATGAGTCATCATTGGATGAGTGCGGCATGGAATCGGGCTCAGTTAGAGCAGCATATGTACTAGGAACAGCACGTTGATGAGCGGATGGCGATATTTGGGGACGTTGTAGAGCAGCAGATTGGACTGCACCATCCTCTGGATTCACAGCCAGGGTTGCTTTGTACACCACTTAATAGGTTGGCATCACCATCACTCGGTTCTACCAAGCCACTCTCTACGACGGAGCCATTATCAGGGGCTGAGCCGAAGTTGATGTCGAAGTCGGATACACAGTTTGAGCCTGTTACACCGCCGGGTACGCCGCCGACCGAGCCAGTTGCGCCGCCAGATATCCGATCAGCAGACACGGCGGACTCACTACCAGCGATGCCAGCATACCATGAGTGTAGCGCATGCGGAGTTCAGAGTTTCCATTTATACTGGTGTCCTTGACCAGCCGATATGTACTTGAGCCGTACCAATCGGACCAGGACTACGTATGTTTGACGAAGAGCTTATTCCGCAGCCTGTCAGTCAGCCATCAGTCGCTCAGTTACCTATAGCACAACCGCCCTTGGTGCAGCCGCCGAGAAGATCGAGGACTTGTAGGAGGTGTGGAGACGGGGAAAATCGAGCATATGTCTATTCCCGTAGGTCTCGCTCAGCGCCAGTAGTTTGCCAGATATGTGGCGTGCAGGGTCATCGTGTGACCGAGTATTTTTCAAGATCCTTCTTCGGAGTCTGTTTCCTCTTCTCAGGTGTATGGCGCTTCGGATCGCCAGGCGCCGCCTTGTTATCGTGGGCCACGCCTAGCGCTCGTTACCGTCTGTCAGCTTTGTGGTCGCATGGAACATGTTGTACGTTTATGTCCGATGGCAGAGCCGCACCGAGTTGGAGCACCATCCAGAGATGCACACCCACCACATCCTCCCGGCATACCTGCCAGTGGTTACCACCGCGAGCCGCGATGCCGTCTGTGTTGGGCATTCCGGTCGTGTTGGGGCTGTTAGGGTTAAGATAGTTAGGCCCAGGTAAGTAAGGGCTCTAACTCGTTGGTTGATGTGTGTAGATCGGCTTGCGATTGTCTCTGACGATTCGGTTGCGTGTAGTGGTATTTCTTGTGGGACGGATTGGTAACCGCTAATATGTAGACTTCGACGGACCTACGAATCTAAAGCTCTATGTGGTGATGCTTTATTTACGTAGTAGATGTGGAGTATTTCAGTTGTCGTTTTGAGTAGCGGAGTGGTAATATTGCGTACTCATGATGGTTGTGAATGCAATATGGTTACGATGTGAAAATAGATGGTGGTCCGAGCAAACGGTTTCCATCCGAACCCTGAGAGACAACTGCAATCGCCGATTTGCTTGATTGATTGTGTGTGGTTATTATTTTCTTATGTGTTTATGCTTGCGTGCTTTATCTAATGCTTGAGTGGTACATTAGATAATTGGGGATTGTGTTTCGTTCATTGGTGTAGCACTGTTGAGTTGCTAGTTGTTGTTTATGGCATGCACAACATTTGAGGATTGTTGATGGTATGGGTAAGCCATTCAATTGGTAGGTATATTTTGTTGGCTTGAGTAGTTTAAATGTTATCGTAATCGTTAAGTTGTTAAAAAATAAAAAGTGTTAGAACCTTTCGTTGAAGGTATTGAGCTAACTTGAGAATGGTTGGATTCGACCGTCAATTCACGAGAAGAGCGAAATTATAGAATATCGTTACTTAATCATGAGTGACCGTTGGGTCCATGATTAACTAACTATATCTCTATGAGGAAGTGATATCGAGTGATGGATTTGTTTGAATTTCACCGCTCTAGTGAAAGTTTTTGAATTGAATGTAGGACGGAATGGACGATGCGATACGAATATGAGACCGAACCCGAACCCGAAAGCGAGATGGAATGTAAAGAGGCCGCAAGACAAGCTGACCCGGGAAAGTGCAGCAGTTGGTATCGATGGTTAGTGGAAAATGCATCAGTGCAAGGCAACTGGAAGAACGAAGTTGTTGGTATGATGAGTTAGCGGAAAAAAAAATTTGGAGGTAACGTCTGCGACAGTGTGGAAACCATAATAAAGCGATCGGTATGAGTTGGAATGGAGGTTTAGTAAAGTCGGATACAGACTTCATAATTCTTGAGGAGCATTCGGGAAGGAAGAATCAGTAGCGGAAACAGAGTGGGGTTATTGGTACGGATGAAGTTGGAGCTATAGAGATGTCAGGTTTTGAAATACAGATTCTTGAAGAGTGTCTCAGGGAGACAAACCAGTATCGGGAAAGATGTGGAAGTTGAAGCAAAGTGAGGAAGTAAGAAGTGAAAATTAGAGTAAAGTAAAGACATTGGACAATCGAGGTTCGAGGAAGGTCAGGTAAAGAGTGAAGTGACACAATACAGCGGGACCAGAGGACGAGAAACGAAGCCATGGTTAAGAGAGTGACAGTAAAACGTAAGGAAGGAGAATGCCGTCTGGGTTACGGATCGAGGGTTGGAGAGGCAGCTAGATGAGAAGTACGAAGGTTAGTGGAAAGTTTGGGACAAGATAGCAAAGTATCAGAGAGTATTGGAAGTACGGTCTGAGGGTCGATGGTCAAGTAACGAGACAATGGTTTATGAGAAAGGAGCAGCAGAAGGACGTGGTAAAACAACTTGCGGGGTTTGGTGCCGATTCAAAGTCTGTTAATGACGGAGAATTCGGGGACCGAATTCCTGTAAGTGGGGAAGAATGTAATACCCTGTTTTCAAAAATGCAGTCAACGGGTGGAAGAAAAGTCAACAGGGGTAAAATTGTAATTTTGCCAAACTCATAGGTAAAATGGTAATTTTACCAAAGTTTGAGATGGAAGTCTAAATGGGCTAAATATTCTCATTTTATAACATAAAGAACATTTACAAGACTAGAATTGGAAGAAACGGAGCAGAAACAGACTTTTCGGCCTGTTGGGTGGAAAACCGAGAAAACCGAGAAAACTTCGAAAATTCATAACCGGAGCTAGGAAACTCCAAATGAGGTGATCCAAGTTGATAAATTCATCTAAAATCAGAGAGAATCAGATTTCAGAGGTTTTGGGATTTATGGAAATAGTGAAGTATTTTCTAAAATAATTATCGCGAAACCGAGGAAACCAAAAAGAAATTGCAAGATGGGTTTGAAAAGGAATTGGGCCGGTTTTGGACTGGATTTTGTGGATAAGAAAAAGCTCCAGAGACAGGTGTTACATCTTCAGGTCGCCAGCCTTTCCTCTTAAGGTGTCAAACAAATATGAAGAGGTGGCATGTGAAGACTTATCCATCTCTTACACACAAACTCATTTTTATGTATCCTACTCTCTCTCTAGACTCACCCAAGACCAGAGCTCTCTCTTCTCTCTAGATTCCTGCAAGAAACCCATAAAAAATCCTTTGAATCTTCATCCAAAACTCAAGAACATGTAAGGTGTTCTTAAGTGATCTTAAGACCTTCAAACACTAAAAATACTATATCTCTCGCAATATAAATCCTAATCCACTTCTGCAAAGTCCAGTGGACTCCTCTCTCCCTCCTCTACAACCGCATCCAGACAATCAGGACCACCGTCGCCGGAACTTGCCGGAAACTGGCCGGAAAGCTCCTGCGGTCGGAGTTTTGGTGAGTCTCTCTCATTCTTCATCAGATTTGGACGTTTTGAAGCCTTGGATGCATAGATCTCCTCTTTCCGATCAGTTTGATATGTATATCGTCACCTGAGTCGCCGGAAAAAGGGGTGAACCGGCCGGTCAACGCCGGACCACCGTCGGTCAACGCCGGAGAAGTCGCCGGAATTCTCCCTCCGCCGTCTCTCTCCTCCGGCAGTTCACTGTGGGTGGTTTAGCATCAGTTTGGTGCAAGAATTGGGTTGGTTTAGGCTTGGTTAAGCCTTGGTCAACGGTGGGTTAAATCGGTCAACAATTTGACCTAAACCGGTTTAACCTAACCGGTTCGATTTAGACCGGTTTAGTTGGTTTGGTTCGATTGAAGTGGTTCAGTTGGTTCAGAGTGGTCAACCGGTTCAAGCTTGGTCAAAGCCAAAGTCAACGGTCAAAGTCAACGGTCAACTGGAGGTCAAAGTCAACGCCGGTCAACGGCGGTCAATGCGTTGACTCCGGTCGGTTTAGCGTTGGCGGTTTGTGTACGGGTGTTCGGGAAGCTTCAAAGTTCGTATTCGGATGTTCGGGAGGTTCGGGTTTAGTTCGGGGTCTCGGGAAGTCGTATCTGCATTCGTGCCGTTCATTCCGACCAATCACGGTGAGTCGGCTCAAACACCGTAGATGGAGCATATAGAACGGAAAATGAGAAACCGTAGAGTTAGGGTTTGCATACCTGGATGTGATTTGATTGTGAATGAGAATTATATTGGGTGATTAACGATAAACCGGTTATAGTTAAGACGCATGTTAGGGTTGTGAGAATTAAATGGATTAAACCTGTTGTGTGCCGTTAAGTTGGTAGTAACGTTGATTGTTGCATGCATATAGTCGTGGCATGATAGGGCCGTATATGCATATGACTTCGATATCGGGCTTGAGCATAATAAAGTTAAAGAAAGGAATGAATTGAGTAAATGAATGATGAGACGTCGGGGAGTTTAGCAAGCTGCTAGCTCTAAACCGACGGATCGAGGAGTGGCTAAAAGACATATAAGAGATGAGGTGTAAAGCGTGTGATTGGTGTGCCGTCTACGGGTTAGCAATCCGCTAATCCAAGGTAGCGGACATGAATTGGTTAAAAGACGTTAGAAACCCCTAATAGGCCTGATTGTGTGATGATGGTGTTATTGTGTGGTTGTGTGGTTGTTGCTGTGAGATTTTGTGCATGCATATTAGATTGTCTCAGTGTTGGGCCGAGCAATCCGTGTGGATACTTAACCTGGTTACGGGATCGGTTAAGTCGTGGTTGCTGACTCGGTACGGTGCCGAGTCAGAGCGGTGGTGTTGGTGTGTGTGGGTAGACTTGCAGGACGTGGTGTTGAGATCGTTGTTGAGTTTTGATTGAGAATGATTGCTAGAGTCCGAGTGAGTCTGCATGTTTACTTTTCTGCACTAGGACTCTAGGGTGCGTTAGATCCCGCAAGTCTAGGTGTTTGGTTACGTTCCGGTACTTCCGACCCGATTGGATCCTCGGGTAGTTACCTGATCGGACACGTGCCTTCGGGCAGTGGTGCTGGTTATGGTGTTAACCTACTGGTTGACGCCGGTAGGTGTGTGATTCGGAGAATACGGGGTCATGTCCTAGGGCCGAATCGCATGGAAACTCGGGTTACCGGGGATAACTTGAGTCACCGCGTATCGATGGACTGAGAACGGTGTCCTAGCCGTGAGACTTCGTGTTTACGTCTAGGAGTCGTGGGTTAGTTACCATGTTGGTGACAATGAGAACCCGTGGAAGTTACCGAGATCATAAGGGCCCTGTGTTGAGTTTACATTGTTGGTGTTGCGCGATAGATAGATCGGGTTCCAATCGAGAGCATGTGCCGCAGTGTTCTCGATTCCCTTGGTTACTCTTGTGTTGGTGACGGTGTTGTTATTTGAATGCTTGTGTGTTGTGGGTTCGACACGACGTGGTAGTGCGTGATCGACCGTTTATTGTATTGATTGTTGTTTTGGGATTTTGGGGACGGGAATTTGTAGATGCTAGATAGACTAGCAGCCGTAGTGGGGAGCCGTCTCGCTGGGTGATCTTAGATCGCTCATTAGACTCTTTTTGTGTTTTCAGGTTAAGCAGCGATGGACGCGGGAGATCCTCGGTGTAGTCTCGGGATTGCTTGTGGCGGTATTTTGATTCGATGATTTTGGGATTTTATTTCGGTTCGGCTTTTGGTACTATTTAGTACCATTTTGTGTTGCAACACGATGATTGTTTTATTAATGGCAATTGTTTTGTAAAGACTGTTAAACGTTGTACGTAACGTTTGATTACTCAGAAATGAATACACTTCCCTGATATTGTGTTTAGTCCGAACCGACACAACTCATGGAAATGGTACAAGTTGCAAAGCTTTGTATCATGGAAGTTAGGATAGCGGGCTCAAAGACGGGTTAGTGCGAGCCTTTGTCTCAAACCAATCTGTCTCTGGCTTCGTCTTGTGACAAACCTTTTCTGTTTGACTTGCTCGGGTTCGACTTGGTCATGTTCTTGTTTGATTGTTGACCGGTCAGCTCGTCGGTCAGCGGATAATGGGAAAGGGGCGTTACACCAGAACAAGGTGGCTCATCTGTTCGAAATCGGATGAGAGAGGATGATTCACTTGGCACGACAATAGCAAATCTAAGCTTAAGGACCGCAGAGCTTGAGGGGATATTACTTTTGGTAGAGTTTCTTGCTATATTAGGCTAATAATAACGCGGACTAAATCATAATGATATCTATATTATGTAGGCGAGTTAGGTGATATCAATCCACTAACAACCGACGTTACTAGGTAAGACAACTAGTTCGTATAGATTAAATAAGTTAGCGATACTAACCTTTATAAGAACATATTCTATCAATATGAGAAGGGGACAGATGCATGGTGTTAGTGTGGTTGACAAGGGAAAGGGAATATTAACAACGCCTAATATTGCTGACAAGGGAAAGGGGATATTAACAACACCTAGAACTATTGGTGTATCGCCTACAGATTTAACTCTTGGTTGTACTTTCGGTAAAGATCAAGCAATGGGATTAGACTCTGAAATGCTAGATATTTTGAAAAAGATGGATTATGGAGGTATGATCGTCACAACCATCACATTATTAGCTTGCACTGAAACTCTTACTACTATATCTACAAGAAACTGATAAATCTTATTATATCCCCCAGATATACGTGTTTCGGGTTTTGTTCCCGCAAGTGTTAGCCTTATGGAGGAGATTTTTACCCCTTATGAAATGAGCCGGGTGAAAGAAGCTGGCTTCAAGGTGATTAAGAGAGCACAATTCCAACAGATACTTCTCATCCAGTTGACATACCTAATCCAGTTGATGGGATTATACACCTGGTAGATGAAAATGACACCGAGATGATGGAACCAAGGGAAGCACCTAAAATCAGTGAAGAAAGTAAATAGTATTATTATGATAAAGACGTTAGATTTTATGTAACATAAACTTTAACTTGATAAAGCAAACATTAGCAGGGGTAAACAATTATGTGGCAGCTAGTGTTGAGAATATGACAAGGTGTAAACATGAAAAAGTTATGAAAAATGTTAAACATTGATATTAGGGACTCTTGTTATTAACGAATATTTAGTGAAAACAGAGATGCAAATCCTAATGGTGAACCTGCGGAGGACGTGCTAAATGTGGAAGGAACAAAACCTTCAGACAATGATGAAGAGTTGTACACTTGGTCTGAAGATATTTGATGACCGAGGTATGTTTAGTGTTAACCTAGCTAAGAAAACTAATGGGTAGTTAATATTTTTTTTACATATTGTACCTGACAATGTTAAATTTCTTGGAATTGTAGTGCTAAGGAAACTTGTTTTTTTTCCTGCAAGTCTGTTTGTTTTGGAAGAAATTTTCACTCCTGAACAGATGAAGTTATTTAAGAAAGATCAAGCTGAGGGTCTGAAAAATCTAAAAAAAACATTTGGGCCCTAAGACTACTAGCACACCTAATCTAGGACCTGCTGAAGGAGATTTAGTTGAGGACAAGATTGAACTTGGGGGACCGAGTCAACCAAATGATGCTGACATATGTAGCATGTACACTGAAGAAAGCGAAGGTATAGTTTTGGTGCTTGCTAAAAAATCTTGTAGCGCATAATTTCTAAGATTAGTTGACTGATTATGTGAAAATTAAACAGGTTTCACAGAGATACAAACCTTGAGTGCCCCTAGTGTATGAATCTGACTCCCATATAAAAATACCAAATCCCAACAAAACTAGATATGCTTTTAATTTCATATGTGGGACAATTGAATGGTGTTGCAGCTGTTGGATGCCAGTGAACACTACTATGCATGCAGAAGAATGTAGTAGGGCTAAAAGTGAACCTCATGTTGGATTGTCTGAAGGAATGGTGAAGATGGAAACCGATGATTCAAACAGCGACGATGGCATAAGTTTTGGTGTGTGTGAAGAACTTATAATAATAACGACTAATATTATAAGTAATGGTGTAATCTTTTTTTTTAAGACTCTTGTCAGTTTGGACGGTTAATGATATGTTTTTGTGCTATGAAGGGTTTGTTAAAAACAATCCAATGGAGCTGTACGTTGGAATGATGTTCAAAAACCGTGAAGCATTTAAAACACATGTGGGGCTTTATGCTCTAGCGTATAAGTTTCGCTTCCGCAATAAGAAATCTAATCCAAGCATTATGATCCTTGAGTGTATTGGAGAGCGTTGTCTGTGGCGAGTTTATGCAGTGAAAATGAATGACTCTGACTACTACCAAGTCAAGCGTGTTGATACGATCAGGTTTTAATCCCTAGATCTATACTGCAAGTGCACAGACGTGAACAGTAGTATATAGGGTATCGAATCCACAGAGACTCAAGACTCTTACGATAGATTATAGAAATTCAGGTTAAGCTAGGAAGCATTTGAAAATAAGCAGTAAATCAAAGCAGAAAGTAAATAGATCGGTTTGTAAAGAAAGAAGGCAAAGCGTCAGGTCAAGGGAGTTCTCTGGAAATCAGGAACACAAGCTAATCAATCAATCATGATCAAATTAAGAACTGTTCTCGAACTAGAATCACATAATTATAACAGACCAACTTTCGTTGCGAATATTATCTATTTCTAACAACCTAGCAATCCAACTTTCGTTGCGAATCCTAGAGTTCTAAACAAGCATTAATCTCAGGTTCTTTCGTTCACAATTATTCTAAACCAAATTTCTTTGCGAATAGTAAAATTGCTCATCTAGGTTCTTTCTAGTTAATTAATCAACTTTCGTTGCAAAAATCAACCTAACATCAATAATCTAAGTGGCCAATTCAGATCAAGCATTAAGAACAACCCTAGATGAAGAACTAACAGATATGAATCCCTACAGATTGATCAACCTATAATTCCATGAAATCCCCTGTGAGAATCCCTAAACCTAACAGGTAAACTACTCAGACATGATCAATGAAACAGAAATCATAATGAATAGAAAACCAAATATCATAAAAGAGAAACAAAGAATATGAGTTCCAAATCTCTCTCTCTGAATAAAAATAAAACTTAAGTCTGAAAGCGTAGCCTAAAAAATGGCTTAAAAACCCTAATATAATGATCTAAACTCGACTGGGGCTTCTTTGTAATTATAAAAAACTTCTGGGTCAAAGTGCAAATTCCAAAACTCTTCATTAACCGCCAAAAATTATCTCTGTCGACCTTGTGTCGATCGATGCACAAGATGTGTCAATCGAAACACATCTGTGAAATCGATAGTGAACTCTTCCTCTCGGGTAAATGCTCCAAAATGCTCTAGAATGCGCCATAATGTCCAACGGACTCCAAAGGACTCTAAAAGACTCGATAAGAAGACGTATACCATGGTTAAAAGTCCTAAAAACCATGCTATATCAACTCCCCCACACTTAGCTTTTGCTTGCCCTCAAGCAAACAGAAGACCAAGATCAGGAGAAGAAGTTTGTAAACTTCAGAAGCTCGTTTCATCGTAGAAGCACTACACTCAGATTCTCCTTAGTAAGCCACATGAAAATGAACCTGCAGACATCAAGACCAACATATACTTCCCCCACACTTAGCAACTATCCTGAGTCAACTCCACAATCACATTCAGAGCATCCAAATTCACCATATTGACTTCCATAAGCTATTAAGTGTGGTCTCACCTATGGGGTATCGATCAAAAAACACATGGACTCTTACTCTGTTAGCATCTGACCACTCAACTGTTTCTTTTGGTCCCTTTCTTCTCTTTTCCCTTCCTTAGCACTGATTTTTCCCCACTGGGTATCATTTTATTTTTTCTATCAGTGCTCTTCCCGTTATGGGGTGTACTTGAAGGAATGTTTAGATCAATCCTGATTCAATTCTCAGATTCAAATTATCCTAAACATGTTGATCTAGGTTCTCTTGAATAGAAACAATTGTTGATCTCACCTTATACCTGTTTATACAGCGGAAAGGGATGGTATGTCAGAGATCAGAGAGCCACCGAGAGATAACTCCTCCAGAGGTTCACACACGCACACCGAGCAGGAAGAGGCTGCTAGACCAGGAGGAAATCGGCGCAGAGAGAGAGAGGAGGCTCGCGGCTAGGGCTTATTTTTCGACCTGAACTCGTCTTAAGTTTATAAAACTCGTTCAGTTCGTTTTGGGCCATTTGGCCCAAAGGCCAATTAACTCCGAGGCGTTTGCGCACTGTGTCGATCGACACTCCTTGTGTATCGATCGACACACAGTGGCCAAACCCTTTTATTCTCTCTAAGTACAGTAAATGCCTAGCACTTTTACCGTACTTCTGCTACACCGTTCCTACACCTTTTTCTTGTTGGCTTAGGCGTGTGACCCATATGGGATCATATAATAAAGGCAATAAGTCCAAGACTTATAGATCATGAGCGGACTCTAGCAAGCCATCATGACCCCCAGTATTATATGACTTATGTCTGATCATTGACATACTCTTACTTTCTAGAGACAGTACCGAGATTACTGGACACAATTCCAACAATCTCCCACTTGTACTGGAATCTCTGTATTCATAATCCCTTTCGTCACAATATCTTGATTAGTCATAAGGCAAGATTAGTGTCATCCTTATAAAGCCTAATCTTGTTCATCGGACTCTGATTTGATACTGACAATCCAAACGACTCGGGACAGTCCGTTTGAGCATGGCCATGCATTTTCCAGTATTCAAATCTCCGATTGGCCTAGAGATATTCACTCCATTTATATTGGAGGGACAAATCCCGTCTTGTTCCATCACTGTAAACTACTCATTTCATAATACACCCAAACAAGGTCCTTATAACTATCGCAGAACGATAGCGTTAGACAATGATCAAAGTGCATCAGTCCATGTGCAGTCACATGCATGCGAACTCAGGTCTAAGGACTATACTCTATAGTCGTAGTAAGAATCTTTTATGACACAGATATAAATATCCTGAAGAGTTCTTATAAGCGGGTCTTGTCCGGTCGTATGTTCCCCAACATACACCTATGTACTGACTTTGATGCCGAGCATCTATGACACACTGAGACTTTGTCATAAGTCACGTATCAATCCAGTCTCACACGGTTGTTGGTGTTCCAATTTCAACAACCTTCGACTAGGGACAGGATGATATAAGCCATCTATCAAATATAGGGTCTCATGATCAAGCTAAATGACTTTGATGACTCAAGATCAAGTCACTTACTTCGATGACCTATAAAATGGTTTTTATCACTTTGGAACGATTATTTCATCACAGTTAAAATAATCTTGAAATCATAATTTCATTAAACATTTTAAATGTTTTACAAGAACATATCAATAACTAAATAAAGCCCTTTACTAACTCCCACTGAAATCAAGACTACATCTTAATTTCACTTATCCTACAGCAACAGTCCGCGACTCGTGCTTAGGCCTAAGGAGTGGCTTCGTTAATAGATTAGCAACGTTCTCATTTGATGAAACTTGCTGATCTACTTAACATCTCTGTTATTTATCTCACGGAATAGGTTATACCTATCCACAAGGTGTTTAGACCTCTGATGTGCAGCTAGTCTCATCTATGCTGGGAATCACATCAAGTTCAGTGACGAACTCTTCTTTCTAAACAACCTCTTTCGCCGCTTCCCAAGTTGCGAAATGTTCAGCTTAAGTCATGGAGTCAGCAACAGTGCCTTGCACCGCCAGACAGACACAAGATATAACCGGACTGTGACCGGAAATCATCTTTGTCCGTTGGAAACTTGCCTTTCAGACTCTGTCGACTAGTAGCACTTCACTTTCTCCTTTACCTAAAGAACTTATCCTTAGTATTCCTCAAATACTTTAGGATATTCTTTACGGCAATCCAGTGATTCTTTGCTGGATTTGACTAGTCTTTACTTGTCTTGCTTAACATTAAAGCAATATCAAAACAAGTACGTGTCATGGCATACATGATAGATCCAATTGCCGTCGCATATGGAATCCTATCCATGCTTTCAAGCTCAGCAGTTATCGTAGGACACTGCTTCTTGCTTGACGTATTGCCATGTGACATTGGCATAAAACCCTTCTTGGAATGCTGATTAGGTGCAGGACTTTGTCAATTTAAGAATCTTGACTTTGTCCTACCAGCTCTTTTGGATCTCTATCTTTAGATCCAAAATCCAAGAACATACGTGGCTTTACTCATGTCAATCATTAGAACCAACTCCCAAGCCAGTCCTTTACTGACTGCAGCATTGGGACGTCATTTTCGAGAATCAGTATGTCATCGACATACAATATGAGAAATGCAATATCGCTCCCATTAATCTATTAGTAAACACACAGTTCCGCTTCGTTCCTGTTCAAGTCAAAACCTTGACTACTTCAACAGAACGAAGATTCCAACTCCGATATGTTTGCTTCCATCCATGAATGGATCGATGAAGCTAACTTACATAAAATGTAATTTTTCGGAGTCCGGGCTCACTTTCGCTTCTTTGAATTTCGCAGATTCGTCGCTTTCAATGATCATCAGATCATGCGAACTTTCAATGATTATCAGGTTCAACTAATGACGAGAAATCACTCTCGGATTAGTAACTGATTTATTCATATCTGCGAACTTCAGGCTCCACAGGTGCAGATTTCAATGATTATCAGGTTCAACTAATGACAAGAAATCACTCTCGGATTAGTAACTGATTCATTCATATCTGCGAACTTCAGGCTCCACAGGTGTAGATTCTACAGAAATCTGTAAATCCATCCGTTGCTCTCCCTCAACAGGTTGAGCAGCCTCCTGTATGTCTCGAATTTCTTCGAGTTATACTTTTACTCCCACTGTTCTTCTTGGAAAATAACTTCCCTTCTTAGAAAACAGATTGGACGTAAAAGTAACAAGCCTTAGTTTCTCTAGGACAACCAGCGAAGTAGCACAACTACAAATACTCAGTAAAGACAAATTTGGATCGATTCCAATCCACATTTACGTGGTGTCTTTCAACTGATATTGGTGGAACTATTTTAGCGTAAACTTAGATATTTCTAGAGCGTTATTCTTAAAATATCATGGAAGATTCGTGTGATTCATCTTTAATCATTTCTAATAAGATCTGATTCTTTCTCACAGAAACACCTTCAGGTTTTCAGGAGAAATGAGCTGTGAAACGATTTCACACTCATTCAGATGATCACATAATCAATGACTTAAGTATTCTCACTCGTGATTTTAATCCAGAGTCTTAATACTTTTGTCATTCAGATCCTATACTTCATTCTGGAACTCTTTCGACCATGTCAAAGAATTCCGACTTGTGTCTCATCAAATGAACACAGTCACACTCACTGAAGTAATCAGTAGAGACAATGAAGTACAGGAGATTTTCTCTGGCATTACTGCTCATTGGGCCACATACATGAGTATGTTCCAGGTCCAATAAGCCTTTGGGCTTTTCTCTAGCTCGGCTAAGATAGGCCCTTTACCTTTTGGTCTAGTAAACAGAATTCAAGTCTCATAAGATATTTTATCAAATGAGCCCAACAGTCCATGACTATGGGATTTCTGAATCCGACTTACTCTATGTGACCAAGACTTTATGCCAAGAAAAATCAGGTTTAATTCATCAGATTTA
Source organism: Orychophragmus violaceus (assembly GCA_030180135.1). Lineage (NCBI taxonomy): Eukaryota > Viridiplantae > Streptophyta > Magnoliopsida > Brassicales > Brassicaceae > Orychophragmus > Orychophragmus violaceus. The sequence continues at coordinate 86,022,750 of CM058229.1, read as the reverse complement.
AACCAATTCGGTATTTATGTTACATTTAGGCACTCTTTGGTTTAAGATATAAAACCCATTCCATGAATAGGGTGCTACAATTAATATTTCATTAAGATCAAAAGAACAAAACTTGTCTTTTATCAAAATGAAAAACATTCAAATTCTTTACAAGAAAATGAAAGACAACTCTGCTTAAAGCAGGTACATTGTAGCAATTACTTAATACAAAACCAAGCATCAAAGGGATCTATAAGTGAAAAACCCTACGGCTGAGGCAGCATCCCAAGCTCCTTCCAGACATGTAGTTTCACTTGCCCTTCCTTCAACGTTCTACTGTTGCTTAGGCTCTGCATATTATCACAAATATCAGTGCCACAACCAGTATCCAATACCTTTAAGGTAGAACTTGAAGTAATAACATGAATACCTGAGGAAGTAGTCGCATACATCGACTTTAACTCCTCATCATCTTCCATGAATTTAATGCAATCTCTCTTCCAATGCCCTGTCTCCTTACAGTAGCAGCACTTACCAACGTAAGAGGTATCTGACTCGGGCTCAGAAGACACACGCTTGCCATGATTCAAAATCTGGACAACTTTGTCTTCACCCTTGTCAGCATTAGGTTTAGTAAACCTACCCTTCTCGTTCATGAGATTGTACATGGTACTCTTCACGTTTGGCTCAACTGTCTTGAGCATATCATGCAGTTCAGTCAGCGTCTTCGTTAAGCCTTTCTTGATATAGTTTCTTCTGAACTTATCATAGCTTGACGGCAGTGACTGCAAAATGATCTCAGTTGCCAATTCTTGGCTTACTGGATAATCCAGTTTCCTCAGGTTATCAATGTAACCCATCATTTTACTGACATGAGGACTCACTGGATGATCATTTGGTAGCTTGCAGCTAGTGAGAGATTTAACCAACTGGTATCTCTCCACTCTTATCTGCTCCTGAAATTTCAATTTCAGGCTGCTGATCATCTCTATTGGCGACTCCATGTTCTCATATTGCTTCCGAAAGTCTGAGTCCATGGTAGCCAATATCAGACCACGCACATCTACCGCATCATTATAATGCTTATTCCAAGCATCATATACTGCATGAGAAGCATTGGACCCGATCCTCACGGGGAGAGCTCTCTCAAGAACATAGTCCTTTCTCTCCTGTCTGAGGACTAGCCTCAGGTTCCGCGACCAAGTCAAGAAATTTGATCCGTTCAGTTTGTCCATCTCAAGGACAGACCGGATCGAGAAAGTGTTTTGATTGTTTGTGCTAGTCATAACTGAAATTTAAGATAAAAGAATTTTAGTTAATATGTTCAATATGATTAATCTTGTATTATACTTAACATGATTAATCACGCATTATATTCAATAACATAAGTTACCCTCAATAGAATATAATGATTCCAAGATCCACATATAACTAAGATTAAAGTGGGCCACTGGCCGTCACCAAACCTCAGCTTATATCGGTAAGCCCTATGTCGGCTAATTATATCCGTGATATAACTCTTGGTTGTGAATCTGGGCCCGAGGCCCAATCCACTCTGATGTCTCAAGGCCCGGGACTCCCGATGGCCTAGTCAAGAAAACCAGACTATACAGTCATGTAATCATAAATGTCTGGGACTCCCAATGACATTTATGAATCACAAACCGTCTTATCCACGCAAAAGCAGACACCCTCACACTGTAAGGCCATGAATACAATTGAATGGGCTTCGACAGCTGACATAGAATGGACAAGACATCCAACGCTTGATATTATTTGAGGTTCGTAGGTTTATTTTAAAAAAAATCATTCCCAAAATAGAAGATTACTATTTCGGGAAACTTTCCATTTTTTGGAAACCTACTATTTTGGAAACTTTCTAAAATTGGAAACTTTCTAAAAACGGAAACTTTCTAACTTTAGAAATTTCTTTAAAATCCAAAACCCGCAAATCCAGAAACTTCTAATTTAAGAAACTTTCTAATTTCAAAATTTCGGAAACTTTAATTTAAAATCGACTTTATAATTTTATAAAATAAATTTTAAATTAATCTGAAGAAAGACTCAAATAATTGGCCCAATTGTTTTAACTTCTTGGCCCGAGGCCTAAGAATTGGTCCATGTCCAAGACATGACCCAATTGTCCAATTAAATGACATAACCGGTCTGGTTCATTAAAATTGGTCTAACCAAATTTTAATTACTACGATGACCACAATTGTCAACCGGTTATTTACTAAACCGGATTTTCTCAATTTATTTGGTCCAACCAAATCAAATTAGAAAATCCTGGTTTAGGCACAAAATCCAATTTTTCGACTTTGGATTTCTTATCCCGGTTTAACCAGACTTAATAAAATTATTAAATCTGTTTATTAAACCAGGACGATTAATTTTAATCAAAATCATTAAACCGAGCCTTAAACCAACCATATCGGTCGATGAACCAACCGCATCGATCGATCCATCAACCTCATCGGTCGATGCTCTAAGCATCAATCCTGCATCGATCGTGCATCGATCCTGTATCGATCGATGCTCTCACGCATGCACGGACGGTTATCAGGTTTGGCCGAGATATTCTCGGATTGTGTCGACCGATCCATGCGATCGTATCGATCGATCCATGCGATCACAGCCGATTCTCACTTTTGAAAAATCGCATTCCAAATCAATATAGTTTGGTTTTTGCGATTTCAAATGTGTTTAGGTTTCAATTCCTTGTTGCTTAAGTGATTTCTCTTATCAGTAGTTGATTCAAAACACTTCTTAAACAAGAAAACAATCCTAAACTTGAATCTAAACAAGAAAAACCAGAACCTGGCTCTGATACCACTGAAGGAATGTTTAGATCAATCCTGATTCAATTCTCAGATTCAGATTATCCTAAACATGTTGATCTAGGTTCTCTTGAATAGAAACAATTGTTGATCTCACCTTATACCTGTTTATACAGCGGAAAGGGATGGTATGTCAGAGATCAGAGAGCCACCGAGAGATAACTCCTCCAGAGGTTCACACACGCACACCGAGCAGGAAGAGGCTGCTAGACCAGGAGGAAATCGGCGCAGAGAGAGAGAGGAGGCTCGCGGCTAGGGCTTATTTTTCGACCTGAACTCGTCTTAAGTTTATAAAACTCGTTCAGTTCGTTTTGGGCCATTTGGCCCAAAGGCCAATTAACTCCGAGGCGTTCGCGCACTGTGTCGATCGACACTCCTTGTGTATCGATCGACACACAGTGGCTAAACCCTTTTATTCTCTCTAAGTACAGTAAATGCCTAGCACTTTTACCGTACTTCTGCTACACCGTTCCTACACCTTTTTCTTGTTGGCTTAGGCGTGTGACCCATATGGGATCATATAATAAAGGCAATAAGTCCAAGACTTATAGATCATGAGCGGACTCTAGCAAGCCATCATGACCCCCAGTATTATATGACTTATGTCTGATCATTGACATACTCTTACTTTCTAGAGACAGTACCGAGATTACTGGACACAATTCCAACAGTACTTTGGACATGTTTCCATGGATGCACAGGAGGTAATAGGGGTCTCTGTTGGGAATGTCCTGAAATCTACCGTACTATCTCTAGAAAGTATGATAAGTGTCGAGATCAGACATAAGTCATAAATACTGGGTGATCATGATGGCTTGCTAGAGTCCGCTCTTGATCTATAAGTTTAGGACTTATTACCAGGATTGTATGATCCCTAAGGGTCACACACCATAGCTAACGGGAAAGTTAAGATGAAATTAATACGGTAAGATGCTAAGGCATTTACAGTATTTGTATAGAGAGTTGGGCAGACAACAAATGGGCTTTTGTCTGATTTGTATCTTGGGCCCAAAAGTCTAATGGAGAAATAAGAAGGCAACAAGGGTTGAGAAACCCTGGCATTCTTTTTGCCTGCGATTTTGAGATGGCAGCCGCGGCTCATCTCTCTCTCTCGAGCCTCTCTCTCTTTGTTGTTCTTCCATCTCGGTCTAGCAGCCATCCGTGCTTGTAAGCGTGTGGATACCTGAGGAGGAGCCGTTTCTCATCAGCTCTAATCTGATCTTGTCATTACCACCAATTCCGCTGCAAAGGTAAAGATCAGGTTTGTTTTATGATTCGATTACAAGAACCTAGATCTGTTTAAGATTATGTGCTAGGTTGCAATCTGGGAATTGAACCATGGAAAAATACATAATCCTTTCAGTGGTATCAGAGCCAGGTCGTTAGGTTTTTGTTATTTGGATTAATTATGAATCGATTCGCTTATTGAATTAAATTTGGAATCGCTTGTTGAAATAATTAATGGAATGAATCGACATTGATTTTGTGTTAATAAGTCACGATCCGATTATTCCATGGAATAATCGATTGAAGCGAATTGTTTGAACTCATTTATAATCGAAAGTCGTTGTTGATTGTTTGATAACAAGTGGATCGATTTGATTAGTTTTGCTTTATTTGATTAAGTCAAAGGTGACTTTAGCCAAAGGTGACTTGTCTCATATCGATTTGACTTTGTTTAATAATCGAAAACAATCGAAAGTTACTTTGTCTTTTAATCGTTAAGTTGGCTATCCCATTAATCATTCGATTTGAAATTGTTAGCTAAAGACAAAAGAACGCTTGTTGACATTGTTGACTTTGTTGAATGTTTGTTAAGAATCAAAATCGTTTTTTTGTTTTTGGTGTATGTCACGCTCGTTTTTTTTTTTTGTCTTTTGTTATGATCGTGAATAAGGTTTGTTATGATGGTGTAACAATAAGCGATTATTGAATTGGTCAATGGTCAAATCGAATGTTGACTTGATGTTAGCCATCGATCAAGATTCAAAGCCTTAATAATTGTGGTTCGTTTTTCCCAAACCCGCGACAATGAACCGATCAAACCGATTGTGGTTCATTGTCAGCTTTAGCTAAAACCGCAAGTTAGGTCAAAATTGGCTAAAACACAAGGTGTTTCTTCCCGGTTTTGGACTTAACCGAACCGATCCAATTTAATTGGTGGTTCAAGCGGTTAACCCAAATCGCGGTTTGCTGGAAATTATTTAATACAATTGGTATTATTTAATTTCTGGTTAAACCGGATTGAAATTCAAAAAAAATTGAATTTTAACCTAAACCGAAGGCTGGTCTAAGTTTGATTTGGTTGGACCAAATAATTTAGAGCTGGTCTGGTTTAGTAAATAACCGATGGTTTTGATAGTTAATTTGGTCTTGGACCAGAATTAATAAACCGAATCGGTTATGTCAAATTATTGGGCCAACTGGAATTCTATGGTCTTGGGCCAAGAATTGGACCTATAATTTGTGACCCAACCCAAAATATTTATAAAATATTAAAATTAAAATTTCTATTTTTAGTAAGTTACTAAATTTAGAAAGTTTCTAAAATAAGTAAGTTTCCAAAAATAGTAATCTTCTATTTTTGGAAATAAAACTGAAAATCCTCAAAAAACAATATCAAGCTTGGATGTCTTTCCAATCTTGTCAGCTACTTAACGCTTATTCGATTACAGATATGGCTTACAGTGTGAGGTGTCTGTTTTCGCGTAAGTAAAGTAGTATATAGTCACTAATTTCATTGGGAGTCCCAGACTTTAGTGATTATTTGGCTGTAAGAGATTGGTTTCCTTGACTGGGCCATCGGGAGTCCCGGGCCTTGAGACATCTGGTGAATTGGGCCTTGGGCCCAATCCACAACCGAGAGTTATATGGATATAACTAGCTGTGTGTATGCTTACCAAGTAAAGCTAATTCCAGGTGACGGCCAGTGGCCCACTTTGGATTTAGCTGAACATGGGTCTCGGAATCATTGCATTCTTATGAGGTTAAACAAAGAAATTTTGAATGCAATGCGAGTTTTCTTATAAGTTATTAAGATTACTCTTTTATGAACTAAATAACTAAAACTCTATTTATCTCTAAATTTCAGTTATGAATAGCACAAACAATCAAAACACTTTCTCGATCCGGTCTGTCCTTGAGATGGACAAACTGAACGGATCAAATTTCTTGACTTGGTCGCGGAACCTGAGGCTAATCCTCAGGCAGGAGAGAAAGGACTATGTCCTTGAGAGAGCTCTCCCCGAGAGGATCGGGTCCAATGCCTCTCATGCAGTATATGATGCTTGGAATAAGCATTATAATGATGCGGTAGATGTGCGTGGTCTGATATTGGCTACCATGGACTCAGATTTGCTGAAGCAATATGAGAACATGGAGTCGCCAATAGAGATGATCAGCAGCCTGAAATTGAAATTTTTGAGGAGCAGGTAAGAGTGGAGAGATACCAGTTGGTTAAATCTCTCACTAGCTGCAAGCTACCAAATAATCATCCAGTAAGTCCTCATGTCAGTAAAATGATGGGTTACATTGATAACCTGAGGAAACTGGATTATCCAGTTAGCCAGGAATTGGCAACTGAGATCATTCTGCAGTCACTGCCGTCAAGCTATGATAAGTTCGTAAGGAACTATATCAAGAAAGGCTTAACGAAGACGTTGACTGAACTGCATGATATGCTCAAGACAGTTGAGCCAAACGTGAAGAGTACCCTGTACAATCTCATGAACGAGAAGGGTAGGTTTACTAAACCTAATGCTGACAAGGGTGAAGACAAAGTTGTCCGGATTTTGAATCATGGCAAGCGTGTGTCTTCTGAGCCCGAGTCAGATACCTCTTACGTTGGTAAGTGCTGCTACTGTAAAGAGACTGGGCATTGGAAAAGAGATTGCATTAAATTCATGGAAGATTATGAGGAGTTAAAGTCGATGTATGAGACTACTTCCTCAGGTATTCATGTTATTACTTCAAGTTATACCTTATAGGTATTGAATACTGGTTGTGGCACTGATATTTGTTATAATATGCAGAGCCTGAGCAACAGTAGAACGTTGAAGGAAGGGAAAGTGGAACTGCGTGTCTGGAAGGAGCTTGGGATGCTGCTTCAGCCGTAGGGTTTTCACTTATAGATCCCTTTGAGGCTTGGTTTTGTATTAAGTAATTGCTACAATGTACCTGCTTTAAGCAGAGTTATTTTTCATTTTCTTGTGAAGAATTTGAATGTTTTTCATTTTGATAAAGACAAGTTTTGTTCTTTTGATCTTAATGAAATGTTAATTGTAGCACCCTATTCAAGGAATGGGTTTTACATCTTAAACCAAAGAGTGCCTAAATGTAACATAAATACCGAATTGGTTTAAATCTGATGAATTAAACCTGATTTTTCTTGGCATAAATGTTTTGGTCATATAGAGTAAGTCGGATTCAGAAATCCCATAGTTATGGACTTTTGGGCTCATTTGAATGGATATCTTATGAGACTTGAATTCTGCTTACTGGACCAAAAGACATAGGGCCCATCTTAGCCGAGCTAGAGAAAGGCCCAAAGGCTTATTGGAGATTGAACATACTCATGTATGTGGTCCGATGAGCAGTAATGCCAGAGAAAATTTCCTGTACTTCATTGTCTCTACTGATTACTTCAGTGAGTGTGACTGTGTTCATTTGATGAGACACAAGTCGGAATTCTTTGACATGGTCGAAAGAGTTCCAAAATGAAGTATAGAATCTGAATGACAGAAGTATTAAGACTCTGGATTAGATCACGAGTGAGAATACTTAAGTCATTGATTGTGTGATCATCTGAATGAGTGTGAAATCGTTTCACAGCTCATTTCTCCTGAAAACCTGAAGGTGTTTCTGTGAGAATGAATCAGATCTTATTAGAAATGATTAAAGATGAGTCACACAAATCTTCCATGATATTCTTTAAGAATAACGCTCTAGAAATATCTAAGTTTACGCTGAAAAAGTTCCACCGATATCAGTTGAAAGACACCACGTAAATGTGGAATGGAATCGATCCAAATTCGTCTTTACTGAGTATTTGTAGTTGAGCTACTTCGCTGGTTGTCCTAGGGAAACCAAGGCTTGTTATCTTTTACGTCCATTCTGTTTTCTAAGAAGGGAAGTAACTTTCCAAGAAGAACAGTGGGAGTAAAAGTATAACTCGAAGAAATTCGAGAAATACAGGAGGCTGCTCAACCTGTTGAGGGAGAGCAACGGATGGATTTACAGATTTCTGTAGAATCTACACCTGTAGAGCCTGAAGTTCGCAGATATGAACCTGATGATCATTGAAAGTTCGCATGATCTGATGATCATTGAAAGCAACGAACCTGCGAAATTCAAAGAAGCGAAAGTGAGCCCGGACTCCGAAAATTACACTATGTGTAAGTTAGCTTCATTGATCCATTCATGGATGGAAGCAAACATATCGGAGTTGGAATCTTCGTTCTGTTGAAGTAGTCAAGGTTTTGACTTGAACAGGAACGAAGTGGAACTGTGCGTTTACTAATAGATAAGTGGGAGCGATGTTGCATTTCTCATAGTGTATGTCGATGACATACTGATTCTCGGAAATAATGTTCCAATGCTGCAGTCGGTAAAGGACTGGCTTGGAAGTTGTTTTTATGATTGACATGGGTAAAGCCACGTATGTTCTTGGATTTTGGATCTAAAGATAAAGATCCAAAAGAGCTGGTAGGACAAAGTCAGGATTCTTAAATTGACAAAGTCCTACACGTAATCAGCAATCCAAGAAGGGCTTTATGCCAATGTCACATGGCAATTCATTAAGCAAGATACAGTGTCCTACGATAACTGCTGAGCTTGAATGCATGGATAGGATTCCATATGCGACGGCAATTGGATCTATCATGTATGCCATGACACATACTTGTTTTGATGTTGCTTTAAAGCTAAGCAAGACAAGTAAAGACCAGTCAAATCCAGCAAAGAATCACTGGATTGCCGTAAAGAATATTCTGAAGTATTTGAGGAATACTTAGGATAAGTTCTTGATTTACGGAGAAAGTGAGGTGCTACAAGTCAATAGAGTCTGAAAGGCAAGTTTCCAATAGACAAAGATAATTCCTGGTCACAGTCCGGCTATATCTTGTGTCTAACTGGCTGTGCAAGGCACTGTTGCTGACTCCATGACTTAAGCTGAACATTTCGCAGCTTGAGAAGCGGCGAAAGAGGTTGTTTAGAAAGTAGAGTTCATCACTGAACTTGATGTGATTCCCAGCATAGATGAGACTAGCTGCACATCAGAGGTCCAAACACCTTGAGGATAGGTATAACCTATTCCGTGAGATAAATGACAGAGGTGTTAAGTAGATAAGCTAGTTTCATCGAATGAGAACGTTGCTAATCTATTAACGAAGCCACTCCTTATGCCTAAGCACGAGTCGCGGACTGTAGCTGTAGGATGAGTGAAATTAAGATGTAGTCTCAATTTCAGTGGGAGTTTGTAAAGGGCTTTACTTAGTTGTTTTGAAAGGTTCATGTAAACATAATATTTTATGTTTATGAAATCTAATGATTTCTGGATTATTTTAACTGTGATATAAATAATCGTTCCAAAATGATTCATGTCATTATATATGGGCCATCGAAGTACATGAGTAGACTTGATCCTGAAACCCCATATTTAACGAAATGACATAAATCATAGTGTCCATAGTCGAAGGTTGTTGAATTGGAACACCAACAACCACTTGAGACTAGATTGTGTTGAGACTTATGACCAAGTTTCGAGGGGTCATAGATGCGCGGCATCAAAGTCGACACATAGGTATATGTAAGGGAGCATATGACCGGACATGGCCCGCTGATGAGAACTCTACAAGATATTAATATCTGTGTCATAAGAGGTTCTCATATACGACTATAGAGTATAGTCCTTAGACCTGAGTTCGCATACATGTGGCTGCACATGGATTGATGCACTTTGATCATTGTCTAACGCTGTTTCGTAACTGGGAGTTATAAGGACCTTGATTGGGAGTATTATGAAGTATGTAGTTCATAGTGATGGAACAAGATGGGATTTGTCCCTGCCGTTTAACGGAGGTAATATCTCTAGGCCAATCGGAGACTTGATAGCTGGTAAGAGAGTGGCCACTCCCAAACGGACTTGCCCAAGTCGTTTGCATTGTCAGTATCAAATCTGGTCCGATGAACATGGTCTGGCTATATAAGGATGACACGCATCTTGCCTTATGCCAGATCGAGATATTGAGACAAAAGGATTAGGGAATGTAGGATTCCAGTACAATCGAGAGATTGTTGGGAATGTCCTGTGTAGGATTCCAGTACAAGTGGGAGATTGTTGGGAATATCCTGAAATCTACCGTACTATCTCTAGAAAGTATGATAAGTGTCGAGATCAGACATAAGTCATAAATACTGGGTGATCATGATGGCTTGCTAGAGTCCGCTCTTGATCTATAAGTTTAGGACTTATTACCAGGATTGTATGATCCCTAAGGGTCACACACCATAGCTAACGGGAAAGTTAAGATGGAATTAATACGGTAAGATGCTAAGGCATTTACAGTATTTGTACAGAGAGTTGGGCAGACAACAAATGGGCTTTTGTCTGATTTGTATCTTGGGCCCAAAAGTCTAATGGACCATTAGTTTAATTAATTAATTAAACTTGGGCCCATTAGAGAAATAAGAAGGCAACAAGGGTTGAGAAACCCTGGCATTCTTTTTGCCTGCGATTTTGAGATGGCAGCCGCGGCTCATCTCTCTCTCTCGAGCCTCTCTCTCTTTGTTGTTCTTCCATCTCGGTCTAGCAGCCATCCGTGCTTGTAAGCGTGTGGATACCTGAGGAGGAGCCGTTTCTCATCAGCTCTAATCTGATCTTGTCATTACCACCAATTCCGCTGCAAAGGTAAAGATCAGGTTTGTTTTATGATTCGATTACAAGAACCTAGATCTGTTTAAGATTATGTGCTAGGTTGCAATCTGGGAATTGAACCATGGAAAAATACATAATCCTTTCAGTCTCTACCACTCCCATGACCACTTCGACGCTACTAGCTTATCCTCAGTTTATCACTTTTTTTCTTACTTTCAAGGTTGGGGAGAAGGGAACCATAATCAGACAGGTTTACAAGCTGTGCCAGAACCAACAGAGGAATCCGATCCAAAGTATACCAAGCCCATAGGAGAGAAAATTAAGTCAAGTTAAAGGTGAAGTCAAGTAATGCATTCTCTGAATACCTGAAGTGATATGGGTGTCCTCAGTAGGCTGGTCTGTGTTGGGTTTTCTAATAGTCATAGATCATCTGCAAACTCATCGAATGGTCACTTAGGTTCGTGCAAGTGTGATAATCTACTCAAAAGTCCTTGTTTCCTACTCAATTTGACTCAATAAAACAAATTTTGGACTGACTCTAAGAAAACAAAAGCGTGCGTCAGTAGCTACATTCCCCACACTTAAAACACACTGTCCCCAGTGGTCTCAAGCTTAGGCTCGGTGAGAAAAGAAATCGGAATAAAAAACAAATCGAAAAAGTTGCAGAATACTTACCTGTCGTCGGCCTGCGTCTATCGATGCCACAAGTGGTGTCGATCGATGCAAGGCGATTGTGTCGACCTTAAAATCGTAATTTGCAACTGTGTCGACCGATGCACAATGTGTGCCGATCGATGCAGTGCGAATCTGCCTGTTTCTCACGTCTTTGAACACACAAAAATAGAAAATCAAAAACACCAAATAAAAACGAAAAATGAAAACAAAAACGAACCTAACAGTGAGTTGCCTCCCACTCAGCGCTTGTTTAAAGTCAATAGCTTGACTATGGAAAGGAGAACGGACTTATGGGGGATTTAACAGAGACTTTGAATGTCTCTGTGAATGTCTCTTCAGCCAAGGTGGCGTATAAGCTTTCGGATCATGAGATTTTCCAAGAAAAGGGCGAAGAGAATCAGGGTGGGAGCGAAGCGAGGGTGGGATACTGCGTTTTCCTGCATTCACAGCAAATTGATTAGTAGTTTTAAGCTTAGAAGACCGATACCTTTGCTTTGGTGGGAATGAGATGTCTGGAGCTTTCAGCTTAAGAGCAGTTGCAGGTACTGAAGATGTTAGAGCATGTCCAGAACGAACAACCATCTTCTCTTCTCCAATAGGACTCTCTGGTTCCACTTCAACACTGAAACTTTGTCCATCAATGGTGGATTTGTGCAGCTTATTCATCTTGAACCTCAAAGGATTGTTTCCCAGATGGAGATCAATCAGTCCATGTCTCACATCAATCACTGCTCCAGCAGTAGCTAAGAATGATCTACCAAGTAGTAGAGGATCATCATGCTCAACACTATATTTCAGCACCACAAAGTCCGTTGGAATCAAGTAGTTCCCAACTCTGATAGGGATATCCTCAAGAACACCTTCTGGATACTTCTTTGATAGATCGGCTAGGATAAGAGAGATCCTAGTAGGCTGAAAATTCGTCAGTCATAATCTCACAGCCACAGAGTATGGCATGAGATTCACAGCAGCTCCTAAATCACACAGAGATTCCTTGAATTTGTCCTTAGAGATGGAACAGTCCAGCACAAAGGCTCTTGGGTCTGGTAGCTTCTCTCTAATCTGAATCAGCTTCTTTTCCATCACTTTCATGCAATTAGCCACGTCTAGCTCCTGTTTAGACAGTTTAGGAGTTTTAGAATATGAATCAGAGGGCTTATAGACTCGTTCTAGGACTGTTGCAGGTTTCTGATCCCGTCTGCGATCTGTGTCGATCGATGCATAAGATGTGTCGATCGACACAAGGCGATTTCGAGCAGTTTCATCAGACGTATCGGGACTGTGTCGATCGAAGCACGAGGTGTGTTGATAGGTCTAGTTTTAACCCTATTCTAACTGCAAATGCACAGTGATGTAGTTGTAGTACTTAGGGTATCGAATCCACAGGGACTCCGGTCAACGATAGATAAGAACAGAAAAGATTAAACTAGGAGAAAGCAAAGGTGATTAAACTAAAAGCAGAGCAGAAAAGTAAATCAGTAGTAGGAGTGGTTTGTGAGCAAGGAGGCGAAGCGTTAGGTTTCAGGAGTTCTCAGGAAATCAGGAACACAAGCAATCAATGAGTCTGGATCTAATCAGAAACTGTTCTAGAACTCAAAACACGGATATAGAATTAACCAAATTTCTTTGCGAGAATTCTCTAAGTCTAAGTGTAGCAAACCAAACTTTCGTTTGCGAGAACTAACAGATTAAACCAGCATTAAATTCCAAGTTTGATATGTTCACAATTAACCTAAACCAAACTTTCGTTTGCGAGAAGTTTAATTGCTTATCTAGGTTCTTTCTAGCTAAATTAACCAACTTTCGCTGCATTAATCAGCCTAACATCATAATTCTGATTAGCTACTTCAGATTAAGCATTGAGAACAACCTAAACAAAGAACTAGCAGATATGAATCCCTACAGATTTATTTAAACTATAGTTCCATGAAATCCCTAATGAGAATCCTTCAACCTAACAGGTAAACTACTCAGACATGTTCATTGAGACAGAAAATATCATAAGTAGAAAACCAAATATCATTAAACTGAATAATCAACAGGGGTTCGAAATCAAGTCTCTTTCGAGAACAAGATCAGCCCCTAAGGCTCTCTGAAATAAAATAAAACTAAAGTAAAGTGTAGCCTAAACAATGGCTTAAAAACTCTTATATAATGGTCTAAAGTCGGCTGGGGCTTCTTTGTAATTATGAAAACTTCTGGGCAAAGTTGCAATATCCAATTCTTCTCATTAAACGCTCGCGAGAATGTCTGCGTCGACCTTGCATCGATCGTTGCCACAAGTGTATCGATCGATGCAGGTCTGTGAATTCGGCAGTGAAGTCTATCTCTCGGGTTAAATCCCCAAAATGCTCCAGAATGCTCCAATAACTCCAATTCCGCTCCAAACCTGTTTAAACCTGTAAAAGACTCTAAAATAACACAAAAGATACTAAAAACACACTTATATCATGGTCTAAAACTAGTAAAAACCATGATATATCAACTCCCCCACACTTAGCCTTTGCTTGCCCTCAAGCAAAACAGAGAACTAAAGCATGGTGAAGAGGTTTGAAAACTCTTCAGAAACTCATTTCATCCTAGAAGCTACAATACTCAGATTCCCCTTAGTAAACCACTGAAAGAATCAATCACAGGATATCAAGACCAACATGTAATTCCCCCACACTTAGCAACTGTCCTAAGTAAACTCCACAATCACATTCAAGCATTCAAATTCTCCCTACTGACTTCTGCAAGTATTTAAGTGCGGTCTCACCTAAGGAGTATCGATCAAAGGGCACATGGATTCTTACCTTATCAGCTCTAGACCACCATACTATCTTTCTCTAGTCCCCTTCTTCTCTTTCCCTTCCTTAACAACTGATTTTTCCCACATTGGGTATCATTTTATTTTTTTATCAGTGTTCTTCCCGTTATGGGGTGTACTTTGGACACATTCCATGGATCGCACAGGAGATAATAGGGGTCTCTACCACTCCTGTGACCACTTCGGAGTTACTAACTCATCCTCAGTTTATTATCTTTTTTTTTTTTTTGGAAGGGGAGAAGGGAACTAAATAGGATAGGTTTACAGGCTGTGTCAGAACTAACAAGGGAATCCGACACAAAGTATACCAAGCCCTTAGGTGAGAAATCTAAGTCAGTAAAAGGATCCTCTGATACCTGAAGTGATGTGGGTGTTACCAGTAGGTTGATCCATGTCTGAGTTTTCTAATAGTCAGAGATAGATCCTGCAACTTCATCCCAATGGTTACTTAAGTTCCTGCAAGTCTTGTTAAAACTTCTCAAAAATTCATTGTTTCTTACTTAAACAATTTTGACTCAATAAAACAAATTTTTTGAAAAACTAAGAAAACAAAAGCGTGCGTCAGTAGCTTCCTCCCCCACCCTTAAACTACAATGTCCCCAGTGTAATCAAAGCATGAGCTCGGTGAAAGGATAATCAAATTGAAGAACAAACCGAAAAGTTGCAGATTACTTACCTGTCGTCGCCCTGTGTCGATCGATGCCACAAGGGTGTCGATCGATGCAAGGCGAATATGCTCGCGGTTATTGAGATAACCGGTGTCTGAACCGCAATTGAATCGGTAAACCACAAATCGTGACTGCATCGACCGATGCACTATATGTGTCGATCGATGCAGTGCGATTCTGCCTGTTTCTCACGCTTCTGAACACACTTAAACAAAAATTCAAAACACCAAAATCAAAACAAAAAACAAAAAAAAATGAAAAACAAAAACGAACCTAATAGTGGGTTGCCTCCCACTCAGCGCTTGTTTTTAGTCATTAGCTTGACTATTGGAAGAGATTTGATTCATGGCGGTTTCAACAGAGACTTTGAATGTCTCTGTGAATATCTCTTCATCCAAGGAGGTGTATATGCTTTCAGATCATGAGGCTTCCCTAGGAAAGAGTAATCAGAATCAGGGCGGGAGCGAAGCTTGGGCGGTCTACTACGTTTTCCTGCATTCAAAACAATGTGATCAGAAGGTTTAAGCTTAGGTGATTTGTACCTTACCTTTGATGCAGATCTGATGTTTGGGGCTTTCTGCTTATGAGCAGTTGCAGGTACTGAAGATGTTAGAGCAGGTTCAAGAGGAACCGCCATCTTCTTCTTTCCACTATCAGATATTGTAGTTCCACCAATCTGAACTTCTTCTTTCAGATGACCATCAGTGGAGATCATCTTCTTTGCATGAACTCGCGAAGTTTCAACTGGTGGTGTTTTATTCACCTTCTTATCTATCACTTTCATGCAGTTAGCCACTTCTAGCTCTTGTTTGGAAGGTTTAGGAACTTTAGGATATGGCACAGGGGGCTTATAGACTCATTCTGGTACTGTTGCAGGTTTCTGGTCATGTCTGCGTTCTGTGTCGATCGTTGCATGATGTGTGTCGATCGATGCAGGGCGATTCTGTTTGTCGTAAGAACTCGAAATTGCCGTCAGAAAGGCGTGTCGATCGACACTAATGGGGTGTCGATCGATGCATGTATCAGACAGACAATATTCATCCAGAAAATACGAGATTATGCTCTCTTCTTCACCTAGCAACTCAATCTCATCCCTTAAGGTCACAGCTCTGATGGATTTGTACTGTTCAGCTTTCCTAGCTTCATTTTGTCTTTGTATTGCTCCAGTTGTTTGCTGAACTTGGACATCTAGATTCTTCATATGTGTGCTCAAGTATTCAAACTTCTCACTCAGATTTTCATGTATAGCTTCCAGCTTCCTGTCGAAGTTTGCAGCAGTCTCAGCCTGATCCTCTAGCAACTGCTCCATCATGCTCATCAGCTTATTAGAATGTGTATTGTGAGGAGAAAAAGGCTGATATGATGGAGATTCATAATCTCTGGTGAATGAATAGGAACCATAGCCTCTGCAGAACGAGTTATTCTGCTGATTTTCCAACATCTGTTCCATCATTCCCATCATTCTTTCGCAATGTGTCGATCGATGCATAGTAGCGTCGATCGATGCAAGCTCGAGAATGCAACGATCGACACACAGGACAGTGTCGATCGATGCAAGGCGATTACAGGCGTACCTGAAACGCAAGAAACAGAAAAAAAATTAGTGATAAAAAACAAAAAACAAAAATCCTAGTTTAAACCCTAAGTTCAAATCTATCAGAGACTCAAAAGAGTCCCCGGCAACGGCGCCAAAAACTTGATAGGTCTAGTTTTAACCCTATTCTAACTGCAAGTGCACAGTGATGTAGTTGTAGTACTTAGGGTATCGAATCCACAGGGACTCCGGTCAACGATAGATAAGAACAGAAAAGATTAAACTAGGAGAAAGCAAAGGTGATTTAACTAAAAGCAGAGCAGAAAAGTAAATCAGTAGCAGGAGTGGTTTGTGAGCAAGGAGGCGAAGCGTTAGGTTTCAGGAGTTCTCAGGAAATCAGGAACACAAGCAATCAATCAGTCTGGATCTAATCAGAAAATGTTCTAGAACTCAAAACACGGATATAGAATTAACCAAATTTCTTTGCGAGAATTCTCTAAGTCTAAGTGTAGCAAACCAAACTTTCGGTTGCGAGAACTAACAGATTGAACCAGCATTAAATTCCAAGTTTGATATGTTCACAATTAACCTAAACCAAACTTTCGTTTGCGAGAAGTTTAATTGCTTATCTAGGTTCTTTCTAGCTAAATTAACCAACTTTCGCTGCGTTAATCAGCCTAACATCATAATTCTGATTAGCTACTTCAGGTTAAGCATTGAGAACAACCTAAACAAAGAACTAGCAGATATGAATCCCTACAGATTGATTTAAACTATAGTTCCATGAAATCCCTAATGAGAATCCTTCAACCTAACAGGTAAACTACTCAGACATGTTCATTGAGACAGAAAATATCATAAGTAGAAAACCAAATATCATTAAACTGAATAATCAACAGGGGTTCGAAATCAAGTCTCTTTCGAGAACAAGATCAGCCTCTAAGGCTCTCTGAAATAAAATAAAACTAAAGTAAAGCGTAGCCTAAACAATGGCTTAAAAACTCTTATATAATGGTCTAAAGTCGGCTGGGGCTTCTTTGTAATTATGAAAACTTTTGGGCAAAGTTGCAATATCCAATTCTTCTCATTAAACGCTCGCGAGAATGTCTGCGTCGACCTTGCATCGATCGTTGCCACAAGTGTATCGATCGATGCAGGTGTGTGAATTCGGCAGTGAAGTCTATCTCTCGGGTTAAATCCCCAAAATGCTCCAGAATGCTCCAATAACTCCAATTCCGCTCCAAACCTGTTTAAACCTGTAAAAGACTCTAAAATAACACAAAAGATACTAAAAACACACTTATATCATGGTCTAAAAATAGTAAAAACCATGATATATCATGTGTCGATCGATGGTTGTCTCAGACAGACAAAATTCATCCAAAAAATCCTTTCCCATTCTCCGTTGACCGTCGAACTGACCGGCCAACAATCAAACAAGAACATGACCGATCGAACCCGAGCAAGTTAAACAGGAAAAGTTCGTCACAGGACGAAGCCAGAGATAGATCGCTTTGAGACAAAGGCTCGCCCTAACCCATCCTTGACTCCGCTATCCTCACTTCCATAGTACAAGTCGACCGCCTTGCACTACTTCAGCGAGTTGTGTCGGTTCGGACTAAACACAATATCAGGAAAGCATATTCATTTCTGAGTAAATCAAACGTTCAGCACAACGTTTAATCGTCACTTTACAAATCGTTTTCATCAATAAACAATCAACACGCCAATCAATACAAAAGTCGCGTCAAGTCGAACCGAGAGAAAACTCAAAATCATCGAATCAAAACCCCGCCACAAGCCATCCCGAAACTACATCGAGGACCTTCCGCGTCCGTCGCTGCTTAACCTGAAAACACAAAAAGAGTCTAATTAGCGATTTAAGATCTCCCAGTGAATCGGCTCCCCACTAAGGCTTCTAATCTATCTATCATCTATAGATTCCCGCCCGAAAACCCCAAAATAACAATCAATCAAACAAAATAGCCGATCACGCACTACCACGTCGTGTCGAGCCCACACACAATCAATTGCCAAAAGAAAGAGAACGCGATTAGAGGAAATCAGGAGCATTGCGGCACATGTTCCTGATTGAGACTCGATCTATCTACCGCGCACTACCAACTACACCATCACTGAAGGATTGTTTAGTGTTTATCCTAGTTCAATTCATTCAGATTAAACCCTACTAAACATATTGGATCTAGGTTCTCTTGCAGAATCATAAAGAGATCTCAGTAAATACCTTGTTTATGCAGCGGATTGATGAGGTATTGTCAGAGATCAGTAGAACCGTCAAGGGACAGCTCCTCCAGAGGTTCACACACGCACACTTCAGGAAGATGGCTGCTAGACCAGAGAGGGAGGGAGGCGCAGAGAGAGAGAGAGGAGAGGCGCAGAGAGAGTTGAGAAAAAGAGAGCTAGGTTTAGTTTTAGTTATAAAACTCTTGTCTAGTTCTGTTGGGCTTTTGGGCCCAAATCCCTGTCTGATTAAATCCCTTAGATTTAATCAGGCCCCTTTATTCTCTCTAAGTACAGTAAATGCCTGGCACTTTTACTGTACTTCTGCTGAACCATTCCTTTATAGTTTCCTGTTAGCTTAGGCGTGTGACCCATATGAGATCATATAATAAAGGCAATAAATCCAAGACTTATAGATCATGAGCAGACTCTAGCAAGCCATCATGACCCCCAGTATTATATGACTTATGTCTGATCATTGACATACTCTTACTTTCTAGAGACAGTACAGAGATTACTGGACATAATTCCAACAATCTCCCACTTGTACTGGAATCTCTGTATTCATAATCCTTTTGTCTCAATATCTCGATTAGTCATAAGGCAAGATGAGTGTCATCCTTATAAAGCTTAATCATGTTCATCGGACTCTGATTTGACACTGACAATCCAAACGACTCGGGACAGTCCGTTTGAGCATGGCCATGCATTTTCCAGTATTCAAATCTCTGATTGGCCTAGAGATATTCACTCCATTTATATTGGAGGGACAAATCCCGTCTTGTTCCATCACTGCAAACTACTCACTTCATAATACACCCAAACAAGGTCCTTATAACTATCGCTTAACGACAGCGTTAGACAATGATCAAAGCGCATCAGTTCATGTGCAGTCACATGCATGCGAACTCAGGTCTGAGGACTATACTCTATAGTCGTAGTGAGAATCTCTTATGACACAGATATAAATATCCTGAAGAGTTCTTATTAGCGGGTCATGTCCGGTCGTATGTACCCCAACATACACCTATGTACTGACTTTGATGCCGTGCATCTATGACACCCTGAAACTTGGTCATAAGTCACATACTAATCTAGTCTCACGCGGTTGTTGGTGTTCCAATTTCAACAACCTTCGACTAGGGACAGGATGATATAAGCCATCTATCATATATAGGGTCTCATGATCAAGCTAAATGATTTCGATGACTCAAGATCAAGTCACTTACTTCGATGACCTATAAAATGGTTTATATCATTTTGGAACGATTATTTCATCACAGTTAAAATAATCTTGAAATAATAATTTTATTAAAACATCTAAAAATGTTTTACAAGAACATATCAATAACTAAATAAAGCCCTCAAACTCCCACTCAAATTTAGATTACATTTCAATGTCTCTAATGCCTACAGCTTCAGTCAGGTACTCGAGCTTAGGCCTTGGGAGTGGCTTTGTCAATGGATCAGCGACATTGTCATCTGTCGCAACTCGGCTGATCTTGACTTCCTTTCTATTAATGATATCACGTATCAAGTGAAATCTTCTTAGTATATGCTTGGATTTCTGGTGTGATCTTGGTTCCTTTGCCTGAGCTATAGCACCATTGTTATCACAAAACAGTGCCAGAGGCTCAGCTGCATTTGGTATCACACCTAGTTCAATAATGAACTTTCGTATCCAAACAGCTTCCTTCGCTGCTTCTGAGGCGGCGACATATTCAGCTTCTGTAGTGGAATCAGCAACGGTGTCTTCCTTGGAGCTTCTCCAACTAACTGCACCGCCATTCAGACAAAATATATAACCGGACTGTGACCGGAAATCATCTTTGTCTGTCTGGAAACTTGCGTCCGTGAATCCACTGACTTCAAGCACATCACTTCCACCGTACACCAAGAACTTATCCTTAGTATGTCTTAGATACTTCAGGATATTCTTGACGGCAATCCAGTGGCTTTCACCTGGATCAGACTGGTATCTACTCGTCATGCTCAATGCATAAGCAACATCAAGACGAGTACAGATCATGGCATACATGACAGATCCTATTGCAGATGCATAAGGAATATTCTTCATGCGCTCAAGCTCAGCAGCCGTCGTTGGGCTCTGCTTCTTGCTTAGCGTTGTGCCATGTACCATTGGTGTGAAGCCCTTCTTGGAATCTGCCATGCTGAATCTATGCAGGACTTTGTCAATGTATGAATCTTGACACAAGCCTATCAGCCTTTTAGATCTATCCCGGTAGATCCTGATTCCAAGAACGTATGCGGCTTCACCCATGTCTTTCATGGAAAAACAACTTCCAAGCCAGTCCTTTACCGACCGCAGCATTGGAACGTCGTTTCCGAGAAGGAGTATGTCATCGACATACAGAATAAGAAATACTATCTTGCTCCCACTAGTCTTCTTATACACGCATTGTTCTTCCTCGTTTCTGATGAAGTCAAATTGCTTGATCGCTTCATCAAAACGAAGATTCCAGCTCCTCGATGCTTGCTTCAATCCATAAATGGATTTATGAAGCTTGCATACTTTCCCAGCATTCTTTGGATCTATGTAACCGTCAGGTTGTGTCATATACACATCCTCTTCCAGAATTCCATTCAGGAAGGCGGTTTTCACGTCCATCTGCCAAATTTCATAATCATGAAAAGCTGCAGTTGCTAGTAGAATCCGAATAGATTTCATCATAGCCACTGGGGAATAGGTTTCATCATAATCCACACCGTGAACTTGCCTGAAACCTTTTGCCACCAACCTGGCTTTATAAATCTGGACATTTCCATCCACGTCGATCTTCTTCTTGAAGATCCATTTACACTCGATGGCTTTTACACCAGCGGGTAAGTCAACCAATGAAAACACTTGGTTGACCGACATGGAGTCTATTTCGGAATCAGTGGCCTTACGCCACTTAGAGGAATCTGGGCCCATCATGGCTTGATTGAAGTTCGATGGTTCATCACCATCAATGATCAGAAGATCATGACAGTCAGTCACGAGGAATCCTTGATATCTCTCGGGTTCGTGACGGATCCTCCCGGATCTTCGAACTTCAGGTACCACAGGTTCAGGCTCTACAATTTCTTGTAGGTCCTCCTGCTGCTCTTCCTCATTAGGTTGAGCAGTATCCTGTTCATCTTGAATTTCTTCAAGCAGTACCTTACTCCCACTGCTTTTCTTAGAGAGAAACTCCCTCTCAAGAAAATTACAATCCCGGGCAACAAAAATCTTGTTCTCGGATCGTAGGTAGAAGTAATAAGCCTTGGTCTCCTTCGGATAACCAATGAAGTAGCATTTATCAGACTTTGGTGTAAGCTTGTCAGAGATCAATCTCTTGACATAGGCTTCACAACCCCAAATTCTAAGATAAGACAGCGCTGGAGTTTCTCCAGTCCACAATTCATATGGTGTCTTGGCTACTGCTTTTGATGGCGCTCTATTTAGGGTGAACACTGCTGTTAGCAGAGCATATCCCCAAAGGGATATTGGAAGGTCTGTGTGACTCATCATAGACCGAACCATATCCAATAAGGTCCGATTCCTCCTCTCAGACACACCATTCCATTGAGGTGTTCCAGGAGGAGTGAGTTGGGAAACTATCCCACACTCTCTCAGATGATCACTGAACTCTTGGCTCAAGTATTCTCCTCCTCGGTCGGACCGAAGAGCTTTAATGCTTTTGCCAAGTTGGTTCTGTACTTCATTTTGGAATTCTCTGAATCTCTCAAACGATTCAGACTTATGTTTCATTAAATAAACATATCCATACCTGCTGAAATTATCAGTGAAGGTAATGAAGTACTTGTAGTTTCCTCTTGCATTTGTGGACATTGGGCCACACACATCAGTGTGTATCAGGCCCAATAAGTCACTGGCCCTCTCGTTGGGTTTATTAAAGGGGGCCCGCGTCATTTTGCCCATCAGGCAGGATTCGCATTTCTCACATGACTCAAAGTCAAACGAGCCAAGAAGTCCATTCGAATGGAGCCTCTTAATGCGTTTCTCACTGATGTGCCCTAAACGACAATGCCATAGAAACGTTTGGCTCTCCTCATTAGGTTTGAACCGTTTGGTATCAATGTTATAAATTGGCGCGGATTGATCAAGTATATAAAGCCCATTCGTAAGAGGGGCACAACCATAGAACAAATTATTGCGATTGAAGGAACATAATTTATTCTTAACTGAAAAATCATAACCTTCCAAATCCAACAAAGAAACTGAAATAATATTTCTGCTTATCGCAGGTACAAAATAGCAGTTATTAAGTTCTAAAACCAATCCCGAAGGTAAAGACAACAAGTATGTGCCTACAGCTAGTGCAGGAACTTTCGCTCCATTCCCAACTCGTAGCTCCACTTGTCCTTGCTTCAGCCTCCTACTGTTGCTGAGTGCCTGCATATTAGTACAAATATGAGCCCCACAACCAGTATCCATAACCCATGAGGTATTGTCAGAAGTAGTTGTATTAACTTCTATAACAAAAATACCTGATGAAGAAGTCTCCAGAGTCTTCTTCTTCAATTCCTTTAGACCTTCCAGGAATTTCTTACATTCTCTCCTCCAATGCCCTGGTTCTTTGCAGAACCTGCAGATGTCAGTAGGCCCAGCCTTGGACTTGGGCTTGGGCTTGGACGTGTCCTTGTCCGAGACTTGAACAGCCTTAGCCTTTCCCTTGTCCTTGGCAGAGGATTTCTTAAAGCCCTTGCCCTTTTGTACCATAAGCACGTTGGGGTCCTTGGCTTTCCTCAAGTTGGGCTCTGCAGTCTTGAGCATTCCATGAAGCTCAGGCAATGTCTTAGTCAAGCCATGCATATTGAAGTTCAGAATGAACTGATCATAGCTTGCAGGCAAAGACTGCAGAATGATGTCGCAGGCAAGTTCATGGCTGATAGGGCAGTCGAGTTTCTGAAGATGATCGAGATAACCCATCATTTTCAAGACATGAGGACTCACTGCCGTATTTGCAGCCATCTTACAGTCTAAGAGGTTCTTAACTGTCTGGAACCTCTCAGTTCTTGCCTGCTCCTGAAAAAGCGATTTCAGGCTTGCCATTATCTCGATGGGCGACAGCACACTCTCGAACTGCATTTGCAGTTCAGGAGTCATGGTTGCCAACATCAGGCAATAGACATCATTTTCATCTGACGAATGCTTTTCCCAAGCATTCTGCAGATTCCTGGCGGCATTGTTTGGAGGCCTCTCGGGGAGGGGATCACGAAGGACATATTCCTTCTTCTCCTGCTTGAGGACTAGCCTCAAGTTCCTTGACCACGTCAGGAAGTTCGTTCCAGTCAGCTTCTCCTTGTCGAGAACAGACCGGATTGAGAATGTGTTTTGTGTGCTTGTTGTAGTCATTGCCGAAATTTAAGATAAAAAGGATTTTAGTTAATATGTTCTATATGATTAATCTCGCATTATATTCAATAACATTAGTTACCCTCAAAAGAATATAATGATTCCAAGATCCACATATAACTAAGATCAAAGTGGGCCACTGGCCGTCATCCAACCTTAGCTTATATCGGTAAGCCCTATCTCGGCTAATTATATCCGTGATATAACTCTTGGTTGTGAATCTGGGCCCGAGGCCCAATCCACTCTGATGTCTCAAGGTCCGGGACTCCCGATGACCCAGTCAAGAAAACCAGACTATACAGTCATGTAATCACTAATGTCTGGGACTCCCAATAACATTAATGAATCACAAACTGTATTACCCACGCAAAAGATAGACACCCTCACACTGTAAGGCCATGTGTACAATTGAATGGGTTTCAACAGCTGACATAGACTGGACAAAACATCCAACGCTTGATATTATTTGAGGTTTATAGGTTTTCTTAAAATCTCATCCCAAAATAGAAGATTACTATTTTGGGAAACTTTCCATTTTTGGAAACCTTCTGTTTTTGGAAACTTTCATAATTGGAAACTTCCTAAAATTGAAACTTTCTAACTATAGAAATTTCCTAAATATCCAAAACATGCAAATCTAGAAACTTCTATTCCAAGAAACTTTCTAATT
The DNA here is from genome assembly GCA_030180135.1 of Orychophragmus violaceus. Taxonomy (NCBI): domain Eukaryota; kingdom Viridiplantae; phylum Streptophyta; class Magnoliopsida; order Brassicales; family Brassicaceae; genus Orychophragmus; species Orychophragmus violaceus. The sequence continues at coordinate 85,998,099 of CM058229.1, read as the reverse complement.
TAATATTTTGGAAACAAATTAATTTAAAATCGAATTTTAATTATTAAATAAAATTTTAAATTAAATCTGAAGAAAAGACTCAAATAACTGGCCCAATTGTTTTAACTTCTTGGCCCAAGGCCCAAGAATTGGTCTATGTCCAAGACATAACCCAATTGCCCAATTAAATGACATAACCGGTCTGGTTCATTAAAATTGGTCTAACCAAGATTAATTACTACGATAACCACAATTGTTAACCGGTCATTTACTAAACCGGATTTTCTCAATTTATTTGGTCCAACCAAATCAAATTAGAAAACCACTGGTTTAGGCACTAAATCCAATTTTAAACGACATTGGATTTCTTATCACGGTTTAACCAGATTTAATAATTTTTATTAAGTCTGTAAACCGTGACGATTAAATTTTAATTGTTTTAAACCAAACCACAAACCAAAACCGGACCGGCACAAGCTGCGACCATCCAACCGGACAGCGCAGGCTTCACGCGATCGGGCAAGCTCGGGTCGTGCGATCGGGACGAGAGCGGGACGAGAGCGGGACGAGAGCAGGACGCGATCGCATGATGCAGGCGGTCCATCTCTCGCGCTTCATCGCTGATCGGAATGACCACGCGACACGATCCAGCAAGCGATCGGTCCGTGCGTCATGTACCGATCCGGACGTGTGATCCTTTGCCGATCAACACTCCGACGCATACCAATCCAAATGGATCGGTACATGCGTTTTTCGATTAGGGTTTTTATAGGTTTTAGTTCTTTTGTTTCTTAAGTGTTTTACTTATCAATTTCAAGCAAAGATTGATTCATACACTTCTAAACAACCTAAACATGATTCTAACAAGAAATCCTAATAGAACCAATGGCTCTGATACCACTGAAGGATTGTTTAGTGTTTATCCTGGTTCAATTCATTCAGATTAAACCCTACTAAACATATTGGATCTAGGTTCTCTTGCAGAATCATAAAGAGATCTCAGTAAATACCTTGTTTATGCAGCGGATTGATGAGGTATTGTCAGAGATCAGTAGAACCGTCAAGGGACAGCTCCTCCAGAGGTTCACACACGCACACTTCAGGAAGATGGCTGCTAGACCAGAGAGGGAGGGAGGCGCAGAGAGAGAGGAGAGGCGCAGAGAGAGTTGAGAAAAAGAGAGCTAGGTTTAGTTTTAGTTATAAAACTCTTGTCTAGTTCTGTTGGGCTTTTGGGCCCAAATCCCAGTCTGATTAAATCCCTTAGATTTAATCAGGCCCCTTTATTCTCTCTAAGTACAGTAAATGCCTGGCACTTTTACTGTACTTCTGCTGAACCATTCCTTTATAGTTTCCTGTTAGCTTAGGCGTGTGACACATATGGGATCATATAATAAAGGCAATAAATCCAAGACTTATAGATCATGAGCGGACTCTAGCAAGCCATCATGACCCCCAGTATTATATGACTTATGTCTGATCATTGACATACTCTTACTTTCTAGAGACAGTACAGAGATTACTGGACATAATTCCAACAATCACACCACTGGGCCCCTACGATCTCGGTAACTTCCACGGGTTTCCACCGTTACCGACATGGTAACTAACCCTCGACTCCTAGTCGTCAAAACCAAGTCCAACGGCCAGGACACCGTTCTCTGTCCATCGATACGCGGTGACTCCGACTACCCCTAGATAGCCCAAGCTTCCATGCTGTCCGGCCCTAGGACATGACCTCGTATTCTCCGGACCACACACCTACCGGCATCACTCAGTAGGTTAACGCCATAACCTGAATCTCCACGGCCCAGTTAGGCCACTACCCGAGGATCCAATCGGGTCGGAAGTACCAGAACGTACACAACACCTAGACTTGCGGGAACTAACGCACCCTAGAGTCCTAGTGCAGAAATCTAAACACGCAGACTCGCTTGGACTCTAGCAATCAATCTCAATGAATAACAACAATCAACTCAACAACGCTTCCCGCAAGTCTACTCACACACACCACACCGCCCCTGACTCAGCACCACACCGAGTCAGCGGTTACGACTTAACCGGTCCTGTGACCAGATTAAGTATCAACGCGGGTCGCTCGGCCCAACACCGAGACAATCTAAAGGCATGCACAAAAGGTCAACCACAACTACACAGCAATGCAACCACGCAATCAACGCACAAACAACAGTCTACTCGGCCCAACACCGAAGTAGATACACAAATACTAAACAAACAAGCCTATTAGGGTTTCTAACGTCTTTTAATCAATTTACGCCCCTACCTTGGATTAGCAGCTTGCTAACCTGTATACGGTTCACCAACCACAACACTTCTCATTCTTAATCTTTCCTAACCATCTTTTAATCAAATCCCCGATCCGTCGGTTTAGAGCTAGAAGCTTACTAAACTCCCCGACGTCTCATCTTTCATCACTTAATTCATTTAACCTCGGGAAACCCCGATACCATTCATATTCTATACGTTTGTTCAGGTTTAACTTCCGTATTTTAACTCGTCTTAATTCCCGTATATAGATTCATTTCATATCGTTCTTTACTTATACATATATGCATATACGGCCCTAATCATGCAACAACTATATTAATGCATCACGCAACAATACTACCAACCTAGCGGCACACAACAGGTTTAATTCATTTAAGTTTAGCATGCATCTTTAACCCTAGCCGGTTTACCGTTAATTCAATCAACCAATTCACAGTTCAATTCAATTCATCACATACGGGTATGCACTCCTAACTCTACGGTTTTCCCATTTATCAATCTATACGCATAGCTAAGGTGTTTGAGCCAACTCACAGTGATATGGCGGAACGAATGGCACGGATGCGAATACGGATTCCCGAGACCCCGAACTAAACCCGAATCTCTCCGAATACACGTACACGAACTCCGAGACTTCCCGAACGCCCGTAAATTAATCGCAACCCAAGAACCGGAGGGAGTCAACGCGTTGACCGGAGTTGACCGTGGCGTTGACCGGCCGTTGACAGGCGTTGACCGGCCATTGACTTTGACTCTAGTTGACCGTTGACCACTCCGGTTAACCCCTTTGACCTGCTGAACCACCAATTGAACCGAACCAACTCCAAATCAACCGGTTTAGTTGAACCGGTTTAGGTCAACCCGTTGACCGGCGTTGATAGAGACTTAACCGGTTTGACTAAACCGATTCTTCCACTGAACCAAGACCAAACCAACTCAAATGCATCTCCAATTCACCCATGAAGAACCGCTTGAAGACTGACGGTGAGAAGAGTTTTTCCGGCGACTCCTCCGGCATTGACCGCGGCGGCTCCTACGTTGACCGCGGCGGAGGTGGCTTTCTCCGGTGAATCAGAAGCTCTTCTACCCACCAATCTGCTCCTCTTGACACGATCTACCAACCCATGGCCTTGAATCACAGAAATATGCTGAAGAGAGAGAGGTAACCTTACAAACCCTAGCCGCGGCTGCTTCTTGGCCGGATTCCGGCGAGCTCCGGCGACGGCGGCGACGGTGGCTGTCTGGAAAATGAAGAGGAGGATGAGATGAAGCTTCTGGACTTTGAAGCAGAGGATTTGGGTCTAGGATGAGAAAGTTATGAATTTCTTATGGAAGAAGGCTTAAAGAACACCATAGCTTTTGATGAAGATCTTTGAAGTTGCAAGAGATCTTGATGAATCTTGATGAATCTCTGGAAAAAGGGAGATGATTCTGATGAAAATGAGAGAGAGAGGAGCTCGGCAGAGGGAGAGAGTAGAGAGAGAGTGAGATTCTTGCACCAAAAAGTGATGTGATACAATGTTCTCCTTTTGGTGCATGAATCCTTTTCATGCAAAGCATGCACAAGGGATAGGTGGCGCCTCCAGGGAGAAAACACTTTTCATTCTGGTGTGCATCTGAGCCAGCTAATCCAGTCCATAATCCCTTAATTACTCCTTAATTCTCCTTAATCATTCTTGTTCGGTTTGCTCATTTCCTCGAGAATTGTTTTAGTAAATACCATCCGATTTCCATAAATCCCCAAAATTCCATAAATTTATTTTCCTTTCTTTTAGATGAATCTAGCAATTTGAATCATCCCATTTGGAGTTTCTTAGCTCCCGTTATGATTTTCCGAAGTTTCCTGGGTTTAGTCGGTTTTCCGACCGATACTCCGAAAAATGCATGTCTGCTCTGTTTCTTCCAAATCTGATCTTGTAAATGTTCTTTATGGTTTAGAAAGAGAACATTTGGCTCGTCACGTCTTCCGTCTTGAACTTTGGCAAAATTACCATTTTGCCCCTGGTTTGGCAAAATTATATTTTCGCCCCTGTTGACTTTTCTTCTGCATGTTGACCATATTTTTGGATACGGGTATCACATTTTTCCCCACTTACAAGAATTCGGTCCCCGAATTCTCCGTCACTACCAGACTTTGAATCGGCACCAAACCCTGCAAGTTGCTCCGTTACTCAACTCCAATGCTATCTTACTCAGACAGTGCTGCATATCTCTGACTTCTGACATTCGTGCGCTCTTTCCACCTCCTTTCCTCTAACTGATCTTTGAACTGATTCCCCAACGACCATTCTTTATCCAGGCTCTTAGTCATGTCCACCTTGTTTCGCTTCACTCTTAACTGACTTCATTTGGTTCGAACTTTAGACTCACTCGTTGTTAGCTTCATTATACCCTTTACTGCTTCTTTCTCATACACCGAGGTCTCTTTATTCTTCCCACTCTTAACTGTAGCTTCGTTTTCTCGATTTCTGGTTCCGCTTCACTGTGTCACTACCCTCGTTAATTGACCTTTCGTAAATCTCGATCTTCCACAAGTATTCACTTTGGTTTGATTCTCACTCTGACTTCCCCACTTCGCTTCGACTTCCACGTCTTCTCGATACGGGTTTGTCTCCCCGAGACACTTTTCAAGAATCTGTATTCTGTCTTGACGTCATTATGACTCTAGCTCCTTCCATATTGATAACTACGCCCGCTTCTGCTATGACAACTCCCTTCTTGAACATTCCCCAAAAGTTTGGACTCCTGATCCCGACGGTTCTAAAACTTCATTCACTTCACACCAATTGCTTCATTCTGATCTTCACACTGTCGCTGACATTCTTTCAAATCTCTTTTGCTAACTCAGCACGTCAACCGCTTCGCTCTTTCCGCTGCTCTGTTACTAACACATTCCTACCGACGATACATACCAACTATTTCACTTCCCGGGTCAACTTGTCGCATGGCTTCTTTACACTCCATCTCGCATTCGGGTTCGGGTTCGGTCTCGCATTCGTATCGCATCGTCCATTCCGTCCTACATTCAACACAACAACTTTCACTGGAGCGGTGAAATTCAAACCAATCCATTCCTCGATATCACTTCCTCATAGAGATATAGTTAGTTAATCATGTACCCGATGGTCACCCATGATTAAGTAACGATATTTTATAGTTCCGCTTTCTCGCGAATCGACAGTCGAATACAACCATTCTCAAGTTAGCTCAACACCTTAAACGGAAAGGTTCTAACACTTCTATCTCTAACAACTCAACGATTGCAACAAAATTTAAACCACTCACTCGAATGGCTTACCCATGCCATCCACACTCCGCACATGCTAGGCATGCCATAAAAACTAGCACTTTCACAGTTCTACACCACAACCGAAACACAACTCTAACTATCCAATGAACCACTCAAGCATTAGATAAAACACGCAAGCAATTAAAATAAAGCAACCAATTACCACACACAACCAAGCAATCACTAGATCGCTCCGGATATGTCGTCAGTCTGGGTTTAGGCTATGATGAACGGTCGTCAGTTCCGCGCATCATCAGACTGCACGTGGTAATTCATTTGCATCCCAAACCATCACATGCATGCAAACAATTACTACGTAAGCCATAATGATAAGTAGAACAGTTCTGCATCACACACATACATAAGAACAACAACACTCACATGTTCGAGGTTTTTAAATACAGTAAAACAGAAATACAACCACGAGACGTCCGTCATCCATACCCTAACTCCCAAACTGCACCGCCATACCCCGGAGATGTCTGAAACAACATGCGAGAATCGCCGATCTAGATACACACAACAACAACAACATAGTTAGTGCCCAACTCACCTGGCCTAACTATCCTAAACCTAACAGCCCCAACATGACCGGAATGCCATACACAGACGGCATCGGAGCTCGCGATGGTAACCACTGGCAGGTGCGCCGGGAGGGTGTGGTGGGTGCGCATCTCTGGTCGGCGGTCCGACCTGCTGCGGCTCTGCCATCGGACACAACTGCGCTACATGACCTCTGCGACCACAAATCACACAAACCAGAACGGGCGCTGGGCGTGGCCCACGGTAACACTCTGATGCCTGATGATATGTCGCCCCACATAGCTGACAAGAAGAAACTGACCCCGAAGAAGGCTCCGATAACACTCGGCTGCTCGATGTCCCTGGCCTCCACAAAGCTGACAAACAACTGGCGCTGAGCGGGACCGACGAGAAGTGGACCGACGGGAACAAATGGATGCTCTGTGTCCCTCATCTCCACACCTCCTGCAAGACCTTGATAGTCTCGGTGGCTGCACCAATGGTGGCTGTGCTACGGGTGACTGCGCGGCTGGCTGCTGAATAACTGGCTGCCTCATAAGCTCAGCGTCTCGGCGACTCGGTCCTGGTCGACACTCCTCAGGCAATGGGGCACGATGCGGCTCTGCGTCTGACATACGCGGTCCGAGCCCCGTGGTCGGGCAAGTCGGTGCAAGATGACCGTCCATACCACACACCTGACAATAGTAAGGGCTCGGTACCGGCTGATACGTCTCACGGTAACGCGGATCGACTGGTCGTGGACACCAATACAAATAAAAACCCTGAACTCCGTAGGCGCTACATGTCCGGTATACTGGCATCTGCGGTACTGAATCTGGATGCTTGGGTAAGACACAATTTTGACTCGATAAAACCACGGAAAACACTAAAAAATGAATAGCTTTGAAACCCATGCAGAACCATGCTCTGATACCACCTTTCTGTAACGCCCCTTTCCCATTCTCCGCTGACCGTCGAGCTGACCGGCCAACAATCAAACAAGATCATGACCAATCGAACCCGAGCAAGTCAAACAGGAAACGTTCGTCACAGGACGAAGCCAGAGACAGATCGGTTTGAGACAAAGGCTCGCACTAACCCATCCTTGACTCCGCTATCCTCACTTCCATATCCTCACTTCCATAGTACAAGTCGATCGCCTTGCACTACTTCAGCGAGTTGTGTCGGTTCGGACTAAACACAATATCAGGAAAGCATATTCATTTCTGAGTAAATCCAACGTTCAGCACAACGTTTAATCGTCACTTTACAAATCATTTTCATCAATAAACAATCAACACGTCAATCAATACAAAAGTGGCGTCAAGCCGAACCGAGAGAAAACTCAAAACCATCGAATCAAAACCCCGCCACAAGCCATCCCGAAACTACACCGAGGACCTCCTGCATCCGTCGCTGCTTAACCTGAAAACACAAAAGAGTCTAATGAGCGATTTAAGATCACCCAGTGAATCGGCTCCCCACTAAGGCTTCTAATCTATCTATCATCTATAGATTCCCACCCGAAACCCCCAAAATAACAATCAATCAAACAAAATAGCCGATCACGCACTACCACGTCGTGTTGAGCCCCCACACAATCAATTACCAAAAGAAAGAGAAGGCGATTAGAGGAAATCGGGAGCACTGCGGCAAATGTTCCCGATTGAGACTCGATCTATCTACCGCGCACTACAAACTACACCATCACACCACTGGGCCCCTACGATCTCGGTAACTTCCACGGGTTTCCACTGTTACCGACATGGTAACTAACCCTCGACTCCTGGTCGTCAACACCAAGTCCAACGGCCAGGACACCGTTCTCTGTCCATCTATACGCGGTGACTCCGACTACCCCTAGATATCCCAAGCTTCCATGCAGTCCGGCCCTAGGATATGACCCCGTATTCTCCGGACCACACACCTACCGGCGTCACTCAGTAGGTTAACACCATAACCAGAATCTCCACGGCCCGGTTAGGCCACTACCCGAGGATCCAATCGGGTTGGAAGTACCGGAACGTACACAAAACCTATACTTGCGGGAACTAACACACCCTAGAGTCCTAGTGCAGAAATCTAAACACGCAGACTCGCTTGGACTGTAGCAATCAATCTCAATCAATAACAACAATCAACTCAACACCGCTTCCCGCAAGTCTGCTCACACACACCACACCGCCCTCTGACTCAACACCACACCGAGTCAGCGGTTACGACTTAACCGGTCCCGTGACCAGATTAAGTATCAACGCGGATCGCTCGGCCCAACACCGAGACAATCTAAAGGCCTGCACAAAAGGTCAACCACAACCACACATCAATGCAACCACGCAATCAACGCACAAACAACAGTCTACTCGGCCCAACACCGAAGTAGATACACAAATACTACACAAACAAGCCTATTAGGGTTTCTAACGTCTTTTAATCAATTTACGCCCCTACCTTGGATTAGCAGCTTGCTAACCTGTATACGGTTCACCAACCACAACACTTCTCATTCTTAATCTTTCCTAACCATCTTTTAATCAAATCCCCGATCCTTCGGTTTAGAGCTAGAAGCTTACTAAACTCCCCGACGTCTCATCTTTTATCACTTAATTCATTTAACCTCGGGAAACCCCGATACCATTCATATTCTATACGTTTGTTCAGGTTTAACTTCCGTATTTTAACTCGTCTTAATTCCCGTATATAGATTCATTTCATACCGTTCTTTACTTATACATATATGCATATACGGCCCTAATCATGCAACAACTATATGAATGCATCACGCAACGATACTACCAACCTAGCGGCACACAACAGGTTTAATTCATTTAAGTCTAGCATGCATCTTTAACCCTAGCCGGTTTACCGTTAATTCAATCAATCAATTCACAGTTCAATTCAATTCATCACATACGGGTATGCACTCCTAACTCTACGGTTTTCCCATTTATCGATCTATATGCATAGCTAAGGTGTTTGAGCCGACTCACAGTGATATGGCGGAATGAACGGCACGGATGCGGATACAGATTCCCGAGACCCCAAACTAAACCCGAATCTCTCCGAATACATGGACACGAACCCCGAGACTTCCCAAACGTCCGTAGATGAATCGCAACCCAAGAACCGGCCGGAGTCAACTCGTTGACCGGCGTTGACCATGGCGTTGACCGTGGCGTTGACCGGCCGTTGACATGCGTTGACCGGTCGTTGACTTTGACTCTGGTTGACCGTTGACCACTCCGGTTAACCCCTTTGACCTACTGAACCACCAATTGAACCGAACCAACTCTAAATCAACCGGTTTAGTTGAACCGGTTTAGGTCAACCCGTTGACCGGTGTTGACCGAGACTTAACCGGTTTGACTAAACCGATTCTTCCACTGAACCAAGACCAAACCAACTCAAATGCATCTCCAATTCACCCATGAAGAACCGCTTGAAGACTGACGGTGAGAAGAGGTTTTCCGGCGACTCCTCCGGGGTTGACCGCGGCGGCTCCGGCGTTGACCGCGGCGGCTCCGGCGTTGACTGCGGTGGCTCCGGCGTTGACTGCGGTGGAGGTGGCTTTCTCTGGTGAATCAGAAGCTCTTCTACCCACCAATCTGCTACTCTTGACACGATCTACCCACCCATGGCCTTGAATCACAGAAATATGCTGAAGAGAGAGAGGTAATCCTACAAACACTAGCCGTGGCTGCTTCTTGGCCGGATTCCGGCAAGCTCCGGCGACGGCGGCGACGGTGGCTAGCTGGAAAATGAAGAGGAGGATGAGATGAAGCTTCTGGACTTTGAAACAGAGGATTTGGGTCTAGGATGAGAAATTTATGAACTTTCTTGTGGAAGAAGGCTTAAAGAACACCATAGCTTTTTGATGAAGATCTTTAAAGATGCAAGAGATCTTGATGAATCTTGATGAATATCTAGAAAAAGGGAGATGATTCTGATGAATCTGAGAGAGAGAGGAGCTCGGCAGAGGGAGAGAGTAGAGAGAGAGTGAGATTCTTGCACCAAAAAGTGATGTGATACAATGTTCTCCTTTTGGTGCATGAATCCTTTTCATGCAAAGCATGCACAAGGGATAGGTGGCGCCTCCAGGAAAAAAACACTTGTCATTCTGGTGTGCATCTGAGCCAGCTAATCCAGTCCATAATCCCTTAATTACTCCTTAATTCCCGTTAATCATTCTTGTTCGGTTTGCTCGTTTCCTCGAGAATTATTTTAGTAAATACCATCCGATTTCCATAAATCTCCAAACTTCCATAAATTGATTCTACTTGCTTTTAGATGAATTTAGCAATTTGAATCATCCCATTTGGAGTTTCCTAGCTCCCGTTATGATTATCCGAAGTTTCCTCGGTTTAGTCGGTTTTCCGACCGATACTCCGAAAAATGCATTTCTGCTCTGTTTCTTCCAAATCTGATCTTGTAAATGTTTTTTATGGTTTAGAAAGAGAACATTTGGCTTGTCACGTCTTCCGTCTCGAAATTTGGCAAAATTACCATTTTGCCCCTGGGTTTGGCAAAATTACAATTTTGCCCCTGTTGACTTTTCTTCTGCCCGTTGACCATATTTTTGGATATGGGGTATCACAAAGACAGTCACGTTGGTACTTCTTAAACCTCATCCAAGCAGACTTAAGAGGCTCTGTAGGGCCTTGGGTGAAGGTGAGAATATCCTGTCTCGACTGATTAGAGCGAGTATCATCATAAAAGTGCCTCAAAAACTCTCTCTTCACAGCATCCCAAGTAGTAAACTTCCCAGTTGGAAGTTGTTTCAGCCAAGCTGCAGCCTCTCCAGCGGGAGAATATGGGAAAAGTTTGAGATACAGGTAGTCATAGTTTACCCCATTGTACTTTATTCCAGTGATGAAGTCTTCAAAATCATCAATATGATCCATGGGTTACTCATGTAGGAGACCATGGAAAGGGTTCTGCTTCAGGACAGAGTAGTAGACAGTCTTGATCTCAAAGTCATTCCTCTCAAAGCCAGGAGGTATAATTGCTGACCGGTTAGCATAGAACTCATCCGGATGGTTGTAGTCAGCAAGCGTTCTCTCAGCAGCACGAGGATTAATCATCTGCCTCTGACCTTGAGGCGGTCCAGGATCAGGGATTACACGTCCATTAGTATCGATCCTTAGCCCCTCATCATTGTACGGGTTGTTCTGTCGGTCTCTCAGAACACCCTCAGCATCAGGTCTCAAAATCAGAGGTGCAGTCACGTTTGCCATCTTAGCTGCCTTCTGAGCTTTTCTGTTCTCTCTCTAGCTTAGCAAGCTCCTCAAGTTCAAGTTTCACAAGCTCTTTGTCCGTATTACTCCTTAAGTCGCAATCAGTCATAAACTGTCGGAAGTCGTCAGGCGTCGATCGACGCACAGGACCGCAACGATCGTTTCAGTTCGGGTTTCGCTTTGTGTCGACCGATGCAAGGAGAGCGTCGATCGATGCAATGCGCAAACGATGTTGATCGACACACATGACCGTGTCGATCGATGCAGAGCGATTACAGGCGTACCTGAAACGCAAGAAAAAGAAAAATTAGTAACAAAAAAACAAAAATGAAAAACCTAGTCTAAACCATAAGTTCAAATCTATCGAAGACTCAAAAGAGTCCCCGACAACGGCGCCAAAAACTTGATACGATCAGGTTTTAATCCCTAGATCTACACTGCAAGTGCACAGACGTGAACCAGTAGTATATAGGGTATAGAATCCACAGAGACTCAAGACTCTTACGATAGATTATAGAAATTCAGGTTAAGCTAGGAAGCAATCAGAAAATAAGCAGTAAATCAAAGCAGAAAGTAAATAGATCGGTTTGTAAGCAAGAAGGCAAAGCTTCAGGTCAAGGAAGTTCTCAGGAAATCTGGAACACAAGCTAATCAATCAATCGGGATCAAATTAAGAACTGTTCTAGAACTAGAATCACAGAATTATAACAGACCAACTTTCTTTGCGAATATTATCTATGTCTAACAACCTAGCAAGCCAACTTTCGTTGCGAATCCTAGAGTTCTAAACAAGCATTAATCTCAGGTTCTTTCGTTCACAATTCTTCTAAACCAAATTTCTTTGTGAATAGTCAAATTGCTCATCTAGGTTCTTTCTAGTTAATTAATCAACTTCGTTGCAAAAATCAACCTAACATCAATAATCTAAAGTGGCCAATTGAGATCAAGCATTAAGAACAACCCTATATGAAGAACTAACAGATATGAATCCCTACAGATTGATCAACCTATAATTCCATGAAATCCCATGTGAGAATCCCTAAACCTAACAGGTAAACTACTCAGACATGATCAATGAAACAGAAATCACAACGAATAGAAAACCAAATATCATAAAAGAGAAACAAAGAATATGAGTTCCAAATCTCTCTCTCTGAATAAAAATAAAACTTAAGTCTGAAAGCGTAGCCTAAACAATGGCTTAAAAACCCTAATATAATGATCTAAACTCGGTTAGGGGTTCTTTGTAATTATGAGAAACTTCTGGGCCAAAATTCAAATTCCAAAACTCTTCATTAACCGCCGAGAATTGTCTGTGTCGACCTTGTGTCGATCGATGCACAAGATGTGTCGATCGACACACATCTGTGAAATCGATAGTGAACTCTTCCTCTCAGGTAAATTCTCCAAAATGCTCCTGAATGCGCCATAATGTCCAAATCCGCTCCAAACGTGTCTAGACCTGAAAACATACATAAAAGGACTCCAAAGGACTCTAAAAGACTCGATAAGAAGACATATACAATGGTTAAAAGTCCTAAAAACCATGCTATTGTTGGGAATGTCCTGAAATCTACCGTACTATCTCTAGAAAGTATGATAAGTGTCGAGATCAGACATAAGTCATAAATACTGGGTGATCATGATGGCTTGCTAGAGTCCGCTCTTGATCTATAAGTTTAGGACTTATTACCAGTATTGTATGATCCCGAAGGGTCACACACCATAGCTAACGGGAAAGTTAGATGGAATTAATACGGTAAGATGCAACGGCATTTACTGTATTAGATCAGAGAATTGGGCCAGACAAAATACAGGCTTTAGTCTGATTTGTGTCTTGGGCCCAAAAGATTAATGAGCCATTAGTCTAATGACTTGGGCCCATTAATGAGAGTGATAAAAATCGCCTAGGGTTTGGGAACTCCTCTTCTGCGATTTGTTCCAGCAGCCGTGAGCCTCCATCTCTCTCTCTAACTCTCTCTGATCCATCTCTTTGGTCTAGCAGCCGTCCCTTGCTTGTAAGAGTGTGGATACTCGAGGAGGAATAGGTGTTACCATCTGTTCTAGCTGATCTCATCATTACCATCCATCATCCGCTGCAATCTGAAAGGTAATGATCAGGTTTGGTTTATGATTCGTTTTGCAAGAACCTAGATCTGTTAAGATTATGTGTTAGGTTGTAATACAGGAATTGAACCTTGGATAAACACCATAATCCATCAGTGGTATCAGAGCCTAGGCATTAGGTTTCTTGTGAAATTGTATCATATGTTTTTTAATGGTTTTTGAATCAATTAAGGAATGAGAATTGATTAAAACTAATTAAAACCCTAATTGGCTGCTTGTTGTTGGTCTCGGCCGTGTTGATCACATCTTTTGTGATGCGATAATGGGCCGCTGATCAGGCATGCGATCGATGGCCACATGATCGATCGATAATCGATCGTGATGGTGAGTGGATCAATCGCTTGGCCAAGCATGATCATGCCATGTTGCGTGTGTTGCCTTCGATCACGAAAACCACGTGATCGTTGATGGGCAAGCCGTGATCGAGCGTTGCATGTGCCGTGATGCCTAAACCGAGATCAATCAATATGATCGTGAGGCAAAGGATCGAGCATGCGCATGCCGTGATGCGTTAATGGGCCGAGAACGTGATCATACCGTGATCGTGTGACGATCGGATCGTATGGTGTGGACTTGCGATAATCACGGCTCATCCTCACGATCGTGAGATCATTCGATCGATGATCGATTGTGATGGGCCTAGGGTTGGATCGTGGGTCCATGACCCGATCATGGATCCGATTGTTTGGCCCATTAAACTTTACGCCCCGCGAATTGTCAATCGGTTAAACCGATCTTCGCGGTTCGTTGCCCAAAACCACACCGATTATACCGGTCCATTTAATTGGCGGTTAATTGTGTGTTTAAAAACTTAAACCGCAAGTTAAATCAAATTGGCTAAAACACTAGGTGTTTCTTCCCGGTTTTGGATTTAACTGAACCGATCCAATTTAATTGGTGGTTCAAGCGGTTAACCCGAATCGCGGTTTGCTGGAAATTATTTAATACATGGTATTATTTAATTTCTGGTTAAACCGGATTGAAATTCAAAATTGAATTTTAACCTAAACCGAAGGCTGGTCTAAGTTTGATTTGGTTGGACCAAATAATTTAGAGCTGGTCTGGTTTAGTAAATAACCGATGGTTTTGATAGTTAATTTGGTCTTGGACCAGAATTAATAAACCGGATCGGTTATGTCAAATTATTGGGCCAGCTGGAATTCTATGGTCTTGGGCCAAGAATTGGGCCTATAATTTGTGACCCAATCCCAAAATATTTAATAAAATATTAAATTAGAAATTTCTATTTTTAGTAAGTTACTAAATTTAGAAAGTTTCTAAAATAAGAAAGTTTCCCAAAATAGTAATCTTCTATTTTTGGAAATAAAACTTAAAAATCCTCAAAAACAATATCAAGCTTGGATGTCTTTCCAATCTTGTCAGCTGCTTAACGCTTATTCGATTACAGATATGGCTTACAGTGTGAGGTGTCTGTTTTCGCATAAGTAAAGTAGTATATAGTCACTAATTTCATTGGGAGTCCCAGACTTTAGTGATTATTTGGCTGTAAGAGATTGGTTTCCTTGACTGGGCTATCGGGAGTCCCGGGCCTTGAGACATCTGGTGAATTTGGGCCTCGGGTCCAATTCACAACCGAGAGTTATATGAGATATAACTAGCTGTGTGTATGCTTACCAAGTAAAGCTAATTCCGGGTGACGGCCAGTGGCCCACTTTGGATTTAGCTGAACATGGGTCTCGGAATCATTGTATTCTTATGAGGTTAAACAAAGAAATTTTGAATACAATGCGAGTTTTCTTATAAGTTGTTAAGATTGCTCTTTTATGAACATAATAACTAAAAATCTTTATTGTCTCATATTTTCAGCTATGTCAAGCACAACAACTCAAAACACTTTCTCGATCCGGTCTGCCCTTGAGAAGGACAAACTGAACGGATCAAACTTCCTGAACTGGTCCAGGAACCTGAGACTTGTGCTCAGACAGGAGAAGAAGGCTTATGTCCTTGAAAGAGCTCTCTCTCCTAGACCTGCGAATAATGCCGCACAAGCTGTGAAGAATGCTTGGGATACGCATTCTTCAGATGCTAATGACGTGATTTGCCTGATGTTGGCGACAATGGCTCCCGAGCTGCAGATGCAGTGGGAAGGCCTGACTTGTCCCATGGAGCTGATGGCAAATCTGAAAGCGTTGTTTCAGGAGCAGGCTCGTACAGAGAGATTCCAAACTGTTAAGAATCTCTTGGGCTGTAAAATGGCTAAGGATGCAGCAGTGAGTCCACATGTTCTGAAAATGATGGGTTATCTCGATCATTTGACTAGGCTCGACTGTCCTATAAGCCAAGAGCTTGCTTGTGATATCGTTCTGCAGTCTCTTACTCCTGCATATGACCAGTTCATTTTGAACTATAATATGCATGGGTTGATAAAGACTTTGCCTGAGCTACATGGTATGCTCAAGACTGCAGAACCTAATCTGAAGAAAGCCAAGGAGTCGTCTGTACTCATGGTGCAGAAGGGCAAGGGTTTTAAGAAATCCGCTGCAGACAAGGGAAAGGGCAAGGTAGTCAGCAATGAAAAGGCCAAGCCCAAGCCCGTGTCTAAAGCTGGGCCTTCTGATATCTGCCACTTTTGCAAAGAGGCAGGGCATTACCGCAGGGACTGTAAGAAATACCAGGAAAGTCTGAAGAAGAAGAAGTCCTTGGAGACTAAATCTTCAGGTATTTTTGTTATTGAAGTAAATACTACTACTTCTGAT
The DNA here is from genome assembly GCA_030180135.1 of Orychophragmus violaceus. Taxonomy (NCBI): domain Eukaryota; kingdom Viridiplantae; phylum Streptophyta; class Magnoliopsida; order Brassicales; family Brassicaceae; genus Orychophragmus; species Orychophragmus violaceus. The sequence continues at coordinate 85,981,945 of CM058229.1, read as the reverse complement.
AATACCACTTGGGTATTAGATACTGGATGTGGGGCTCATATTTGTACTAATATGCAGGCGCTCAGCAACAGTAGAAGGTTGAAGCAAGGGCAAGTAGAGTTGCGGATTGGCAATGGAGCGAAGGTTCCAGCACTGGCCGTTGGCACTTACTTGTTGTCTTTACCTTCTGGATTGATTTTAGAACTTGAGAATTGTTATTTTGTACCTGCTATAAGCAGAAATATCATTTCAGTTTCATTGTTGGATTTGCAAGGATTTGATTTTTCTATTAAGAATAAATTGTGTTCCTTTAATCTCAATGATATGTTCTATGGCTGTGCCCCTCTTATAAATGGGCTGTACATGCTGGATCAATCTGCTCCAGTATATAACATAAATACAAAACGGTTCAAATCTAACGAAGAAAATGAAACGTTTCTCTGGCATTGTCGTTTGGGGCACATTAGTGAGAAACGCGTCAAGAGGCTCCATTCGAATGGACTCTTGGGCTCATTTGACTTTGAGTCTTGTGAGCAATGCGAATCTTGCCTAATGGGCAAAATGACACGGGCGCCTTTCAATAAACCCACAGAAAGGGCCAGTGAACTATTGGGCCTGATACATACTGACGTGTGTGGCCCAATGTCCACAAGTGCTAGAGGAAACTTTCAGTACTTCATTACATTCACTGATGATTTCAGTAGATATGGATATGTCTACTTGATGAAACATAAGTCGGAAACCTTTGAAAAGTTCAAAGAATTCCAGAATGAAGTACAGAACCAGCTTGGTAAAAGTATTAAGGCTCTTCGGTCGGACCGAGGAGGAGAATACTTGAGCCAGGAATTTCGTGATCATCTGAGTGAGTGTGGGATTATCTCCCAACTCACACCTCCTGGAACACCTCAGTGGAATGGTGTGTCTGAGAGAAGGAATCGGACATTGTTAGATATGGTCCAATCCATGATGAGTCACACAGACCTTCCTATATCCCTTTGGGGATATGCTTTGCTCACCGCAACGTTCACACTGAACAGAGTGCCATCAAAGGCAGTAGCAAAGACACCATATGAGATATGGACTGGAAAAGCTCCAGCAATGTCTTTTCTCAGAATTTGGGGTTGTGAAGCCTATGTCAAAAGATTAATCTCAGACAAGCTTACACCAAAATCTGACAAATGCTACTTCATTGGTTATCCTAGGGATACCAAGGCTTATTACTTCTATCTGCGATTCGAGAACAAAATCTTTGTTGCTCGGGATTGTACTTTTCTTGAAAGAGAGTTTCTCTCTAGAAAAGATAGTGGGAGTAAGGTACAACTTGATGAAATTCAAGAAGGACAGGAACCTGTTCAACCTAATGAGGAAGAACAGCAGGATGAATTGCATGAAGTTGTAATAGAACCTGAACCTGCAGTACCTGAAGTTCAAAGATCCGGAAGGATCCGTCAGGAACCTGATAGATATCAGGGATTCCTTGTGACTAATTGCCATGATCTTTTGATCATTGACGGTGATGAACCCTCGAACTTTGCAGAAGCCATGATGGGCCCTGACTCCTTAAAGTGGCGTGAAGCCACAGAATCCGAGATGGACTCCATGTCTACTAACCGAGTGTTTTCACTGGTTGATTTACCTGCTGGTGCAAAAGCCATCGAGTGCAAATGGATCTTCAAGAAGAAGATTGACATGGATGGAAATGTCCAGATTTACAAGGCCAGGTTGGTGGCAAAAGGTTTCAAGCAAATTCATGGTATAGACTATGATGAAACCTATTCACCAGTGGCAATGATGAAATCAATTCGGATTCTCCTAGCGACTGCCGCTTATTATGACTATGAGATTTGGCAGATGGATGTGAAAACCGCCTTCCTGAATGGTATCTTGGAGGAGGATGTGTATATGACAAAACCTGACGGTTACATTTATCCTAAGAATGCTGGGAAAGTATGCAAGCTTCACAAATCCATTTATGGATTGAAGCAAGCATCGAGGAGTTGGAATCTTCGTTTTGATGAAGCAATAAAGAACTTTGACTTCATCAGAAACCAATAGGAACAATGTGTGTATAAGAAAACTAGTGGGAGCAAAGTGGCGTTTCTTATCCTATATGTCGACGACATATTGCTTCTTGGAAATGATATTCCAATGCTGAAGTCTGTTAAAGACTGGCTGGGAAGTTGTTTTTCCATGAAGGACATGGGTGAAGCCGCGTATGTTCTTGGAATCCGAATCTTTAGAGACAGATCTAAAAAGCTGATTGGACTTTTTCAAGATGCTTACATAGATAAAGTCCTGCATCGATTCGGAATGGATAAATCCAAGAAGGGATTCACGCCAATGATACATGGTGCTGCACTAAGCAAGGATCAGTGTCCTAAGACACCTGATGAGCTTAAGCGCATGAGTAGGATTCCTTATGCTTCGGCTATAGGATCTATCATGTATGCCATGATCTGTACTCGTCCTGATGTTGCTTATGCACTAAGCATGACGAGTAGGTACCAGTCTAATCCAGGTGAGAGTCACTGGATTGCCGTAAAGAATATCCTGAAGTATTTGAGGAATACTAAGGATAAGTTCTTGGTTTACGGAGGAAGTGAAGTGCTTGAAATCAGTGGATTCACAAATGCAAGTTTTCAGACAGATAAGGATGATTTCCGGTCACAGTCTGGCTACATCTTCTGTCTGAATGGCGGTGCAGTAAGTTGGAAGAGTTCCAAGCAGAGCACCGTGGCAGATTCCACAACTGAAGCTGAATACATCGCTGCTTCGGAAGCTGCGAAGGAAGGAGTTTGGATAAGGAACTTCTTGATTGAACTCGGTGTATTCCCAAATGCCACTGAGCCTCTAGCACTGTATTGTGACAACAATGGTGCAATTGCTCAAGCCAAGGAACCGAGACATCATCAGAAATCCAAACACATTATGAGAAGGTATCACCTGATTCGTGATATAGTGAATAGAGGTGAAGTGATGGTCAGCAGAGTTCCCACTGATGAGAACGTGGCTGACCCGTTGACAAAGCCACTCCCGAGACCTAAGCACGAGTTGCATACTGCTGCTGTAGGAATTAGAGATATTCAAATGTAATCTCTTTTTGAGTGGGAGTTGTGAGGGCTTTTGTTTTAGTTATTTTGATTGGTTCATGTAAACATTTTAAATGTTAATGAAATTTTATTTCTGGATTATTTTTAACTGTGATATAAAATAATCGTTCCAAAATGATTCATGTCATTATATATATGGGTCATCGAAGTACATGAGTTGACTTGATCCTGAAACCCCATATTTAACGAAGTGACATAAATCATAGTGTCCATAGTCGAAGATTGTTGAAATTGGAACACCAACAACCTGTTGAGACTAGATTGTGTTGAGACTTATGACCAAGTTTCGAGGGGTCATAGATGCGCGGCATCAAAGTCGACACATAGGTATATGTAGGGGAACATATGACCGGACATGGCCCGCTTATGAGAACTCTACAAGATATTAATATATGTGTCATAAGAGGTTCTCATATACGACTATAGAGTATAGTCCTTAGACCTGAGTTCGCATGCATGTGGCTGCACAAGGAGTAATACGCTTTGATCATTGTCTAACGCTGTTTCGTAACTGGGAGCTATACGGACCTTGGTTGGGTATATTATGAATTGTGTAGTTCATAGTGATGGAACAAGATGGGATTTGTCCCTGCCGTTTAACGGAGGTAATATCTCTAGGCCAATCGGAGATTTGATAGCTGGTAAGAGAATGGCCATTCCCAAACGGACTTGCCCAAGTCGTTTGAATTGTCAGTATCAAATCTGGTCCGATGAACATGGTCTGGCTATATAAGGATGACACGCATCTTGCCTTATGCCAGATCGAGATATTGAGACAAAAGGACTAGGGAATGTAGGATTCCAGTACAATCGGGAGATTGTTGGGAATGTCCTGTGTAGGATTCCAGTACAAGTGGGAGATTGTTGGGAATGTCCTGAAATCTACCGTACTATCTCTAGAAAGTATGATAGGTGTCGAGATCATACATAAGTCATAAATACTGGGTGATCATGATGGCTTGCTAGAGTCCGCTCTTGATCTATAAGTTTAGGACTTATTACCAGTATTGTATGATCCCGAAGGGTCACACACCATAGCTAACGGGAAAGTTAGATGGAATTAATACGGTAAGATGCAACGGCATTTACTGTATTAGATCAGAGAATTGGGCCAGACAAAATACAGGCTTTAGTCTGATTTGTGTCTTGGGCCCAAAAGATTAATGAGCCATTAGTCTAATGACTTGGGCCCATAAATGAGAGTGATAAAAATCGCCTAGGGTTTGGGAACTCCTCTTCTGCGATTTGTTCCAGCAGCCGTGAGCCTCCATCTCTCTCTCTAACTCTCTCTGATCCATCTCTTTGGTCTAGCAGCCGTCCCTTGCTTGTAAGAGTGTGGATACTCGAGGAGGAATAGGTGTTACCATCTGTTCTAGCTGATCTCATCATTACCATCCATCATCCGCTGCAATCTGAAAGGTAATGATCAGGTTTGGTTTATGATTCGTTTTGCAAGAACCTAGATCTGTTAAGATTATGTGTTAGGTTGTAATACGGGAATTGAACCTTGGATAAACACCATAATCCATCAGCTATATCACGTGTACGTCCAGATCACTTGTGTACAGTGGATGAAAGGGTGGAGTTCCAGAGACATGCTACAACCGAAGTTATTGGGGACATGATGAGAACAAGGTGTAATGGACAGACAGCTGGGACACGTCCAGGAGTTCTTCAAGAGATAATGCGTGATGGTCATGACACCCCTATTTCATACTGGAAAGCTTGGAAGTCTCGGGAAATTGCAATGGACTCAGCAAAGGGTTCAACTGGAGAATCATACAATCTGTTACCAAAATACCTGGATATGCTAGTAATGGCAAACCCTGGGACAGTGGTTTACATTGAGACATTTTTCAACGAAGGTGTCGGAGAGCAATACAAGTACATGTTTTTCTCTTTTGGTGCATCTATTGATGGCTTCCATTTCATGCGAAAGGTGATTGTCGTAGATGGAACTTTCTTTAAAAGCAAATATGCAGGATGTTTGTTAACAGCAAGCGCACAAGACAGAAACGACCAAGTCTATCCGCTGGCTCTTGGTGTTGTTGACGGAGAAAATGACAAAGCATACAATTGGTTCTTTGAAAAACTGCAAGAAGTAGTGCTTGATAGTGAAGATTTGGTCTTCATCTCGGATAGACACAATGATATCATCTCAACACTAAGCAAGGTAATATATATGTTAGCGCTAATAAACAGGTGCGTAGCAGGATAATAGTGTATGTTGTTAGTTTCATTTGTATGGCATAGCTATACAATATATTAGCATTGCTAATAACATTATTATAGAAACATCCATAACTATGAGCTAATGTTTGCTTTATGTACATGTAGGTGTATACGAAAGCCAATAACTGCTCATGCACTGTGCACCTACAACGAAATATCCAAAATATTCAAAAAAGACACCTATCTTATTTGGTTTCAAGGGCTGTCAGTGCCTACCGTGTACCTAAGTTTGCTGAACACTTCAATGAGATTGCAAACATCAATAACAATTGTGCATAATACCTGACAAACATAGGGCTGCATACATGGACACGTTCTCATTGAACTGGTAAAAGATACAACCTCATATCAAGCAACATAGCCGAATCCTTGAATGCAGCCTTATACGAAGCACGAGATTATCCTATTATCCCACTTGTTGAGTTTATCAGAGCAACTATGATGGGATGGTTTCACGTTCGCCGCAATCTGGAAATTTTCCAACGGCAGTAACGCCAAGAGTTCAAAAAATGGTTACAATGAAGTTTGAGCAATGCACATGATTCTTGGTCTGGAGTATTAATAACACTGAATTTGAGGTGCAAACAAAACAAGGGATGTCATATCATGTAGACTTGCAGATGAAGATTTGTAGCTGTTATGAGTTCCAGATGTTGTCCATGCCGTGTACACATGCAGTTGAAGCGGCAATGCAAGCTAAGATGGAAATTGAATCACTTGTTGGTACGGAGTACAGCACGGAGTTCTGGAAAAACGGATATGCGGACATTATTTACCATGTTCCACCAAACGATAAAGAAATGAAAGGAGAACAGGGATCGGAATTCTATGTGGAATTACTGCCACCACTCACAAGGAGACCACCAGAGAGGCCAAGGAAAGGAAGGTTCCTATCAAGAGGCGAGCTAAGGGTAAGTTGAAATTTAACAACAAAATAGTTATAGTTAGTAAGGAAAACTTAGACATTATCTTATTAAAAATATTCCATCTCTAACTGCAGGTGAGGGACAAAGAAAGTTAAAGGTATGTAGCCGTTGCAGGAGTGTTGGACATAACCGTGCAACGTGCAAAATGCCTATATAGATGGAAGACCTTGTATCCAGGGAGGGTAGATAGGAGAAGATGCTTTTTGATATAGATCGTAGTTGGGGTCGACCAGTTTTTACGCATATGTATGATATTAAGACGTTTAAACCCCTCCAACAACTCAATGTCGTATTTGAATACCAATGTATGATATGAGATGAATAATTCTGCCATCCTACTAATGTGAAATATAAGTTTGTGTGAATGTTCATTAATCTTAAACCTAACAATAGAACCAAGAATTCCACAAAGAATAATGGAATTCATATGAGTGTAATCTTGGTAACATAACTTCCCTAAATTTTCTGACATCAACAACAATGCCAACAATATTTGGAGTATATTTTTTATTATCCATGTTAGCAATGCTAACGTTAACATTAAAAAACAATTCAAATGATAGTTCGTTATAATTTGTAACGGTTTAAAGAAAGGGCGCGTCTTTTAAAAACTCAAATATCTAGTTTCTATTGAACACGTGCCTATATATACCAAATAGAAATTGATAAAAATAACCAACAAACTGAAAGTTAGTGGACAATGTTGACATTAGCGCCTGATGTATTGGAAAATGTTCTTGAAAAAGCTCTTCGGTGCGGATTCAAGGAATTCATCCGTACAAAATCAACGTGCACAACATTGAGAGGCTTGGCAGAAAGTGAAGGGTTCCTAAGGAAAGTAGATTTCTTTTACAATCATATCAATTTGATACTGATGGAGACTGCTAACGCTTTCGTAGAGAACTGCATAACAAACAACAACCCTACAACGCTACTTCTAAAAGGTATGTCAAAATGCATCTACGACAATAATTTCTCAGAAAGAGAAGTAATGATAAAAAAGATCATCAGAGACAGGCTGGGATACAGGAAAATATGTCTACTATATGGTGGTGCTTGTGTTCTATGGATACGACGAAGTGAAAAAATGTGGCCTAAAGCTAAATAAGGAATTAGCAATAAAGATGCGGAAGAAAATAATTGCACGAGATGGACATCCATGGCCAGAAATGCCTTGTAACCGTTTTTTGGCAATAAGAAGAGAATTGGATGTAAATAGAATAATACAATGTAATTGTGTTCCTGTGAATGAGGGGATTCGCTATTGGGATGAAGGATGGAAGCAAGAAAATATGTGCAATGCATGCTTTTGGATGCTAGAATGCCTCCACTTCTGCAGGCTTACAACATGAAATTTTGGAAAATGGCCAGGGGTTTATCATCACCAATTGTGGCTCATTGTGACTGTCTAGGATCTATAATGTCATATTCCTTTAATTATTACACATTTGGTGAAAGTTTGCTTGATTATTTAATGAAAAACTTGAACATGCACCATTGTTGTGTTTAGTTAAACATTGAATCCTAATACATAACAAGGAGTGCTAACATATATATTGCACAATTAAGAATTACTTTAACGACTAAATATTATTAGTTAGATCCATGCTACAGACTATTTATTCGATTCTCAGTATGGCATTGGATTAATGTCACAAATGCCACTATCTTTCAAATAATAATCTCCCATGCCACTCCATGATCAACATGCCACTCGCTTTAAGTGAACTGACGAAACTACCCCTGAATATTTTTAAGTGAATACTCACCATCCTCGTGGTACAACTACCCCCCAGATGTACCAGTTGTACCACTAGTACAACTACCCCCAGATGTACCAGTTGTACCAATAGTACAACTACCCCTCAGATGTACCAGTTGTACCACTAGTACAACTGCCCTTCAGATGGTACAACTGCCCCTCAGATGTACTGGTACAACTGTCAAAATAATCCTCCAGTTGTACCAGATGTACCGCGCATAGGAGGATTCGAACCCTGGGCGCGACGCGCGTTCAGGAACGTGCACAACCACTGAACTACCGTGTATTACTGAAACCTATACCGATTCACTGCTATTTAACCTTGACAAACCATCATTAGAGATTCATTAAGGGTAAAATTGTAATTTTATCGGAGAGTGGCATTTATGATTTTTTTCTAAGAGTTAGTGGCATTTGTGCCTTGTACTCTATGGCATTGGACAACGGTATAAATGAAGACAACATAACAGCGCTAACAAACAAATAAACAAGCTTAAGAACTTACGTTTTGTCAAACGACTTAAGAACTTACGTTTTGTCAAATGAAGTATTCATGTCATACAACAACAAATTTTAACAATCTTACAAACCATGAGAGATAAACAAATAGGTTGTGTTCGAGACACAGTGGACATAGTAAAGAATGAACCAACAACAGCTAATGGGAATCAAATAGTACCACCAAATTCTTCATAGAAGACTACAATAAGCCTCTTCGACTCCAGAGGAAGTGCTTCAGATATAATGCACTTAACACCCTCAAAGCCAACCATGGAATGAGGCCCAATAAGAAGCATGGTGGTAACAGCAAAGTTGGCAGCAATGGGATTATGTGGAACACCTCTTGCACGGTCAAGAGTGAAAGAACCTTGAATGGAGAAGTTAGGATCCACCGTTACAGCTTTGATAAGGTAAGGCAGAATGAATGACACCGGGGATAAATCTTTCTTCATCAGGCTGTCGCTGCGAAGAGGTGTGTTGCAGTCCAAGACTTGGATAGACCTCGCAGGAATGTCAACACAAACGCCTACCCATGGCTCTTGTCAACCAGGAAGGGGAAGTAAAACCGTTCAGGTGTAGGGAAAACTTGGAAAAAGGGTCTAATGTTATCCATCACAGCATCTTGGAAAACAAATCTTACCCGATCCTTCACAGCTATTTTGGAAAACTTAGGATAATGTTTCATAAAAGCAGCAACAAACTTTGTGTCAAAGAACCGATACTTGAGTGATTGTTGACCAGGGATAGCTCTCATGAAAAGATTACGAGAGAAGTGCACAAGAGCATCAACAACCTATGTGAAAAATGTACAGTGAGGTTAGCGACTGATGATATTAAAATGGCACATACAAAAAAGGTACGATAACAAACCTTCGGAGCTATGACCTTAGTCCTCTCTGCAATTTCCAGAACATCTTTGCTACTAATTTGTGTGCTATTGCTAACATTAAGAAGTCTGAAATAAGAAAAATAAATTATAACCAAATTAAAAAATGAAGTTGAAACCTCAACAGGTAGCTGCTAATGAGAATGATAAATATAAAAGTTTGGAGATATTCATAACCATACTTGTTTCCTTTAAGCTTATGTATGAGTTTTGAAAACTTAACGTCATAGCCAACATCAAGAAATATCCCTTGTACCACGGGCTGCGAGGCTGAACGAACACGTGTTGTCTTGGTGCATTCAAATCCTTGTAGAGCATATGATTGAGTCCTCAAACGCTTACTCTTCCTCCAAACTTGGTCACCATCAACATCAACACCTATCTCACCTTGCGTGAAAAGATCACTCTCTCCAACCGTAGCATTTTCATTCTTGTCAGCCTAGTTTAACATAAACAAAAGAGTTTAATCAAATACAATACTATCATTTTAAGCAATAACGAACCTGATCAGATGTGTTGTTAATAGATGGCATACCATTCACAGAATTATCACCCATTACAGACTTTCCATCAGCAGGTCCTTCGGATTCATGCATTTCAGTAAATCCAACAACGGGTGCGGCTGTTTCACGTTCTGCTCCTTCCTACACAAAATATATTAACCAATATATTAAGCTCAACAGAATGAACAAGAAGCATAACTAAGTTATCAACATTACTAGCTATTAATTAAAATATGTAGCAAACAACTTACTTCCCGAGCAGATGTTCTTAAGACATCCAGCACCTTATCGACGATAGCGTTAGGAGGCGGTATGGACGTCCCACGAGAACGTGAATAGTTCCCAAACTCGGACTGAACAAAACCACAACCATTACTGGAGCTTGGCCTATCACGTTGACCATGATCATTGACATTTAACGGTGTGTTTGGAGTTTTTTCAAAAAACTTAGTGCCAGCATCCATCAAAGAATCCTTGATGCGATTTACTGCCAAATCCATCTTCTCCTCCACAGCTTTTACAGCACTTCCAACCTCTTGGATCTCCTTCAGACAAGATGATACTTGTCCTTCCACATGAATCAATTTTGACTTCATGGTCTTCACAACTATTTCAGCAACTTGATTGACATCCAAGGCAACGCCAGGTACGCTACTTTGGGTAACTTTGTCTTTGTCTTTCTTTTTTTATTGAGTTCTTTATTTTCTTTAGCTGCTTTCTTCTCAATTCTTATACGATGCAGATCATCAGAAGTCACACCGTCTTTGAACAATTTCTTCTCAAAATGGAAACCCTCACTAATAAGCTTCACCATATTATTGACTTGATCATCCACCTTATCGTCCGAATATAGAGGCTGAGATTCATCCAATTCCAATCCAGGTTCAAAAGATATAATACACTTAACTAAAGCCTGCAAGAATAGGAAAAAGACGGATTAGCAAATGGGTAGTTTAGAGTGATATCAATCTTGTTAGCGGATAGTATAGAAAATAGCAAAGCGTATCATGGTTTGAAATCTAACAACTAAATTGACAAACAACTCCTACTTATTGTCACATACAACATAATTAGCTCTCAGCCCCAGACATTAACCAAATGCGTAGAGGCAGTAAGACTAGCAAAATGAGGAAACCAATGCTAACAAAGGACAGGTCCAAGCAACAATTACCAAATCTCTAACACCACACCAGAGATTAAGCAAAAAAATTAGAAAATTACCTCGCATTTCTAATCCACATATCTTGCATGACTGGGACTTAAAGATACTTTCCCTGTTGTCGAATTCGCAGTAGTCACAGGAACATCTTCCATCATTGCTTCACCTTCTGTTTTGGTTGCCTGCTCCTGCCTCAATTGATTTGACAGCTCACCCAAAGAATCCACAAACCTGTTCCTTGTTTCGTCTTCCAAGTCACTGTCGGATTCTGATGAAGAATCTAATTGATCAACTTCAACAACTTCAAGTAGTGTTGGCACTGCGTCCACAACAACAAGTTGAAATGCATGGAAGAAACCTTGAACAGCAACATACTTCTGAGCAAGAGCAATTCCATCTTTCCCTTTTATGATTGCCACAACCATCTCAAAAGAGACTATACCCCAAGGATACGCAAGAAAGTAGTCCAAATCCTTGATAAGCTCAACATGTTCTTCAATTATTTTAGGAAAATGGCTTGACGGACAGAGCACAGACGCGGTCAATGCAAGGTATGCATACTTAATCCTCCTTATTGGGTCTGTAACGATTCTCTTCTTCAAAAGCTTGATAACTTTATCAACCGTTAAGTTGTCAAGACAGCCAAATAACTCCCCCCAATATTTCTGGTCCTTCGCCAAATTACGCTTCTTCTTTTTGTTAGTCTTGGGAAATTTCCCACAAGGAAGACCAGTCACAATAGCAAATTCTCTGAGAGATACCCTTATCGGCCAACCAGCGAATAAGAATCATATCTCATGCTTCTTCTTCACATACAACATCGGTGTAATAAGAAATTGACAAAACGCACCAGAATAAGTAGGCTTCTCGACTGTAGCTAACAGTTTCCCAAATGATGAATTCTTGATTTTATCAACTTCATGACTGTCAAGGGTGTTGAGAATAGACCGAATCCGACCCGGTTTTACATAGGAATTTACTCTCTACCCATTTGGTTCATGGCCGACGGCGAAAATACGGCGAGGAAGATTTGGGATTTTTGTCGTCCTGCATGTTTGCCTCTGACCCTAACAAAAATAAAAAAAAAATATTAGAACAGCTTAGAACATAGAAGAGTAAATTCGAAGGAAGAAAACCCTAAAAACCTTACCGAAATCTTAACAACGAAACTATGAGAGTGGAGAAGAAAGCTTCTTTGAGCTCGATTTTGAGCTCGATAAGAACAAAGAAAGTGATGAAAGAAGAAACACTTTTGATAGCTTCTCACGCGTTCATAATGTTAGCTATTCCCCATTAAAAAAAAGACAAAGGAAACTTGTCTGAATTAATTTGTGATAGGAGCTAGAGGCGACATCAAAGATTTCGAAATCTATAGGTCTTAGTATGGAAATAGGGATATAATGGGAATGAAATGTTGGGTTTTCGGGGTATGGTCACGCAGCTAATATCGGTTAGGTTTATGGTCATAGACCCAAATTACTCTATCAAATATCTTGAAATTCAATATAATTAATTCAGTTTATATAAGACCCATATCAGCATGTTATTCTGGCGGTCTGGATCGCTGATTGGTTCAGGAAAATGAGTCCAGGAAAATCAGGAGCCTCTACAATTGCTTCGTTAGGAGGGCCATACTAAAATCTCTGAAATCGCGGAAACCCAGTCCTCCGTCATCAAGAAAAACATATATTTTATCCCATGCGATCCAATATATACCTTTGTTGTTATTTTTTGTGCTCCACCAGAATCGAGCTACTGCACTTGAGAGTTTTTAAATGATCTCTTGTGGTAGCAGGAAACAAGACATCACATATGTGGGGATGGCTTGAGCCACTGATTTGATTTGTACCTCCTTACCCTCTTTTGATAGAAATCTCGCATTCCAATTGTTGATTCTGTTGTTGAGTCTTTCTTGGACATACATAAAGACTTTCTTTTTTGATCAACGTACTTGTTCTGCCATTCCGAGGTACACTCCCATTCATCCTTCCTTTGTTATCCCTAGTGATCGTTTAAGGTCTGTTTTTATGGACGTCAAGACCTTAGAACCGAACATAAATGAAGATTTTGATTTGTTCAGTTATTGTCCTGAGGCATAACCGTAGACGTCAATGATTCGCATTAGTTCTTCACGTTGGCTGCTCTCTGCTTTACAAAAGAAGAGGTTGTTGTCTGCAAAGAGTAAATGTGATATCAGAGGGCTAGATCTCACGATTTTAATTGCGGTGATCTGGTTTGTACTTTCATCTTCCTAATGTGGGAAATAAGAACCTTGGTGCAAAGTATAAACATGAAGGGAGATAGGAGATCTCCTTGCCGCAGTCCGCGGGATGGTATTACATGTCCTTTTAATTCTCCATTAGTAAAGATTTTGTATGATACGGTGGTCACACATTTCCTTATCCATCCAATCCACTGTCTATCAAAACCCATTTTTCGCATTAGCGCCTCCAAGAAATTCCATTCTACTCTATCTCAGGCTTTGCTCATGTCCATTTTTATCGCCACATATTTTGATTTGCAGCTCTGATTCGTTCGCAGTGCATGGAACATTTCTTGGGAAATGAGGATGTTTTATATAATTAGAAGCCAAACCACAAAGGCTGATTATGTTTCCGAGATGAATCTCGGTAGCACTTTCTTCAGTCTCGATGATAATATCTTCGAGATTATCTTATAGCTGAGATTACACATACTAATGGGACAAACTCAAACATATTCGATGGTTTCTCCGTCTTCTGTACGAGGCCTATATTGGTTTGGTTCAGGCGATTATCTATCTCCCCAGGATTCAAAGAATTCCTTCACCATCTTTATTACATCCCGCGGATCGTTTTCCAGAATCCTTGGAAAAACAGACTTGTCATTCCGCCAGGCCCGGGTGATTTATCTGGATTGATCGATAAGAAAACATCATTTATCTCAGCCTTTGTAGGCGGTTTGGTCAGTGGCGAATTCATGTAATGAGTAACTATCACGACAATTTGCCGGAGTGAATCTTCAATATCCATTGGGGTCGATGATGAGAACATGTTGCAGAAGTACTCGGATGCTACTTCTTCTATACTTTCCTCCGTCTCCATCCATTGGTCGTCAATATTCTTAAGCTTTACTATTCGATTTTTGGCTCTACGTTGCTTTATAATAGCTTGGAAACATTTCGTATTTCTGACTCCTTCCCAGATATAGGTCATATGACTCTTTTGTTTCCAATACATCTCTTAATTTTGATATGCCGTCACACTTTTTTCCATTTTCATTCGAGCTTCTCTTCACTGCATAGATGATCATCTCCTTGTGCCCGATCCAGTTTCTCTATTAAGCTTGTGATTAGCTTCTCATTGTTGGATATGTTCGATTTCTTCCACTTCGAGATTTCTCTTCTGAAATTTCAAATTCGATCAAAGACGTTCCTTCGGTTCAAATTATTATTCGATCTCGAGCCATCTTTGATGATGTCTGCGAATCCTTCTTTTGAAATACAAAGTTTATCAAACTTAAATCCATGTTTTCTCTTGGTAGTGTTGGATTTAAATATTGCTAGCACTGGTCTATAGTCTGACCCCTAGCATAGTAGATATTCCATCAGTGTGGAAAAAAATATTATGCCATTCCTCATTTCCCACCGCCCGGTCCAGCCTACATTGTATTCTCCGGTTTTTCTCCTACCTGCCCAGGAAAATGAGTTGCATTTACAAGGAAATTCCAGCATTCCACAATTAGTTAGCATTGTCTTGAAAGGTAGAAATGATGATTATGATCTCAGCATTCCACCCTTCTTTTCATCATTCGATACAATCTCATTAAAGTCACCAATCATCAGCCATGCTCCTTGTCGGTTGAGACTTAATCTGGTTAGTACCCCCAAACGTTCTCGCGGTATTCAACAACCAGATCTCCATAAAAAAAAGTCATATAGACCTTGTGACCTTCTATTCTTGCTTCAATGTCGATCATAGTTTCATTCGAGAATAGGATTTCACCTCAAAATCATCCAAGTAAAACAAAGCAAGTCCATGCCTTTGCCAACTAGCTCAACAGTGAACAATCTATCATAACCAAATTTAATATGAAAGTCTTGCAAAAACGTAAAATTATTTTTTTGTTTCTGAAAGGAAAATAAAATTAGCAAAAAAAGAAGCGGTGCAATTCCCGCAGTTGTTGCTTAGTCAGGTAGGCTCCGGCCCCCTGACAATTCCAAGCAATTGTACTCATATTTGAGTACTGGGTGGTTTCTGGGACCCCACCAAATCTAAACGAGAAGAAGAAGATTTATAGCTTTTTGTAGAAGGATACACCACAATGCGAGGGAATAAAGACGGAGAAAATTTCATGGCTTCAGGATGACGGCTTTGTTTAAACAGCCGTTTCTTTAGTGAACCTCTGCCTCATAATGCTAATTTTCTTGAGGCTTCTCCACTCTTAAGATCTGGACTCTTCTGAATTTACCTTCGACCATTGAGTCCCAGAGCTGTTGATATAGTGGTCTTGGATACTTGATAGGCTGCTTCTAGTCTATCCTCCTCCTTTCACTTTCCTGTGTCATGTTTCCGGTTTTGGTCACCATTGTTACTGGTTCTCTAGACAGAAGATACTTGTGAGATTGCTTCGATTTGTTCATTCCCGGGTCCATTAAAGTCTGCTAGATCTCCATAACGTGCTCGAGAGTCCTCCTTAGAATTTCTACGATATGGGTGGTAATCATTCCGATCATGGGGATATGACCGATTGCTTCTCCCATCCAATCTTTTCCATACTTCCTTGCTCTGCGAGTATCGTTTTTCCTGGATTGTCCAGCGCATGTCTGAGTAATGAGAGTCTACTCCATACCCTGTGTAATATCCCGATCTCAGAATGCAATAAAAATATTATTATTAAATTTAATGATATTTTTTGCTAATAAAATTAATTATCTTTCTAAAAAATTCATTAAGATTATTTATGGAAATTCTTAGAAAGGTTCACAAATAACCGGTTTTACCGAGAACTTAACTAAACGATCGGGTAAGTCGGAAAACCCTCTAAAGTCCACAAAACTTATGAAATTCTGAACACAGCTCTATTAAATTATGTATGAGCTATTGTTAAAAGGATTTAGCAAGATTTGATCCCTATATTATGTTATAATTTTAAGACCATTAAGGGATAATTAATGGTTAAAAATTCAAAATAAAATTATGAGGACTTGGGTTTGGATCAAGAAGGTTTGGACTGAGAGATGAAGTGGTTTTGGACTTAAATCAAGCCCAAAAATGAGCATGGGCTACGAAATCTTTCTAGAAGGAAGTAGATGCATTGTATGTGAAGATAGGTGCATTGAATTAGTGTTGTGGTAGCAATCATCCAAGGGGCTTCTAGAAGCAAACTACAAGTGTAGGGTGGGGAGTGAAATAATTTGTTTTTGGCTTGATTTTGTTTTAGAAATGTGGAGGAATATGGAGATAGGAAGTGAGAAAAATGTAGGGTGGTGATCACTCCATTTTACTATAAAAGGAGGCCTTCTCCCATTCTTTTTCCTCTCACCAAAAACTCAAAAGAGTAGAGAGAGAGAGAGAGAGAGAGAGAGAGAGAGAGAGAGAGAGAGATAGAGAGAGAGAGATAGATAGAGAGAGAGAGAGAGAGAGAGAGAGATGGTGACGGAGGAGCGGAGAAATATTTCCTAAGCGGATATTTTCGATGTTCATCCCACATACCGACTTTCTATTCCGTTGTAGGCGGTTATAGTAAGGTTCGTAGGCATAAGTTCGGTCGGTGTTACTATCAATCACCGGGGTCAACCGCGACAAAGTATTGGTGAGTTGGGGTTAATTTTTTGGCTAAGGTATTGCTACGCAGGTTCCTGACACTAAGTTATGATCCGTTGGGATGACTATGACTAGTGTTAGTTTGATTATTATATATTTATTAGGGATATTGTTGTTATGATTATACTCGGTTTTATTTTTGGGTGGTATTGATGTATTGTTTATATTATAGCGCACTTTTCATTGATAATCGAATAATGAACGGATTACTAAAATATAGGAAATCATTAAGTAATTATGAAATGATGATTGGTTTATGAATGATTGATTGATGATATAGTGTGTGATATGATTGTTCTGATATGATTAATGGTTTGATTGATGTGCTAGTGACATGGTGTTATAGTGGGCATATCGACTTCCCTACCTGATGGATCCTTGGGAGCTTACCGGTCATATCAGGTACTCTTGGGTCGTTGTTCTGACAGTTGTTAACCTACTGGGTGACGCTAGTAGGTGTGTAATCCGGAGAGTACAGGGTCATGTCCTAGGACCGGACTGCATGGCTATATAGAGGTAGCCCGAGTCGCCGGGTAACAATGGACGCAGAACAGTGTCTTACTTGTAGTACTTCGTGTTTATGAGTAAGAGTCGAGGGAATTACTACTGTGGGCCTATATGGTGATGGGATAAGTATTCTGAGGGAATGATGATATTACCGGGGCTCGTAGCATGCATATATTTACTTATTGTTATTATGCTTCGGCTATTTGCTTGTTTCATTGCTTGTTTAACTTTCCCTCATTGCTTGTGTTTGGGGTAGGGTTGGGTAGACGAAAATTTAATATGTTAGTTTGGGAATCTCAACTCACTGGGTCGATAATAGATTGCTCACCCCTCTCTTTCCATCTTTTCAGGTAACGTGTAAGAATAGCGGATCGCATGACCTTAGGCCAGCCGTTTTAGTGTCGACGTCTCTTTCGCCAACGATATTTTAAATAATGTTTGTACTAATATTTAAATAAATGTTGTCCATGGACCTATTTGTATTTCCGCACCTTCGTAATAATAAATAAATGATGTTTTATATTCATAAAGCATGTTGTTTATATTAGATTAGTCGGGTCTAATATAACTACCAAATGTTTTTACGATTGCAAAGCCTTAATCAAAATTTGGAAAACGTGTAAGTGAATAACTCGGTTTAGTTTGATGACGGAAGTTGTTAAGCCAAGCTGATTTAATCAAACACGGTGGAAATGTGACGGCTCTGGTCATGACTAAGAAAAATCGATGATCATGTTCTTGTTTGATTGTTGGTCATCGGTTGACTAAGATCAAAGCGGAATAGGGGTGTTACACCCTATCTCTCTTTTAGAGGTCTCTTCGTACTTCATGCATCTTCCAAGGGATGTGTTTGGGACCATTTTCTGGATTTTCTCTTTAGAGAAAGCTTCCTTCTCAACCAGCTCTTCTCTTCTTTTTTTGTTCCAAACTCTGAATTATATGATGTTCTATTTTCTCTTATGTCAGTAAAGAACCGGTTCCTTCTTCATGCGATATCAGTTTACATGAGAAACAATACATGTGTAAGTCTTCATACTTCAGTGTCACTGATATGGTGTCTCCATTTTCGAACTCGACTTTCTCTCAAACTTTAGGGGTAGATCTCCATAAACAGCCACTCGTACAATGCATCCATCATCATCGATTTTGTCTACTAATCCCATAGCTCTGCCAATATTTCGGAATGTCACATCCTTTCTATAGTGAACTGGCACACCTGCGACAGTTATCCAGAGCATCATAGAGTTTTAGAAATCTTTCCTTATACATGGGATCCATCGCTCCAATGAGAAGCTCCATTTGTTGAAATGGCATGGTCTTTCTCTAGGACTTTCAATAGATCCTCTTCGTTTTGAAAATTGAATTGGAATTTGTTATTTCCCAAGTTCATTCCTCTTAACTTCCTTCCATGTCCCATATCATTCCTTTGGGCATATGTCCGATCAGTGCATCAACGCTTCTTTCGACCGCGTGAAACATTCTTCCGATCAAAGCCAGCTTGAATTTTTCGACTTGATCAGAGTAGTCAAAAGCTGGTATCTTTATAACTTCATCATCTTCCTGGGATCCATGTGATATATCATGGTTTTTATAGGTTTTTAACCATGATATAAGTGTATATATAATCTTTAACCTTGTATTTCGAGTCTATTGAGAGTTTTACAGGTTAGCATACGGATGGAGCAAAGCTAAGAGTTTTGAGACGTTTCTGGAGCCTTCTACAAAGAAGTCGGAGTTGGAGCCGAGTGTAAGGTTTAGTGTCGATCGACATCGACCTTAGTACCGGTCAACACCGAATCCCAACGTGACATATGCGCGATATTGAAGTACATCTTATAAAGAATTGCAAAGAAACCCAAAAGTTTCCACTATTTCTAATTTAACCCCAAATGTGTTTAGACTAATAATTAGGTTTTGAAAGTTTATTCTCTTATCTTTTGTTCTTGATTTTGGCTTTTGGTGACTTGATGAGAAGATTATTGCTATTGAGGCTGATCAGCTACTCTGTAACATTTGAGAGAAGGATTCGAACCCCATTATTTATATCTATTCAGTCTTTTGGTTTTCTATTCAATATGTGTTGTCTGATTGATATCATGTATGAGTAGTAACCTTTGTTATATTTAGGGATTCTCATAGGGTTTTCATGCTTTGTTAGATCTCTGAATAATTAGGATTCTAAAACTATTTGTTCATCACCTAACTTGAGATTAAAACTAAATTCTGGATTGATCACCTAGAGTTTAGATCTTAGATTAACAATTTGGCATGGGAGTGTGAACTATAATCTGACAGGACTTAGTGTGAACAATTTGACTAGATACAAAGAGATTTGATTTAGGAGAATTGTGAACTAAAGAACTTGCTATTAATGATTGTCTAGAACTCTAAGATTATAAAGAGATTTGAATTGTTAGGTTGTTAGACATAGATAATAATCGCTTGGAGAGTTAGATTATTTGGCATTTTTTATTTTAGTTATTGAACCTATGCTTAATCTGAATCATGATTAGTTAAGTGTCTGACATTGCATAATTTCCTGAAAAATTCATAAGTCTAGCACTTTTCTCCCATCGAATACATTCTTTTAATTGCTTGCTATTTACTGTTTTCAACTGTATTGCTTACCTTAATTCGATTACATATAATCTATCGCGTGAAACTTGAGTCTCTGTGGATTCGATACCCTGGATATTACAACTTCGACACTGTACACTTCCAGTTAGAAAATAGGGATAAGATTTAACATATCACCATACTTATTGTGGTTAACACCTTCACCACGAGCACGTACTGCACTGCCTCTTTCACAAATAGCCATATTCAGCGATAATTCCAGTCGAGATACACTAATACGCCCTAATACAGGGGAAACTGGTTGCATGGCTATCAATATATTCTAAGATCTAGAGTGACGTAACGAGGAAGTAATCGAGTTAGCTGAGCAAAAACCTTACCAATTGGTTATCTTAAGGCTGAGAAAAACATAAGGAGTGTAGGTAGTCTCCCTTCTGTGTTGGACTGACTGGGAATCCTCGTTGGAGGTTGCCGTCGTGAGGAAAACGTCAGATCTCGAATGCCCTAATGAATCGCCTTGTTTGTCGCCATTTTCAATGAGTTTTTTCCCCCATTTTTATTCACTTATAAATAAATCATATTTATTAAATATAGCAATCTTTATAATATATATTTATGTATTAAATAATTATTTTAAATAAGTTTTAATGTTAAGTAGTTTTTAGTTTCCTTAGGTAAACAACCAAAAATACTTCTCCACTAGGGTCAACCAAGTGCGCTTGTCCAAGCTATACAACTTTTTGCAATTAGGGATTAGCCTACTAATTTGGACAACTAAGTCATTTTAGGTGCTAATATTTTTGACAAAAAGATTGTTAACCTTGCATATACGCTGGTTTTTAATGCATTTCTAAGTTTTTATATTTTATTTTTAATTGTTATATTTTTATTTCATATTTTGTGCATTTTTCATTAATATAATATTGCTTTTTCATTTTTTCGTCAAAAACTCTTAGTTATTTTGTTTCTATCTATTTTAAAGTTTTTATACTAAAGTTTCACATATAAGATTTTTGATTCATTTGAAATATCTTTTTAATATAACTTAACTACGTACATATTGTAGTTATATGAGATTGTTTAATTTTTTACATAAGGTTTGGACCGTATTTATAATATCTTTTTGTTGACTAAATTAGTAAATTTGTTATCATTGCATGAAATGTTTTTTGGTAACAAATGACATGAATATTTTTTTCATTGTTTTAGGTATTAAATCTAGACTTTGTCATTTTTTTCTTTTCTTTTCTTATAGATATGCTTATGATGGTTTTTATCTATTACCTGATGCCCATTGTGTTTTTTTCCCTAAAACTTATTTCATCCTAGATTGTTGTTATTCATGTAACATAATTATTTTCATTTCTATTTTTATAATTTCTTTCATCTTTGACTCTGATTTTTTATGATATAATATAAAATTATATAATTGCTCTGCTTTGCTCAAAAAAATATATAATTGCTTTGCACATAACTCTCACATGTTTTATCTTTTCGGATTTGAAATATAGAATTACTATTATAATATATTTAGTAGTGAGGGTGCACATATAATTAAATTTTATAATTTTTAGATTTAATGATATTTTTAAATAAATGATATTAATGGATAGTAAAATTAATGATTTGTTTAGTGATGTGGACAACATAGAGAAAAATAGACTAATTATATATAAGATTTAAGTTCATTGGGCTGACAAGAAAAATTAAGTTCATTGATAAGAATCTCCAAAGTGTGATACCATTTATTTTTAGTAAATTTTTGTCTGGTTATTTTATAGTTTTTTTAATAGTTATTTTATAGTTTAAGCATGAAAACTGGGGGGAAAAATCACATTCTAAAAATGTTTTAATTGTTTCAATACATGAATTAAATTAACATGTTTAAATTACTTATAAAAAAAAGAAAAATGATTGTAAACTAGATGAAATAAATGCCATCACATAACCACTCATTTAAACTATACTAATATATTGCTAACTACATAAAATATATGGTTCATATGATGATATATATGAACAAATAGTTACCATCATAACATTATTCTTATTCTTGATATCGCAACAATATATAAGACATCAGACCCCATCAAAAACTCGAGATGACCCACTTGACAAATCTACCCAATCCGACATAAAATTAGAAAATAATAATCAAAGTCATCATCTTCCCCAAATCTAACACCAGTCTTCTCCGATAAAAATCACTTCTCAATTTGTGGGTTCAATTACTCAATAAAGATGTGTCTATTATATTGCGCCAGAAATGAAAACAATAACAATTGAAATAGATCAAATAAATTTGTTATATCTATATATATATATCAATATAAGTATATTACTATACATTAAATTTACTCAAATCATTTACAATATTTTCTTCACTTTTAAGTTATTCAAAACAACAGTCAGCAAGATGAGAAATAAAATCAAGTCAAGATTTGTAGAACAATACAAGGAAGTAAAAACATCAACTTATGGAAATTGTTTTTTTCATATTCTTTTCTAGATAAAGTAAAATTAGGATTGGTTCCCTAATATTTCTGCCACCTTTTATTTTGAATAGTTTCTGACTTTGTGAAAGACATCTTGGATTATTTTTACAGAGCTAGATTCTGTGCACCTATCTCCTTTCTTTCTTTCTGTTTCCTAATATATATTTGGGTAAAATGCTTCATAATATTTTTATTTGATTTTTTCCATAATACTGATTTCGACAACCTGATTCATTTAAATGTTGAAGATTTGCAAAAAAATAAAGAAAATATAACATGAAATCTCTTAATGGGTTTCTGCATTTCTTGATCATAGCTTTTGCCATTCTTCAATCAGTCCAAGCTCAAGACCAATCAGGTTTTTTGTTAAAGCTTTGATGCTTTTAGTATACCTTTTTAAGTATTGTTTGCGTTCAACCATTTTACATTGTCCACACCAATTGAGAGCCATCAACTTAGATAACTGAGTTGTTTTAGTTTTATATTTTGTTATATATAAAAAATAGCTGTCTCTATGAACAGGATTTATCAGCTTGGATTGTGGATTAATCCCTAAGAGCGAAACCTATACGGAGAAGACAACAAATATAACATACATATCAGATGTGGATTATATCGACAGTGGATTAGTCGGTAGGATCAATGTATCATACAATACATTGTTTCAACAGCAGACTTGGACCTTAAGAAGCTTCCCTGAAGGTCAGAGAAATTGTTACAACTTCAACCTTACGGCCAACAGCAAATATCTGATCAGAGGAACTTTTGTGTATGGAAATTATGACGGTCTGAATAAGCTCCCTGAGTTTGATCTTCACATTGGTCCTAACAAATGGACTTCTGTTATCTTGGACGGAGTAGCAAATGCTACGGTCTACGAGATAATCCATGTTTTAACACATGACCGGCTTCAAGTTTGTCTTGTCAAAACAGGACAAACGACACCATTTATATCGTCGTTGGAACTTCGTCCGTTGAACAATAATACTTATGTGACTCAAAGTGGCTCGTTGATGTCGTTCGCCAGAATTTACTTTCCGAAGGATACATCTGATTTCCTCAGGTAAAGAAAATGAGGTTTTATTGAACGTTCAAATTATCATTTCTTTTTAAAATAGAAAACATAATTTTCTCTTAAGTAATTTCATAAATGCAAATGCAAACGTTTTTTTCTCGGTCCATATATGTCTCTCTTTAGGTATGGTGAAGACTTACATGACCGAATTTGGGTTCCATATAGCGGGGATGATGCCATGTCGTTAAGTACCAATCTTCCAGTCGATACAAGTAGGGGTAGTTCCTACGATGTGCCACAAGATGTGGCCAAAACCGCAAGCATTCCTGCAAATGCTAAGAAACCTCTTAGCATATGGTGGGATCTCGGCAACAAAAGTGCGCAATCATATATATACATGCATTTTGCAGAAATTCAGATGCTTGGCTCTAATGAGATCAGAGAATACAATATTACTTACAACGGTGGTGTGGAATGGAAAAGTTTCTTTAGACCTCACAAACTCAACATCACAACACTCTATAGTCCAACAGCTTTGAGTTCTTCAGATGGGAAATTCAATTTTACTTTTACGATGACCAAGAACTCAACTCTTCCTCCACTTATCAATGCCCTTGAGGTTTATACAGTTGTTGAAAATTTCTTGCTCGAGACATACCAGGATGAAGGTAAATTTCATTAATAAATCCATTCTTTAAATTAACCGAATTATGTTTTGTTTTTATTTAGTTTTGGGAGGATTTGTTGATTTGCTTAAAATACTTTCAAACTCCACACGAATTTATTTGATTTCAAATTTGAAATTCATACAGATTTCCAAAAACCATCATGCATCTAAAATTTTGTATTTGTTAAAATACTTTCAAGTTTTTCAACTATTTTCTTTCTAAATTCTTTTCCATTTTTTTTTCATACCTCGAAGGTTAGTATTTTGTTTGGATTTCCTAATCAAATAAAATATTCAAATATGACAAACCTCCTTTTTTCTTACAGCCTTTATTAATATGTAAATCTCATAATTTTGAGTATCAGTTTCTGCTATGATGAACATCAAGAGAACATATGGATTGAGTAAAAAGATAAGTTGGCAAGGAGATCCATGTTCTCCTCAGATTTATCGATGGGAAGGTGTGAATTGCCTTTATTTGGACTCAGATCAACCTCTCATCACATCCTTGTACGCCTGTCTATTCATTTGTTTACAATTCATAAGTTTTCTTAGTTCCGAGTTTCACACAAATTCTAATTGTTTAACGCTATAGGAACTTGACAACAAGTGGATTGAACGGTACCATAACACCAGATATAGCTAATCTAGTACAACTGAGAAAGCTGTAAGCATCTGAAACTATTTAAAACACAAATAAACTTAATTATTTGATATATTAACTCCTTCAAAAACGTTTTTTATTCCCTGTAATGTACAGAGATTTATCAAAGAATGATTTATCAGGAGATATTCCAGATTTTCTTGCTCATATGAAGATGTTGACACTCATGTGAGTTGTTCTTACTAAACTCTTGCTTGCTTTGTTCGTTTGTTATGTTTTGGAAAGATCCATTCTTTTTTTTTCTTCATTCACAGAAACTTAAGTGGAAACCCCAAGCTCAATCTTACAATTCCAGATTCTCTACAGAAAAGGATGGATAACAATTCTTTAACACTAATGTAAGATTTTATCACAACATTTTTCTTCTTTTACGTCATAATCAACATAGGATAAAGGGCAAAGCCATTGGTTAGTACCTCCAATTATTTTAAAGTTTTTTAGGGCCACATTTTGTTCAAAGCCTATGTTTTTGATGCAGCATTAATTCATGTATTCACGAGGTCCACAAATTCTGAGAGTTAAATTTAAATAGTTGAGGCCACAACTTTTTTCTTGCGCCGGGCCACCATTGGTCATAATCCCTCCTTAGTGTTAATAATCTCCTCTTTTAATGATTGCAGTATAGATGAACAACCAGGTAGAAAGTCTCTTTTGGTGTTGTCTATCGCAGAAACGGTAGCTGGCGTGATCACTATAGTATCTATCGGTAGCATCTGTTTCCTTGCTGCAAGACAAAAACTGAGAAGTATTGAAGGTATAATCATCGGATCATGTCTTAACAGTTTGGTTTTTTATATATATGATTAATTTCAGTTTGTTTTTACCATTGTGTCAGCTGGAAGTCGCCTTGATAGTGAGAAGAGATCATCCGATCAATCAATCGGAACAGATGGGCGGATCTTCACGTATTCTGAGATACTAAAGATGACAAATAACTTTGAGAGAGTTCTTGGTAAAGGAGCCTTTGGAAGAGTGTATTATGGAAACTTAAATGATACTCAAGTAGCTGTGAAAATGCTCTTTCATTCATCAGCTGAGCAAGAAGATTATAAAAATTTCAAAGCAGAGGTAACTTTAAGTCATCAATAGATTCATTGGTCTTTTTTTCTTCCTTAAATTGAATTAAGTTTTTTATAATGTTTTAAATTTATTGAATCAGAAAACTATTTTTTACATCAAAGTGCTTCTATGATATAATAAAAAGAATTTAATACAAGAGTTTTTGATCATTTATCTATAGTTTAAAACCAGTCTTGCAAAACTCCCTCAAGGCTTTGGTCTAATCCTCGACTTGATAATATTCTGTTTTTCACTTGTTTTGTCGATCATTTTTGCGAGTTGTTGAGTTTATTAAGGCTTCTATCTATGCTTTCTACCATTTTTCTCTATCCAAATAGCATGAATTGTTGATTGAAATATAGTGTAAGAGAAATTAAGTTTTTAATCTTTCTTTAGGTTGAACTTCTTTTAAGAGTACACCATAGACATTTGGTGGGACTTGTGGGTTACTGTGATGATGGTGATAACTTGGCTTTGATTTATGAATACATGGCTAATGGAGACTTGCAGGAGAATCTCTCAGGTAAACAATTGCACTATAAGATTTCTGCTTTGGTGTAATTCAAAGGAAAAATAACAAAAAAAAAAAATTGGTTTAGGAAAACGTGGTGGGCATGTTCTAACTTGGGAGAACAGAATGCTAATAGCTATGGAGGCAGCACACGGTGATGACACAACATAAAGGCATTGTTTATGTCCTAATCTTGATGTCTTTAATTGCATTAAATAGTAACCAGTATTTGTAACAGGATTGGAGTATCTACACAATGGAAGTATACCTCCTATGGTCCATAGAGATGTGAAAACTAGTAACATATTATTGAATGAGAAGTATCAAGCCAAGCTAGCCGATTTTGGGCTCTCTAGATCCTCCCCGGTCGAGGATCAATGTTATGTTTCAACAGTCATTGCAGGAACACCTGGTTACTTAGACCCTGAGTGAGTGACAAAACCAATTAATATAATTAATTATCTTATTCAGTATAAAATATTAAATGTAATATCATTATTATATACTCCCTTTTTTTCAGGTACTGTAGCACAAACTTGCTAAGCGAGAAGAATGACGTGTACAGCTTTGGGGTGGTGCTACTAGAGATCATCACAAACCAGCCTGTGATCGATAGAACCCGCATGAAATCTCATATTACAGAATGGGTTAAGTTAATGGTCATGGAAGGAGACATTAGGAATATCATCGACCCACAACTGATGGGAGATTATGATACAAATGGTGTGTGGAAAGCTGTGGAGTTGGCTATGTGCTGTGTAAACCCTAACTTGAACAGAAGACCGACAATGCCACAGGTTATGATGGAGCTAAAAGAATGTCTGGACTCTGAAATTGCCAGGAAACAAGGGATGTATTATAAAGATTCTGATGAGGTGAGCGGATCGCCTGATCCTGACATCTCTCTCGCTCCTGAGCCGAGGTGAATTGAAAGGATTTTATATTTTATGAACCCGATGATTGTTGAAATATATATTGAAATGTTAAGTTGTCTCCAGAATTTAAAATTATCTTCTATGTGCATCAACAAGCAGTTTGTTTCTGCAGTAACTATTTGTAAGAGCATGTCCAGTGGTGTAAGAGCATGACCAATGGTTAAAATACTCATATGGGTATCTTAACATTAAAATATTGCTCTTTATAATACAATTTTATTTTGTAATTAAATTTTATATTTAAAAAGAAATGAATCAATCAAAAAGTGACATTCGTCACATGAATATCTAACTAAGAACCTTAAGGTTTTTAAATAAGAACTCAAATGTTCTATATAAGAACCCCATTCTCCCTCTCTTTTACTTTTTGTATTTTTTATTCAATTTAATGTTTAGATATTTTCTTAAGAACCCCTCAATGAGGATGCTCTAACCCACTATAGATTTCTTAAAAAAAAAATTTAATTTTAATTTTAATTTTTTTTAACAGGCAAAAAAATAAATAAAAAAGGAAAAATCATGTAGCGATAGTAAACTTATAGTTTCTTAAATAAAGATTTTTAGAACCCAGTTCTTAACTATTTACGTGGGACCTACAATATTTTATTAATTTTTCCTAACTTTAGCCTAAGAACCTCCAATGGAGGTGGTCTAATAGCTTAACTATTTTGTAATAATTTAAATATTATTATTAGAAAATTTGCCCTTTTATTGACCAAGTTGTTTTAATCAAAAATTTAATTAACAGTGGATGAAATTAACAGCTCGATCAATATAAATGTTTTATTTAGCGGAAAATTGAAGGTTTGGCATATTTTTTGTTTTCATTTTCCCAGAAAAAGGAAATCATGCAATTTTAACTAACATGGGCCAAACTGGTTAAACCCAAATATGAAGCAGTTAAAAAGGGAGGCAAAATAATAACCGTCAATGGCCACTCTCCCATAAGGGTACTTAATGGACAAAAACACCCACTCTCTCAACAACTGAGTTTCATCATGTTTGGCTTCTTGTTCCGTCGATGGCGAAAGGCTTCCAAATGTAAAAAACTGTTGCAGCAGCTCGAGTCTCGTCTGAAGCTACTCAAGAACAAGAAATACGCAATTTCAAGGCATTTACGTCACGACATTGCTCTCTTCATCCGAATCAATGACCACACACGAGCTCTCCTTCGGACCAATCAGCTATTCCTTGTCCAAAACTCGATTTCTATCTACGATTTGTTGCTTCAATACACTCAGTTTATCCTTGTCCACTTCTCGTCCATTAGAAAACAGAGGTTCTTATTATTTTTGCTTATATTTAATCCTTGTTTTTATGTGTGATTATTTCAATAATTCAAACACTAATTCGATAATTTTAAAATTTGCAGAGAATTTCTTAATGCGGACATCAACGAAGCCGTTTCTAGTCTTGTCTTTGCGTCTGCGAGGTGTGGAGAATTAGCTGAGCTAATTAGCATCAGAGAGCTCTTTATTCTACGTTACGGTCAAAACTATGTAACAAAAGCTCTTCAGCTTCTCCCTGGAAATCTTGTTAACTTGCAGGTTTCAAATCATTTCATTCACTTATGTTTTTAATCCTTTAAAAAATATACATATTTAGTTTTAGCTGAATACGCAGATCAAAGAGAAACTGTCGGTAACTACAGTACCTGATGATTTGAAGTCAAAATTGTTGGAAGAAATAGCTAAGGAATCTGGTCTCCGTTTCGAAATTTTAAGGCTGGAATATACACCTGAAGTTGAAAAACAGGTGATTGTTTTTACTTGTTCTTCAAGTATGTATCAAGATTTATGTAGATATTTGTTTTCTTGGATTCATAAATTCAATTGGACTTGTGTGTGTAATAGGTAAATGAAGAAGAAGATAAGAAAGTAATGGATTCGGATTTGATTAGTTGCTCTGATGATCATTCACCAGAAGTGTATAAATTCAGTCTCACGGATGTGGAAGAAGAGAATAGCAAAGAAGAGAGATCAATGGAAGATGCTTACATAGAGGAGACTCAAGCTGGAAAAGATAATGATCATAGAGTATTCAGATTCAGAGAAAGTAGTGAAGAAGAGAGATCATCGTTCTCATCAAGAGAGTTGAAGGACATGGAAAGTTTGAGGTACTATAAGAGGCGAGAAAAGATTCGTCCAAGGAGAAGATCATCATCGTCAAATTGTTACCATATAGTATACAATGTCTTTTGGGTGAAGAATGAAGAAGAAGAAAAAGAAGTAAGAAGAAGATTATTACCCAAACATGTTCATCCTAAGCTTCCTGACTACGACCAAATTGCTGCTCAGTTTAAAGCCCTTAGGACACAACAACGTATGCATTCTTAACCATTACTTCATACTCTTGTTTGGAATATTGAATTTTTGTTCTTTCCGATTTTCACATATTAAAAAACATTTAGTAGTTCATTTTTCTTTTCATTTTGAAGTTTTTTATTTAGGCTTATGTGTTTTTTTATTTATTTTCTCAATAATTATAGGAGCGCCCCATACTTCATACTTCTCCACTACAGGGCATCTAACAAACCCTTCTCTAAACTATATCTACTTTTTTATAATTCCGGGGGGAATTTTATTTAAGGAGTTTTATCTATTTATAAAGTAATCTTTCAATACTAATATGTGTTCATTTATATATTCAAAATTTATAGCTTAATAAACTATATCCAAAATGATAATTACTTATCTAAATAATCAAAGTCAATATGTCATAATACCAAATATTAATTTCAAAAATCTTGTTATTAAAAACTACGAGAAATATATTTAAGTTTTATAATTAAATTATATAATTTTTGTGATATAGAATATTATAAATTTTTAATATATTTTGTTTTAATAAAAGTTAATAGTAAAATTGTTAATCAAAATATTAAGAGTTTTTATATTAAAAGGAAAAAGACTTCCACCAAGATTAGGCCAGGATAGAAAGCCAATTTCAAAAAAACAGATTAGGCCAGGATCCAAAGCTATATTTGTCAAGTAGAACAGAGGTTGTTGAAAGTGATAATGCAAGACTGTCCCAAAGCATTGTAATAGCTCAATGTGCCAAGGATTCACTACTAACTCAGATGGTACCAACATAAACCAAGATGCCAAAGTCAAAGTATCACGTTGAAGACATAGCCAAAAAGTTTATGTTGCTCAATATGATTGCAACTTTTGAACCAGCAGCAGTGGTTTCACATATGGATTTTTCTTCTTCCAACAATGCCACACATGATAAACAAGATCCTTAACTTCAGAATATGTAATCCAATGCCAATAACCATGCTGTCCCAAAACTCCACCAGGTTCCCACATTCGTTTGTGAATCTCTAACCATGTAAATCCTGAAGCATAAGCAGTCCTCCTCTGTCTTCTTTCTAATGTCGTTGTGACAGCTCTTTGAACCTATCAATCACTACCAACTCACATGTCACAGACAAAAACAAACAAAGAAGGCCAAGCAACCTGAATTGTTTTTCTCTCGAGTTGTCCATTTCCAACCCAGCTTTGGTTTCAAACAAAGTGTTGAGGTAGTGCTTTGTGCTTTTGCTGAAGCACAATATGAAAATTTTGATGTGCAGTTTCAGAAGAGAATGATGAGACCTCTCCTTGTATTTCATCACTACAAACAACTTCTTCATTCACTTCTGGTTCTCCTGAGAGAATAACATTGTTGTCCCCAACTTCCATCACTTCCTCAACAGCTGAAATTGATGATGCCTTGTCCATAACCATATCCTCTTTCAACACAAAGTTACTATGCCGGATCAGACTCTCTTTAGTCTTATCATTGTGCAGAGCATGTGTGGACCGTTTAATCGGATGTGCATTTTCGTATAATCTTCCAATCATCAGACAGTGCCGTATTGACTGGGGTTGAAACATGCAAACATTCATTTGAGTATCATTCCTAAGGTCAGAAAGATAGACACTAACAGAATATTCTTCAGGAAGAGTCACTTTAAACCTAATTTTCCCAAACTTATCTTGATATTCCAAGATACCATCAGTTTCCTTCAATAGATTCAGCTCCGCTAACCATTCATCGAAACTTTCTAACCTGTTGTGATGAACATAAACTGATCTTGCTCTTGTAATGAAATCAGAATTCAGTGGATGATCAATTGGTGTCGTTGAAGACATGGATTTCAATTGCGCCAGCCTCATAACACCAGCGTGGTTCTGTTGAAGTCTGGTGCGATGATGTTGGAATTATGTCCAGTAATCTCTGTACTGTCTCTAGAAAGTAAAAGTATGTCAATGATCAGACATAAGTCATATAATACTGGGGGTCATGATGGCTTGCTAGAGTCCGCTCATGATCTATAAGTCTTGGACTTATTGCCTTTATTATATGATCCCATATGGGTCACACGCCTAAGCTGACGGGAAAATACGAAGGAACGGTTTAGCAGAAGTACGGTAAAAGTGCTAGGCATTTACTATACTTAGAGAGAATAAAGGGCCTGATTAAATCCATGGGATTTAATCAGAACTGAGAATTGGGCCCAAAAGCCCATGAGAACTAAAGGGAGTTTTAATGAATAAAACTTGACCTAAAGCTCTCTAATTTTCTTATGCCTCCTGCGCCTCTTTTCTCTCTGTCTGCGCCTCCTCTCTTAGCTGGTCTAGCAGCCAATTTCCCGGTGTGCGTGTGTGAGTCTTTGGAGGATCCATCCCTTGGTGGTTCTGCTGATCTCTGACCATTACCTCCTCATTCCGCTGCACAAAAGGTAACAGGTGAGATCCTTTAAGTTTCTAAATAAGAGAACCTAGATCTGCATGTTTAGTAGGATGAATCAATTGAGAATTGAATCAGGAAACACTAAACGATCCAACAGTGGTATCAGAGCCATTGGTTCTGTGGTTTTTCTTGTTTAGAATCTTGTTTAGGATTGTTTAAGAAGTGTTTTTGAATCAATCTACTGATAAGGAAAAACACTTAAGAAACAAAGAATTAAAAGCCTAAACAAACAAGAAATCGCATGATCCAATCTATATGAATTGGTATGCGTCGGATCGTCCGGATCGGGGAAGACGCACGAGCCGATCGACAAGGATCGTGTTGCGTGGTCGCGTCCCGATCAGCGGATGGATCGCGTCCGGCTCGCGTGAGAGGCTCGTCCCGTCGCGTGGATGCGGCTGTCCCGATCGCTCGGCGATCGCGTGAAGCCAGCATCGTCCCGATCGTCCAGCTCCCGTCCCGCGTCCTGATCGCTCGGCGATCGCATGACGCACGACCCGGCTGTCCCGATCGCTCGGCGATCGCGTGAAGCTACCGACCCGAGCTCGACGATCGATCGTCCCGTCCCGTCCCGTCCAGCTGCCGTCTCGATCTTGGATCGCTTGCGTACGGCTTGCGGCTGTGCGATGGTGATCGTGGAGCTAGGTCACGACCATGATTGGTTCGTGACCAATTCGGTTCGGTTCGATTTAAAATTAAACGTCGCGGTTTAATAAACAGATTTAATAATTTTATTAAGTTCTGGTTAAACCGGGATAAGAAATCCAAAGTCGAAAATTAGATTTTGTGCCTAAACCAGTGATTTTCTAATTTGATTTGGTTGGACCAAATAAATTGAAAAAATCCGGTTTAGTAAATAACCGGTTGACAATTGTGGTCATCGTAGTAATTAACTTTGGTTAAGACCAATTTTAATGAACCATACCGGTTATGTCATTTAATTGGACAATTGGGTTATGTCTTGGACATGGACCAATTCTTGGGCCTCGGGCCAAGAAGTTAAAACAATTGGGCCAATTATTTGAGTCTTTTCTTCAGAATTAATTTAAAATTTATTTTTATAAAAATTATAAAATCGGTTTTAAATTAATAAGTTTCCAAAATTTTGAATGTTTTGGATTTTAGGAAATTTCTATATTTAGAAAGTTTCCAATTTTAGGAAGTTTCCAATTTTAGAAAGTTTCTAAGTTTAGGAAGTTTCCAATTTTAGAAAGTTTCCAAAATTAGTAGGTTTCCCAAAAAGGAAAGTTTCCCAAAATAGTAATCTTCTATTTTGGGATAAAATCTTAATAAACCTACAAACCTCAAACAAATATCAAGCGTTGGATGTCTTGTCCAGTCTATGTCAGCTGTCGAAGCCCATTCAATTGTACTCATGGCCTTACAGTGTGAGGGTGTCTACTTTTGCGTGGGTAAGACGGTTTGTGATTCATAAATGTCATTGGGAGTCCCAGACATTAGTGATTACATGACTGTATAGTCTGGTTTTCTTGACTAGTCCATCGGGAGTCCCGGGCCTTGAGACATCAGAGTGGATTGGGCCTCGGGCCCAGATTCACAACCAAGAGTTATATCACGGATATAATTAGCCGAGATAGGGCTTACCGATATAAGCTAAGGTTGGGTGACGGCCAGTGGCCCACTTTGATCTTAGTTATATGTGGATCTTGGAATCATTATATTCTATTGAGGGTAACTGATGTTATTGAATATAATGCGAGATTAATCATATTAAGTATAATGCGAGATTAATCATATTGAACATATTAACTAAAATTCTTTTATCTTAAATTTCAGTTATGACTAGCACAAACTGTCAAAACACTTTCTCGATCCGGTCTGTCCTTGAGATGGACAAGCTGAACGGATCAAATTTCTTGACTTGGTCGCGGAACCTGAGGCTAGTCCTCAGACAGGAGAGAAAGGACTATGTCCTTGAGAGAGCTCTCCCCGTGAGGATCGGGTCCAATGCTTCTCATGCAGTATATGATGCTTGGAATAAGCATTATAATGATGCGGTAGATGTGCGTGGTCTGATATTGGCTACCATGGACTCAGACTTGCAGAAGCAATATGAGAACATGGAGTCGCCAATAGAGATGATCAGCAGCCTGAAATTGAAATTTCAGGAGCATATAAGAGTGGAGAGATACCAGTTGGTTAAGTCTCTCACTAGCTGCAAGCTACCAAATGATCATCCAGTGAGTCCTCATGTCAGTAAAATGATGGGTTACATTGATAACCTGAGGAAACTGGATTATCCAGTTAGCCAAGAATTGGCAACTGAGATCATCCTGCAGTCACTGCCGTCAAGCTATGATAAGTTCAGAAGGAACTATATCAAGAAAGGCTTAACGAAGACGCTGACTGAACTGCATGATATGCTCAAGACAGTTGAGCCAAACGTGAAGAGTACCCAGTATAATCTCATAATGGAGAAGGGTGGGTTCATTAAACCTAGTGCTGACAAGGGTGAAGACAAAGTTGTCCAGATTTTGAATCATGGCAAGCGTGTGTCTTCTGAGCCCAAGTCAGATACCTCTTACGTTGGTAAGTGCTGCTACTGTAAAGAGACAGGGCATTGGAAGAGAGATTGCATTAAATTCATGGAAGATGATGAGGAGTTAAAGTTGATGTATGAGACTACTTCCTCAGGTATTCATGTTATTACTTCAAGTTCTACCTTAAAGGTATTGGATACTGGTTGTGGCACTGATATTTGTAGTAATATGCAGAGCCTGAGCAACAGTAGAATGTTGAAGGAAGGACAAGTGGATCTACATGTCTGGAAGGAGCTATGGACGCTGCCTCAGTCGTAGGGTTTTCACTTGTAGAAGCCTTCGAGGCTTGGTTTTGTATTAAGTAATTGCTACAATGTACCTGCTTTAAGCAGAGTTGTTTTTCATTTTCTTGTAAGAATTTGAATGTTTTTCATTTTGATAAAAGACAAGGTTTTGTTCTTGTGATCTTAATGAAATATTAATTGTAGCACCCTATTCAAGGAATGGGTTTTATATCTTAAACCAAAGAGTGCCTAAATGTAACATAAATACCGAATTGGTTTAAATCTGATGAATTAAACCTGATTTTTCTTGGCATAAAAGTCTTGGTCACATAGAGTAAGTCGGATTCAGAAATCCCATAGTTATGCACTATTGGGATCTTATGAGACTTGAATTCTGTTTACTGGACCAAAAGACAAAGGGGCCTATCTTAGCCGAGCTAGAGAAAGGCCCAAAGGCTTATTGGAGATTGAACATACTCATGTATGTGATCCGATGAGCAGTAATGCCAGAGAAAATTTCCTATACTTCATTGTCTCTACTGATTGATTCAGTGAGTAAGACTGTGTTCATTTGATAAGACACAAGTCGGAATTCTTTGACATGGTCGAAAGAGTTCCAGAATGAGGTATAGAACCTGAAGTGACAGAAGTATTAAGACTCTAACTTAAATCACGAGTTTCTTATACTTGAGTCATTAATGGTGTGATCATCTAAATGAGTGTGAAGTCGTTTCACAGCTCAATTCTCCTGAAAACCTTGAGGTATTTCTGTGAGAAAGAATCAGATCTTATAAGAAATGATTAAAGATGAGTCACACGAATCTTCCATGATATTCTTGAAGAATAACGCTCTAAAATATCTAAGTTTACGCTGAAATAGTTCCACCAATATCAGTTGAAAGACACCACGTAAATGTGGATTGGAATCGATCCAAATTCGTCTTTACTGAGTATTTGTAGTTGTGCTACTTCGCTGGTTTTCCTAGGGAAACTAAGGCTTGTTACTTTTACGTCCATTCTGTTTTCTAAGAAGGGAAGTTATTTTCAAGAAGAACAGTGGGAGTAAAAGTATAACTCGAAGAAATTCGAGAAATACAGGAGGCTGCTCAACCTGTTGAGGGAGAGCAACGGATGGATTTACAGATTTCTGTAGAATCTACACCTGTAGAGCCTGAAGTTCGCAGATATGAATGAATCAGTTACTAATCCGAGAGTGATTTCTCGTCATTAGTTGAACCTGATGATCATTGAAAGTTCGCATGATCTGATGATCATTGAAAGCGACGAATCTGCGAAATTCAAAGAAGCGAAAGTGAGCCCGGACTCCGAAAAATTACATTTTATGTAAGTTAGCTTCATCGATCCATTCATGGATGGAAGCAAACATATCGGAGTTGGAATCTTCGTTCTGTTGAAGTAGTCAAGGTTTTGACTTGAACAGGAACAAAGTGGAACTGTGCGTTTGCTAATAGATTAGTGGGAGCGATATTGCATTTCTCATAATGTATGTCGATGACATACTGATTCTCTGAAATAACGTCCCAATACTGCAGTCGGTAAAGGACTGGCTTGGGAGTTGGTTTAGTAATTGACATGGGTAAAGCCACGTAGTTCTTGGATTCTGGATCTAAAGATAGAGATCCAGAAGAGCTGGTAGGACAAAGTCAGGATTCTTACATTGACAAAGTCCTACACGTTTTGAGCAATCCAAGAAGGGTTTTATGCCAATGTCACATGGCATTAAGTTAAGCAAGATACAGTATCCTACGATAACTGCTGAGCTTGAATGCATGGATGAGATTTCATATGCATAAGCAATTGGATCTATCATGTATGCCATGACACGCACTTGTTTTGATGTTACTTTAATGTTAAGCAAGACAAGTATAGACCAATCAAATCCAGCAAAGAATCACTGGATTGCCGTAAAGAATATCCTAAAGTATTTGAGGAATACTAAGGATAAGTTCTTGATTTACGAAGAAAGTGAGGTGCTACGAGTCGGTAGAGTCTGAAAGGCAAGTTTCCAACGGACAAAGATGATTTCCGGTCACAGTCCGGTTATATCTTGTGTCTGTCTGGCGGTGCAAGGCACTGTTGCTGACTCCATGACTTAAGCTGAACATTTCGCAGCTTGGAAAGCGGCGAAAGAGGTTGTTTGGAAAGAAGAGTTCGTCACTGAACTTGATGTGATTCCCAGCATAGATGAGACTAGCTGCACATCAGAGGTCCAAACACCTTAAGGATAGGTATAACCTATTCCGCGAGATAAATGACAGAGATGTTAAGTAGATCAGCAAGTTTCAATGAATGAG
The DNA here is from genome assembly GCA_030180135.1 of Orychophragmus violaceus. Classification (NCBI taxonomy): domain Eukaryota; kingdom Viridiplantae; phylum Streptophyta; class Magnoliopsida; order Brassicales; family Brassicaceae; genus Orychophragmus; species Orychophragmus violaceus. The sequence goes on along the minus strand of CM058229.1, from coordinate 85,944,813 downwards.
AACGTTGCTAATCTATTAACGAAGCCACTCCTTAGGCCTAAACACGAGTCGCGGACTGTTGCTGTAGGATAAGTGAAATTAAGATGCAGTCTTAATTTCAGTGGGAGTTATTAAAGGGCTTTATTTAGTTATTAGATATGTTCTTGTAAAACATTTAAGATGTTTAATGAAATTATTATTTCAAGATTATTTTAACTGTGATGAAATAATCGTTCCAAAATGATATGAACCATTTTATAGGTCATCGAAGTAAGTGACTTGATCTTGAGTCATCAAAGTCATTTAGCTTGATCATGAGACCCTATATTTGATAGATGGCTTATATCATTCCGTCCCTAGTCGAAGGTTGTTGAAATTGGAACACCAACAACCGTGTGAGACTAGATTGGTATGTGACTTATGACAAAGTCTCAGTGTGTCATAGATGCGCGGCATCAAAGTCAGTACATAGGTGTATGTAGGGTACATACGACCGGACAAGACCCGATTATAAGAACTCTTCAGGATATTTATATCTGTGTCATAAGAGATTCTTACTACGACTATAGAGTATAGTCCTTAGACCTGAGTTCGCATGCATGTGACTGCACATGAACTAATGCGCTTTGATCATTGTCTAATGCTGTCGTTAAGCGATAGTTATAAGGACCTTGATTGGGCATATTATGAAATGAGTAGTTTACAGTGATGGAACAAGACGGGATTTGTCCCTCCAATATAAATGGAGTGAATATCTCTAGGCCAATCGGAGATTTGAATACTGGAAAATGCATGGCCATGCTCAAACGGACTTTCCCGAGTCGTTTGGATTGTCAGTATCAAATCAGAGTCCGATGAACAAGATTAGGCTTTATAAGGATGACACTAATCTTGCCTTATGACTAATCGAGATATTGTGACAAAAGGATTATGAATACAGAGATTCCAGTTCAAGTGGGAGATTGTTGGAATTATGTCCAGTAATCTCTGTACTGTCTCTAGAAAGTAAAAGTATGTCAATGATCAGACATAAGTCATATAATATTGGGGGTCATGATGGCTTGCTAGAGTCCGCTCATGATCTATAAGTCTTGGACTTATTGCCTTTATTATATGATCCCATATGGGTCACACGCCTAAGCTGACGGGAAAATACGAAGGAACGGTTTAGCAGAAGTACGGTAAAAGTGCTAGGCATTTACTATACTTAGAGAGAATAAAGGGCCTGATTAAATCCATGGGATTTAATCAGAACTGAGAATTGGGCCCAAAAGCCCATGAGAACTAAAGGGAGTTTTAATGAATAAAACTTGACCTAAAGCTCTCTAATTTTCTTATGCCTCCTGCGCCTCTTTTCTCTCTGTCTGCGCCTCTTTTCTCTCTGTCTGGTCTAGCAGCCAATTTCCCGGTGTGCGTGTGTGAGTCTTTGGAGGATCCATCCCTTGGTGGTTCTGCTGATCTCTGACCATTACCTCCTCATTCCGCTGCACAAAAGGTAACAGGTGAGATCCTTTAAGTTTCTAAATAAGAGAACCTAGATCTGCATGTTTAGTAGGATGAATCAATTGAGAATTGAATCAGGAAACACTAAACGATCCAACAGATGATTCTGTTGATTTGCAATTCCAAAAGATGTCGCACCCGACAAACTGTATGATCTCTGATTCGACAACGACCTAATCGCTTCAAACAACTCGTTCTTTCTCCTGGTAATTTCAGAAGATAACGATACAATCGATCCTTCAATGTTCTGAAATCGATTTGAAAACTTGTCTTTTAGCTCCATCTTTCATCAATTCTGATAACGAGCCTGAAGCCTTGTTTCCGCCATGATTCTGAAGATTGATTGGATCTCTGATACCTTTGATACAACAAATATTTATCTCAGAACACAATGAATCAGAAGATGTTCAATAGAAACCAAAACTCCTCTTGCCAAAATAGCTTCCAATCTCAACGATGGAACTCAGATTAACGAAGAACAATCAAGAACACGGTGAGAGAGAGAGAGAGAAAGAAAGAAACTGAGAAAACTCTCATTCAGATTTTCCGATGTAAATGTGAAGTGACAGATTCTCTTGTTTTAAGTGATTCAACACCCTTCCATCTTTGATATGAGCCGTCCACGTGTTCTCATCTCTTACTCTTATTTTCCTATAAGAAATGTATCATACATGTCACACATAAATCTTTTTTTTTTTTTAATAACCGTAGAGATCTCAAAGGCTTTCTAAGTCCAAAGACTAATCCCAAAAAGTCCATAGAAATCCGGGTTTTCTTGTCACTAAAAACGTCTACAGGTGGCTAAGTGGAAAAATGTAGAGCATGTGGATTGAATTTTGAGTGTTGTGCATCCAAGTCCCATCTCCACACATAAATCTATTATAATTGAATAAAAACGTATAATTCTACCATTATTGGATATAAACTATAAGTTTACTATCGTTAGATATAAGCATACAAGTTTACCATCATCATATGAAAACTATATATCTATCACCATAATAATAAATAAATCTACCAATTGTAGGTTATTAGAGTAAATTCAAAAGATTAAATAATTCTCCTATTGAAAAATAAGTTTACTATTTTATTATGAATCTGTCATTATTAAAACCATATATTTTCAACCTGTTTTATAATGATCTAAATATAAAAAATTGTGTTTATTTTATAGATAAAATTTAACTGAATTTTTTTTAATAAACTATAATAATAAATACAAATTTAGTAATTATTTTTTCTTAATAAAAAACTAAAAATATTTTTTGTAAGATTTTGTTATAATATATATATATATATATATCTATATTTGAAACAAAAAGATTTTAAAAGATATTATGAATATATTTTTTTATAAAATCATAAATTAGTGAATATTTAGTCTAATGTAATTAGAATTATTTTATAATAAAGTTTATTATTAAATATGAAGTTGGTAATTATTTTAAAATTTGAGAAAATAAAATTATTTATTTATATTTAAGACAAAAAGATATTAAAATATATTATGAATATATTTTGGAATAAATCATTAATTATAGAATATTTAGTATGAACCACTTATAGTCTAATTTTATTAAATAAAAAATTACCCTTATAAATAAATAAAATGCTTATTAATTTTAGGGGGGAATTGCTTAAAATGCCCCCAAAGTTGGTTTTAAATAAAAGTGTACCCCCAAACTTGAATCAAATATAAAACTGGTTTTGCGGCCTTATGAAATTACCGCGTTGTCCTTATGACCAATCAAAAAACGTCAAACGCAATTACCATTATAACCTTCGACTATTTCAGACTTCTATGGATGTCTGGGACGTCAGACTCTAATAGAAGTCTGACACATAATTAATTACTAAATTTAAATTTTAAAATTATTAAAAAATATTTTGTCAAAACTTTTATATACATAAATTATATGTAAACAATTTAGTAGTTTATAAATTAAAATTTGATAAAATTGAGTCATATTAAACATTGTTAGTTAAGTATGCCTTAGAACATACTTTGTAATGGAACATTTACATATAACTTACATATGACCTTAGGGTTAGTTAGATTCATTGTATTAGGAAATTTACCTTTGAAAAATTATATTTGCACATGTATGTTATAATGGTGATATAATTAACGAATTTAATGTGTCCTAGGTGTTTTGTTTAAATATTTTTCAATGTTATGTGATAAATACTATATTTAGGGTTTATCAGACTTTTATAGAAGTCTGAATTTTGGGGTTTCGTAAATACTTTGAACAAAATATACCTTAAATGGTTAAAATTGACTAAAGTTTATGTAATTTTAATTTACATATGTCTAAAAGTCCCATGTCTAATTTATGTATCCGAAATTTTCCTCAAAATATTTTTTAATAATTTTATAATTTAAATTTCCAACTTAATTATCTCTCAGACTAAAGTTTAACCATTTAAGGTATATTTGGTTAAAAACACCATGTAGCTTGATCTATGCTCGACATATGAAGTTTGATATCATATTTTCATCTGTACGGTTAGAGTGAGGGTTTGTGAATTTTCATCCATATTGTTACATTTGCATATACTGATTAGGTTGTGACTATATTAAAGGAGTTTGATGTTTTTTATAAGTTTTCTATATAATATGATGGTATTTAAGTAGTAATTAGTAGATTTGGGGTATATCAGACTTCCATGTTAATCTGATTAACGTACATGATTTTTCAGACTACTGAAGAAGTCTGACTAAACTCGACCAAATACTAAACCCTACTTGGGAATTTACCCCATATATAAATGGAAGTTACCGACATTAGTTCGTAAAAGTCATTATCAAACTTCTCTCTCTAAAACGGAAACACACTCCCTCTCTAAATACTCTCTAAATATCCTCTAATAACTCTCTGAGAACCCTCAGCCGCCACCGCCACCGCCGTCTTCATCTTCTTCATTCTTGTAATTATCTCTCCTTTTTTCGTCTCTCCTGACCAGTCCATACACCGCCGCCATCATATTCTAAGCTATTCGTTCTGTAAATGTTTGAGATCTATACGAAAGAAGTCATTTTTTCCTTTTTTTTTCTTTGATATTTGTCTAGATCTAAACAAAAATTTGGTTTTTATATTTTTCTCGTATTAGATCCGTACGGTTTTGAGTTCGAGTCATCCCCTTTTTCATATGTACTTTGTACTTTGTCTAGATCTGTCCCCCAATAAAAATAGATAGATTTTTATATAATTCTTGTTTTAGATCCATGGGATCCATACGGTTTTGAGACCGAATCATCCTCTTTTTCACATGTCTTTTGTCTAGATCTGAACAAAAAATTGTTTTTTATATATTTCTCGTTTTAGATCCATACGGTTTTGAGTCCCAATCATCCGCTTTTTCATATGTCTTTTGTCTAGATCTGAACAAAAATAGAAAGGTTCTAGGGCCCCTAGGTTCTATGCTTGAGTTAGACTCTATTAGAAGTCTGACTTTTTACAATTGTTTTATGGTACACAGGATGGGGCGATTCAGTTAGGTTCCAACCTCGAGTAGTAGTAGTTCATTCTCAACTTCCACATTTCGACAACGATCCGGTTCATGCAATGGATTCCCCAAGAAATGTTTCTGCGGTCTGGAACCTGTCATGCGAACATCCACTACTGCCGATAATCCGGGAAGAAGATTCTTTGGATGTCGTAATTGGGATGTAATTGCCTTTCTCTTCTGTTTTGTAGCCTGTTTTATTTTGTTTTGACTTATTCGAGCTTATATTCGGAATTCGAAGATGATTGCATATTTAAAATGTGGCTGTATAGGATGGTGGCTACCATATAATGAAGTGGTGGGATGAGGCTATGATGGAGGAGTTTCACGAGTTAAAGCTGTGTGTGGACCAAAATGGCGAACAAGTTGATTACATCTTCCTTTGTTATGCTGAAACTGACTGTGTTACCAACTTGCACGATGAGATCAAGAAAGCGCAGGCAGAGATAGCTCAACTAAAGGAGCTCTTGACTGAGAAACCATCTAGCCAGACAGTGCGTGGCGCCAAGTATGAGTATCTGATGGTTGATGGTTCTGTTATTATCGTCCCGATTATCTTGAGGGCATTTGGTTTCTTGTAATATAAGTCCTATGTATCCAAGTACAATTTTATGTATTATAAGACGAATTTCATCCAATTTCATTCATCATCCAGTTTCATTCATCATCCAATTTCAAATATGCGAATTGTCCTCTTTTGAAGCTAATAAATACTATATTCTCAGACTTCATAAGAAGTCTGAGTAATAAATAATTTTCCTCAGACTTCGTATGGAGTCTGAATCTACAATAATTAGTTTTAAGACTTAAATGATGATTTTCTTCAGACTTCGTATGAAGTCTGAATCTACAATAATTAATTTTCCTCAGACTTCGCGCGTACATGACGACACGTGACCTCTTGCATGCCCGGGAAATTAATTTGTTTGTAAATTAAATGCGCGGGAGTTATGTAAAAAGGAGACGAAAAAAGCGCGGCAGTTACGTCTGCAGTAAAACCGTCCGATAGTGGTAAAACCGTCTCGTTTTAACTGCCCCTTATGAGACATATATAAATATAATTTTTTAACCTTTTTTTTACAGTTTCGCAGGAAAGATAAAAAAAAAACCTATTTTCTCTCAAAGCCACTCAACCGACATCTTATACTTTTCTGAAGGAATTTCTAGCAGATCCTAATCCAAATCCTGGTCTGAATTCCAAGCCTAGGATATAGGGTTCATGTAATTGAATCAATGGGATCTCAGAATTACCTGGTGATTAGCAGCGGAAGATTCGCAGATAATCGAGATCTAGAGCGCCTCAAATGCTGCGCCTCTACTGGTATCCACACACACACAAACTGAACAGAAGGGATGCTAGTGCCTTTAGAGATCAAATCTCTCAAGAGGTTTCTATTCAAGTTCTGGTGGCTGTCTATTAGGTTGAAAAATCAGTTAAGGTCGACCATATATCTTATATATGTCGACTTAAACCATAACGGAATTAACCAACGATTAAACCGAATTAATCTGGTAATCTGCGAGTTGCATCGATCGACACACTCTTTGCATCGATCGACACTGCCCCAGAATATTGATATCGAATGCATATCAAATATGCATTCACTAGATCATTACATTAATGATCAACCTCGTCTTTAACGTCCAGTTTGCTTAGGTGTGTGACCCTGTAGGATCATATAACACTAGCAATGAGTTCTAAACTCATTGATCATAAGTGGCTTCTAGCAAAGCATTATGACTACCCAGTGTCATATGATTGTCTCATCTCGACAATACGACTTTCACTTGGAGTAAGTACAATAGATTTCAGGACATTCCCAACAATCTCCCACTTGTACTGGAATCATCTATTCCTTCAATCCCTTTGTCACTATATCTCGATCTGGCATAAGGCAAGATCTGTGTCACCCTTATTTAGCCAAGATCATGTTCATCGAACTCCGATTTATACTGACAAGACAAACGACTGACAATCACCTCGTTTGAGTGTGGCCACACATTTCTCAGTATTATCTCCTGTTATATAGGAGGGACAAATCCCATCTTGTTCCATCCCTGTCTCTTCACACGCTTCATGATACGCCCAATCAATGCCTTTATAGTCACCAGTTACGGCTGACGTTTGACAAGGTTAAAGCGGACCAATTCACATGTAAGAAAACATGATGAACTCAGGTCTAAGGACTATACTCTATAGTCATAATGAAAACTCTCATGACACTTATATAACTATCCCGTAGAGTTCTCATCAGTGGGTCATGTCCGATCCTGTGTTCTCCAACACATATCTATGTGATTGACTTTAATACTCTTATTAATGACTCCATGAAACTTAGTCATCAGTCACCTCACATACTAGTCTCACGCGGTTGTTAATGTCCCATTTTAACAACCTTGACCAGAGACCAATCATAATTTATGTCATTTATTATCTATAGGGTTTCATGATCAAGTCACATACTTGATGACCTATAAAATGTCATAAATTACTTTGGGACTATTATTTAATAACCATTATTAAATAATACAGATGTCAGATTTCAATAACATAATCAAATTATGTTTATACGAACATCATATCATAACTAAAATTAATAACAATGACTCCCACTAAAATTAAGATCACATCTTAAGACATCTAATGCCTTTAGCAGTAGCCTGACCCTCATTCGCCCTTGCTCAGCGTGTGTCGAAAGACACTGCGTCTTGCTAAGAGTAATATCAAGAGTCATTTGCACGAAGCCCTTCTTGGAATCCTGCATATTGTACATGTGCAAGGCCTTATCACTATAAGTATCTTGACACAATCCAATTAGCTTATCCAATCTATCTCTATAGATTCTTATTCCAAGAATGTATACTGTTTCTCCCATAATTTTATCGAAAAACAACTTTCGAATCAAGTCTTAACAGACTGAAACAATGGAACTTCATTTCCGAGAAGTAGTATGTTATCAACATACAATACTAGAAATGCAACTGCGCTCCCACTAGTCTCTTGTAAACATACGGTTCCTCTTCGTTCCTGACGAAGTCAAACCTTTTGACTGCTTCATCAAAACGAAGATTCCAACTCCGAGATGCTTGCTTCAATCCATAAATGGTTTGATGAAGCTTGCATATCTTCCTAGCTTCATTAGGATCAATGAAAAACTTCAGGTTGTGTCATGTACATATCCTTTTTCCAGAATTCCATTAAGGAAAACTGTTTTCACATCCATCTGCCAGATCTCATAACCATTATGAGTGGCGGTTGCTAGGAGAATCCGAATGGACATAAGCACGGTGACTGGGATTAGGTTTCTTCACAGTTGATACCATGAATTCACTTGAAACCTTTTGCCACCAACCTTGCTTTGTACATCTGAATATAACCATCCATGTCAACTTTTCTACTTGAAAATCCATTTACTCACAATGGTTTCTACACCATCGGGTAAATCAGCCCAAGTCATACTTGGTTCTGTGACATGGATCCCATTTCGGATTCAGCGGCTTTCAGCCACTTTCGGAGTCAAGGCCCATCATTGCTTCTTCAAAATTCGCAGGCCCGTCACTTTCAATGATCAGTAGATCACGACAATTGGTTACGAGAAATCCATATTTCTCGGGTTCGTGACGGATCCTTTCGGATCTGCGAGCTTCAGTTTTCTGTAAAAGTCGCGCACACATATCTCATATGTATACTTTTACCACGACCTAATTAACCAAGATTTAAACCGTAGTTAATTAAGTCATAAACCAAAATCAATATTTGGTTCGCGATCTGTGTCGATCGATGCAACTTTTGTGTCGATCGACACTTCTTCAGAAACTCGCCATTTAAATGTATATCGAATATACATTCACCAGATCCTTTATAAACTCTAGGCACCACAGGTGCAGGTTCTACAACTCTTTGTAGATCCAACTGCTGCTCTTCCTCATCAGGTTGAGCAGTCTCCTGTGATTTTCGAATTTCTTCGAGTTGTACTTTTACTCCCACTGTTCTTCTTGGAAAGAAAGTCTTTCTCAAGAAAACATAGTTCCGAGCAACAAACAATTTGTTCTCGAACTGGTTGTAAAAGTTACATTCCACATCTCATGTGGTATCTCTATAACTGATTTTGATGGAACTCTATTTAAAGTAAACTCAGACATTTCTAGAGCGTATTCCTAGAAGGATAATGGAAGATCTAAGTGACTCATCATTGATCGAACCATATCTAATAAAGTCCGATACAGGAGGAGTGAATTGTGAAACACTTTCACAATCTATCAGATGATCACTAAATTCTTGATTTAAGTATTCACCTCCATGATCTCATCGTAGAGGTTTAATACCTTTGCCAAATTGATTCTGTACTTCATTTTGGAACTCTTTGAACTTTTCAAAGATTCTGACTTATGCCTTATAAATAAGGCATAACCGTACCTTCTGAAAATATCAGTAAAGGTAATGAAGTACTGAAATTTTCCTCTAGCACTAGTGCTCACCGGCCCATATACATCCGTATGTATAAAGCCCAATAAGCCTCTGGCCCTTTCATTTTAATCGTTCGCAACCTGTATCGACCGACGCACCGTATGTATCGATCGATACTACCTTTGTTGAAAGGGGCCTTCGTCATTTTACCCAATAAACAAGATTCACTTTACTCATTATGATTCATAATCAGATGAGCCCAAAAGCCCATCACTATGGAGCTTCTGAATCTATTTCTCATTTATGTGGCCCAAAACGACAATGCCAGAGAGAAGTTTGATTAGTATCATTTGACTTGAATCTCTTGGTATTAATGTTATAGTTAGGCACATTCTGGTTTAGAACATAAAGTTCATTCTCTAATGGATTGTACTATAAAATATATCATTGTAATCAAATGAATAACACTTATTCTTAATTTGAAAACTGATATCCTTCCATATCCAAACAAGGAATAGAAATAGTCTTTCTGCTCATAGCAGGTACATAGTAGCAGTTTTAAGTTCAAAACATGCCATAAAAGGAAAAACAAATGAAATACTCCTACGGTTAATGCAGCAACTCTTGCTCCATTCCCACTCATAGGTCCACTTGTCCTTTCTCCATAGTCCTACTTTTGATCAGGCCCTGCACATTTTCACAAAATATGAGTACCACAGCTGGTATCCAATACCCAATAAGTAGGACTATAAGAAGTAACATTTACTTCTATAACATAATACCTGAAGAAGAAGTCTCGTACGTCTTCTTCAGCTTCTCATAATCTTCCAAGAATTTATTGCAGTTTCTTTTCAAATGCCCATAACCATTACAATAACGGCACTTAACATCTTCAGAAGGATTGGTTTTAACCTTAGGAACATGGCCAGACTCGCTTGGATTCACAATCGAGCTCGTCTTGTGATAGGTGTATAGTTTTCCCTATTCTACTGCAAGTGCACAGTTAATGCAATCGTAGTATATAAGGTATCGAATCCCACGAGGACTCTCAGTCACACAATAGATTTATATCAGTTCAGATTTAATTAAGCGAAGCAGATGTGAAAACAGTAAACGAAATAGCAAAGTAAATCAAGTGAGTTTGTGAGCAAGAAGGCAAAGCGTTAGGTTTCAGGAGTTCTCAGGAAATCAGGAACGCAAGCAATCAATCTATCTAGATCCAATCAATAACTATTCTAGAACTCAAACACTGATATAGAATTAACCAAATTCCTTTGCGATAATTCTCTAAGTCTAAGTGCAGCAAACCAAACTTCCGTTTGCGAGAACTAACAGATTAAACTAGCATTAATTCCAAGTTTGATATGTTCACAATTAACCTGAACCAAACTTCGGTTTGCGAACAGTTTAATTGCTTATCTAGGTTCTTTCTAGTTAAATTAACCAACTTCCGTTGAATTAATCAACCTAAAATCATAACTCTGATTAGCTACTTCAGATCAAGCATTAAGAACAACTTAGATAAAGAACTAGCAGATATGAATCTCTAAAGATTAATTAAACTATAATTCTCTGAAATCCTAAATGAGAATCCTTCAACCTAACAGGTGATCTACTCAGACATATTCATCGAGACAGAAGATATCATAAGTAGAAAACCAAATATCATAAAATCAAATAAGAACTGGGGTTCAAAATCAAGTCTCTTTCGAGAACAAAACCAGCCCCTAAAATCTCCTAAGAGAATAAAACTTAGTTATGAAGCATAGCCTAAACAATGGCTCAAAAACTCTATTTATAACCTAAAACACGTTTTGGGGCTTCTTTGTAAATATCAGGAACTTCTGGGCAGAATTGAAATGTTATCATTCTTCATCAAACCGTCGTTTGGCCCATCTCGCTGGTGCATCGATCGACGCCATAAATGTGACGATCAATGCATCTCGGAAATATCAACAGTGAACTTTATCTCTCGGCCGAATACTCCAATTAGCTCCAGAAAGTGCCTAAATCACCAAATATGCTCCAAATGTGCTTGTACCTAATAAACACCTGAAAAAACTCTAAAACATAGTAAAAGACTCGATAAATAACACATATACCATGGTTAAAATCCCTAAAATCCATGGTATATCATCTTGCCATCACCTTTGTTCTTACCAAGTTTCTTAAACTTTTTACCCTTTTGTACCATAAGGACATTTGGGGTGTCCTTCTTGATGTTAGGTTCAGCAGTCTTAAGCATCCCATGCAATTCAGTCAACGTCTTCGTCAAGTTGTTCATGTTATAGTTCATAACAAATTGATCATAGCTTGACGGCAGTGACTGTAGAATGATGTCAGTAGCCAACTCTTGACTAATGGGACAATCCAGTTTCCCCAGGTTATCAATATAACCCATCATCTTAATGACATGAGGACTAACTGGTTCGCCCTTTGGTAGCTTGCACTCAATCATAGACCTAACCGTCTGGTATCTCTGAGTTCGTGCCTGCTCCTGAAACATACTTTTCAGGCCAGTGATCATCTCTTTTGGCGACTCCACGTACTCATATTGCTTCTGCAATTCCGAGTTCATGGTAGCCAACATGAGACAACTCACATCCACCGCATCATTAGAATGCTTATCCCAAGCATCCTTATCTGACTGCCAGGCATTGGCTCGGTACTTCTTGGGGAGAACTTTCTCAAGGACATAGTCCTTTTTCTCCTGTTTGAGAACAATTCTCAAGTTCCGATACCATTCAAGAAAGTTGGATCCATTTAACTTATCCTTCCCAAGGACGGATCGCAGGGAGAAATTGTTACGATGGTTTGTGCTAGACATAGCTGAAAAACAAGGGAGGTTTTAGTTATGATGTTCAAGAAATGAGAAGTCTTAACAATTAAGAAAACTCGCATTATATTCAAACAATGTTTCCTCAGATGAATATAATGATCCAAGACCCATACTTAACTAAACTTGAGTGAGCCACTGGCTAGCACCCAAATTTTAGCTATCTAGGTAAGCAACTCTTTGCTAGTTATATCCAATATAACTCTTGGTTGTGGATTGACATCTCATGTCCAATCCACCTGATGTCTCTGAGCCCAAAACGATTTTGATGGCCCAGTCAAGTAAACCAATCTCTTCAGTCATGTAATTGTTGATGTCTTGCACTGCAAGTCCATCAACACGATTACCTTCTGTCTTACTCATGAAATTGTGGACACCTTGCACTGCAAGTCTATCGCACAATTAGATGGGTCTTGACAGTTGACAAGATTGGAAAGACATCAAGTATCACTTGATATTTGGTTGAGGAACGGAACCATTTAAAATGTTCAGTTTTATTATGTTTTAATTCTTCTAATTAATTGATTTATCTTGCTTTGGTTCTGTGATTTCAGGTTCCATAACCTAAACCATCGAATCTTGTGTCGACCGACACTACTTTAGTGTCGATTGATGCTGATTAACCAAAATCAATCTGCGATAACCGATCAATCCAATTGATCCGGTTTTGAGTACCGGTCAGTGTCGATCGATGCTACATTAGCACCGGTCGATACCAACCCAATCGCAATAAACCATTCTTAGCGTTTAACCATCATTAACCAAGCTCGATAACCGGTCCAATCCAATTGAACCGATTCATCAATCTCGCGAGGTTTGTGTCGACCGACACAACTCTTGTGTCGATCGACACTAGGCGAAACATAAGTTTTATTCGGGTTTTCGCCCTGTGTCGATCGACGCCGTATTGGCATCGATCGACACCATGCGAAAAACCCTAAATTTTATTCGGGTTTTCGCCCTGTGTCGATCGATGCCGGTTTGGCATCGATCGACACCATGCGAAAAACCCTAAAACGTTTTTCGAACAAAAACCCTAAACTAGGTTACTTTGATCAAAACGAGTTTTAGCATGCTTGTATCAATCATACAGAGATCCAGATTCAACCAATCTAATCAACATGCTACAGATTCAATGGAACCCTAAAGCTCTGATACCACTGAAGGAATTTCTAGCAGATCCTAATCCAATTAGGCAATCCTGGTCTGAATTCCAAGCCTAGGATCTAGGGTTAATGTAATTGAATCAATGGGATCTCAGAATTACCTGGTGATTAGCAGCAGAAGATTCGCAGATAATCGAGATCTAGAGCGCCTCAAATGCTGCACCTCTACTGGTATCCACACGCACACAAACTGAACAGAAGGGATGCTAGTGCCTTTAGAGATCAAATCTCTCAAGAGGTTTCTATTCAAGTTCTGGTGGCTGTCTATTAGGTTGAAAAATCAGTTTAGGTCGACCATATATCTTATATATGTCGATTTAAACCATAACGGAATTAACCAACGATTAAACCGAATTAATCTGGTAATCCGCGAGTTGCATCGATCGACACACTCTTTGCATCGATCGACACTGCCCCAGAATATTGATATTGAATGCATATCAAATATGCATTCACTAGATCATTACATTAATGATCAACCTCGTCTTTAACGTCCAGTTTGCTTAGGTGTGTGACCCTGTAGGATCATATAACACTAGCAATGAGTTCTAAACTCATTGATCATAAGTGGCTTATAGCAAAGCATTATGACTACCCAGTGTCATATGATTGTCTCATCTCGACAATACGACTTTCACTTGGAGTAAGTACAACAGATTTCAGGACATTCCCAACATTTTCTGGGTATCATTTCCAGATCTGGTTTTTCTCTACTTCGCCGCTTACATTCGACGGTAAGATTCATCTAAAACTTCTTCGGGAGAATTCTAAGTAAAACTATTAGTAATCAGACGGCTAATGGTGTCTGATTGTAGATCTTAGACCACATATGGAGTCTGATTACATCCTCAGACTGCATGTGGAGTCTGAATATCTCTCATACTTGCGCTGAGCTTTTTTTTTCTTCTTCTAAATTCCAGATCTTGTTGGGCCCCGATCTTGTTTCACTCTTCTCCTCCGTCGTCTTCCTTCGACAGTAAGATTCCTCGACTCTTCTCCTCGTCTATATATTTACATAACTATAGTAGCCAGACGGCATAAGATGTCTGACTGTGTAAGGCTGACTGAAAATGGCTTAGGGCTAGTAGTATTCAGATTGTATTTTTTGTGTGGCCCTTGTTGTTTCAGGTTTCGTTATGGAAGATTTTGAATTCCCACAAAGGATGTTCACTGCCGGTTATGAACCGGTTCCGGATAAAAGCATACACTACTTTAGTGGAAGGAGAGATCTGATAATTGACGTGAAATTAGCACTGTTACCGGATGAATGGCAAGAACTCCTCGATTCAGAACTTGGGTTTTTTTTTTGAGATTCCATTAACTGAATTTCAAATGGTGTTCAAGGATGGTGCACTATATGCTCTGTCAGCAGCTAGACTGCAAGAAGAAGTATGAGTTATGGTCTCTTCTCGGCGTTCATGTAGTTAGGTTTGCCTTGAATGAGTTTCATGCCATAACCGGACTCAACTGCGACTATATTGAGAACCTCGAGTACCCTGAAATTCATTATACCGATGAGATGAGAGCAATGTGGAAGCTTCTTAGGGTGGATTTCGATTTAGGCCCAAGTTTTACGCAACTAATGGATGCTTCTACAAGATGTTCTGATTGGGACCGGCAACAAAGGATATGGTTGGGCTATCTAGCCATCTATGCAACCTTCATTGAGGCTCAACACTGGACAACCTCCACAAGGGGTGACATGACCAAGCTTCTGCTGGTTCCAGGATCGATACAATCCTATCCGTGGGGACGATTCGCCTTTAAGGTTCTGATAGATTCTGTTAAAGAGGCAAACAGAAAACTCGTGGATGGAAACAATTATCAGATCGGAGGTTTTGCTGAGGTCCTGAACATCTGGATATACTGGGCATGTCCCGCTATGGCGACAACTTATGGAGAGCCCTTTCCGGATGCCCCAGACCTACCATTGCTGGCGTACCAGGAATCACAGAGTCGAAAGAAAGTCGACGAAACCTTACGCATACATGTATTTCTTATACTTATGAACTCTGACTTTTTATATCAGACTTCATACAAAGTCCGACATTATGTGTCAGACTTCTTATGAAGTCTGACACATAATGTCAGACTTCTATTGAGGTCTGATACATAATGTCAGACGTCTTGTGAAGTCTGACATTCTGTTTCAGACTTCTTGTGAAGTCTGATACATTTTTCCTAGTCTCGTATGATGTCTGACATTTTGATATTACAAATGCTTATATTTGTTTTGCTATGTGACTTGTAATTTGCAGACCCGCGTCAACAACTTTGTTATCAAGGAATACGATGACATGTTTCCCGAGGGGGACAACCCTGATGAGGAGGACGGCAAAGTTGAGAACATTGTGAAAGCAATGTTAGGACAGCTAGGGACTGTGCATTGGAGGTGGGGTTCTAAACACTGGAAGAGTGAAGGTGTGTTCAAGACCAAAGCAGGAGGTCCTGTTAAGCTTGAGATTAAGTCTGAGAAAATTGCTGATGAGACTGGTGAGAAAAAGCGTAAGGTTGTGGGAGTCAAGAGGAAGTTGGTACAAGCTGTTTCTGATGATGAAGATGAGGAAGAAGAGGTTGAGGCAGTTAGTAAGAAACCTAGAGTAGGGAAGGCTGGTCCTACGATTGGGGATGTTGTTCAAATGATTGAGGGTTTGCAAAAATCATTTGAAACTCGGAATGATGTATTGGTAGATGTTTTCAAGGAGGGTTTACGTCTGATGGATATCAGAATTGATGATATTGCCAAGAATGTACAGAGTTTGAAGAAAGAAAGTGTTGGAGTTGAGCAGAAGGAGAAAGACCAGAAGAAAGATTCTTCTGAACTGAAGGAAAATGAGAAGAACAAAGCTGCTACTGGAGGGAGAGGAAGAGAGAAGAAAAAGGATGCAAGTGTAACTGCTGCTGCTGCTGCTGCTGCTGATGAGATGAAGAAGGCTGGAGTTGGTGAGGATGAAGAAGATCCACCTGAAGATCTTCAGGATCAAGATAAAGTAAAAGCTGCTGCGGTTGATGAAGAGGGAGGAAGAAAGAAGAAGGAAAGGCCTCAGAGGAACCTCAAGAAAGTTGTACTGAAGGTATCCGAACCTGAATATGCAGGGAAAGCGAAGCCTAAGAAAGCAGCAGACAAATCCGCCAATCTCTCTAAGGCCACCAAGCTGACTGCGACTGAGGATAGGGTTAGTCTACAAAACCCTCAATCTCTGGATACAAATAAGGAAAAGAACGATGGGCCTAAGAGAAGTAGCAGACTTATGAAGAAATCACTTGAGGGGAAGTAGCCTTCTCTTGCTTTATGAACATCCTTGATTGTAAACACATAAGCATAATCGTATTTGTTTTTTTCCCCCTTGGTTCTTGTATTTGCTTTGAACATGGATTCCTGGCATTAGACTTATATTGCATTGGTTTGCTATGATTTTTAGTTGGCATTCAGCACATGTCAGACGTCTATGGAGGTCTGACGTGTTATGTATTCTAGTTACCAGACGTCTAGTGAAGTCTGGTTCTTGTGTGAATTTTAGATCGAACATTATGTTTAACATGGGTTGTCAAATTGTCTATGCAGGGTATACCCGAGAGCACAGATCCGAGTGTCTTGATCGTTGCAGAGTCGGCTACGAGCATAGACTTCGAATCTACGTGGATGTTTAAACAGGACACTAAGCAGGCAGCAGCTGAAGCTTACATGCAAGCGAAGGCAACCCAGGTTAAACAGAAGAAGAAGGTGAAAACTCCAGTTAAACCTGTTGTCCAAGCACAGGTTACACCGAGATATGACCCTTGTGCTGCTCTCACTAGGATGCAAGTGAAGGCACTTAATGATTACAACAAAAGACAGCCGTATGTGTTGATACTCTACTTAGATTGTAAGTATGTACACCTAATCTCTTAACTCGATGTCTAACAAGCGTATTGTTCTTGATAGGGGTTATCCACATAGGAAAGTGAACACATCACTACAATGGTATTACGATCTTCGCACTCCAAAGGAATGGCTGTATGACACGGTCAGTATCACTCCAATGGTTATGAATTAAGAATTCCATTCCAATATGGATGTATATCCAGACTTCTATAGCTGCCTGGTTGTGTTTTATTTTCTTAAATTAACACATGCTTGGCTTGATGCAGCAAATTGATGCGGGGATTGATCTGTTGAGGCTTCGCCAACACAACCATCCGGAATGGTTCAGGAGCGAGAGGCTGTGTTTCATTGACACACTCCTTCAAGCCTTGTGGCGTCAACACTATCCAGATTTTATTAAGAGTGGTGCAGGAGATAATGGATCAGCCACAGCTAGAATGCTTCCTGCTGGTTGTTTTGATTACTTCACTGGTGACCTACCCCTATTCTGCAAATCACCGAAGGCTTGGGTGGTGGAAGTTGATTATATTTACACCGCACTGCACATTCGCGGAACTCATTGGGTAGCAATTATGATTTCTATCCCTGATAGGCACGTAACAGTATGGGACAACACCATTAATCCGAGGACTGATGAGTTGGTCGGAGCGGCAGCGACACCAATCTATGAGATGTTTCCTTATGCGATGCACATCTTGAAAATAGCTGATGCTAATGGGTGGCCATACCCAATCGAACGTTACACCCACTCGATTGTTAGGAGCGATGATCTTCCTCAAAACCACCAAACAGGTGACTGTGGAGTGTTCTGCTTGAAGTTCATCGAGTTCCATTCACTTGGAATGGGGTTTCCAAAGTATCTTTATGATAAGAACACCAAGTCAATCAGGGACAAGCTAGCTTATGACATAATGATTGAACTCGGGCGAACAGGTGAAGAGCAACGTACCGAGTATGCTTTGCTAGACACCTACGTTGATAAATAGACCACCTCTATCTTTTGGATTCCTAAACTATGGATTTCTTGCATATGAAATATCTATCTATTGTGGTTGTAAAAAAACACATGCATCTTTTGGCCTACTTTTGTGCTTGTTTTTAGTTATGTTACAAACTTAAGCACTAATCCTAGTTATTTTTATTACTACGCTTGTTGAAACAGAACCCAAACAATTGAGACAAGTTTAAATATCAGACTTCTTGAATACATTACTACGTCAGACTTCAGTGAACCCTAAAAAATATCAGACTTCTGTAAACCCTAAAACTTATCAGACTTCACTGAACACAAACATAATATCAGACTTCAGAAAACCCTAAATCATATCAGATTTCAACCATTCCTAGTCAGCCACAGGTTGTGGACAATTAGGCTGTTTGTGGCCTGGTAGTTGGCAATTCGAACAACAATATTGCTTGTGTAGTTTCCGCGGTTTACTGCTCTTCTTCTTGGCGATTTCTAGCATAGATTGTCACCTCGACTTCTTTTGTCTTCCAGGCTTCCGCCTCTCTTCCGGCGGAAAGACACGCACGGTGTCATGATTAGCTTTGCTAGTAACATTCTTTGGTAAGATGTTACGCGAGTATGCAGCGTACAAGTAGTCCGTTCTGTAAGATGGACATACAAGGGTAGAAATGTGTAGCTCAAGTTCCGGTGCAGCGCATATGGCATGTGAGCAAGGTATCTTTTCGTAATCCCAAACACCACATTCACACTTCTGATGTTCCAAATTGACAACACAATCCCTATGTCCTCCCTTAACAACGAACTTATACGTATCTACGCGTTCTGCCGTCATCATATCTGCAAAATATTCACGAATAGCCAGCAAATATTCAACTCCTCGGCTAAATGTTGTTGAGAGACTCATTGCATCTAGCCGCCTTTTACAAAACCACGTCCCTAGTTTATCTTGTACAAACTCTAAAAGGAAAGATATGGGATATCCTTTTGCCTTTTTAACTGCGGAGTTTATAGACTCAGCAATGTTGCTCGTCTTTATGTTGTACCTGTATCCACCAATTTGAAAGTATCATAAAAACATTATGCTTTCAGACTTCTCCAGTCGTCTGGAAAAATATTCAGACAGCAAGGGAGGTCTGAGAATTGTATCAAACATCACTAGAAGTCTGATAACTATTGTCAGACCGACAAGTACCTGTCTCCGTTGAAATGCACGCGTGACCATAGACTCACATCCGCCTCCTCCAAGTAATCAGCAAGCTCATGATTTACCGCTCGTAAGGAAGCCATGTTTCGGTCAAAATCGTAAATCGTATAAGCGTAAGCCGCATTTTTCACCAAGTACAGAAGATGTTTTCCCCTGAACTTGGTAACTATGTTATTTTGTAGATGGTAATAGCATATCCCTCGCTGTGCCCAAGGGAAAACTGCTTCACACGCATTCTTGATCGACTCGCATCTATCCGAGACTATGACCAAAGGATATTGGTCTGAAATGCATTCTTTCAGTTTGGTGAAAAACCATTCCCACGAGTCATCATTCTCAGAGTCTACAATTCCGAAAGCCAACGGAAATTTTCAACTAGCATAACACCGCCATACTTTCCATTAAGATGAGTACCATCCACCACAATGACTCTTCTAAGAAACGTAAACCCATGTATGGAAGCTCCAAATGCTATAAATAGATACTTAAATCTATTCTTCTCATCTAGCTTAAGAGCAGTTACTGTTCCCGGGTTGGTTTGCCTGATTCCATGCAAAAAAAGAAGGCAGTCTCTCGTACCCATCTTCCGATGTTCCTCTCAAAATCCTTTGAGCATGTAACAATGCTCTGTATGCGGTTGTGTAGCTCATCCTAATCCCAAACTGCTTCTTCATTGACACTTTGACATGCTTTGGTGTTATCCCCTCAATCATACCAAAACATTCAGTAAACAACCAACCAATGTAAACTGGAGTATAACGTTTGCGCGTAGACATCCGGTCCGCCATCGAACATGAATGTGTTTTTGAATAGATCATCACCCAGTACTTGTTTGGTTCGCTCTTCACAGACGCTCGAAGCATCCACTTGCATCCTTCCACACGACATTTAGCAACAAAACGTGTCTTGTCAGACTTCTCTGTCCTAAATGCGAATTTCTTCATTATCGCCGTCAAACGTAGCTCTGATATTAGGTCTTTCTTGCTATCAAAACACTTATTGAGAATGATACCTTCAGGTAAGTCCCTTTTGCGAACACTCTGATTACTCATACCCTCCAACTCATATTTCTTATAATCTTCATCTTCTTCCACATCTACATCTTCATGTTTCACTTTCCCATATAGGGTATAATCAGCATCGTCATGGTAAGCCTCAGCGTGTTTCATGAAAACATTCTCAGGCACATCCAAGTTACCAACATCATAATTACCAACACCACCACAAACAGAACACTCCGAGACTGAGTCCACATCTTCCTCATTCCAGTCTTCTTCTTTGTCATCTTCGTCTACATCTTCAGCTTCATATTTGTCATCATGATTCACAACATCAGGTTCATCATCCATACCGGATCGGCTCGAGACACATAGACGGATTAAATGCGTATTAGCTAACTCAACCATGCACCTTACTTGCCTATCATTTGTGACATAAACCGGAGGGCTATCCGGATCCATTTGTTTCAAGAGTGCTTCCGGCAATGGATATGATAACTCCACCAGATCGGTTTTCTTGTCCAGCATATAATCATCTTGTACCATCTCAACAAGTTCTTGATGTGTAGAACCATCACACAGAGTGATAAACCGCCCTCCTTTGAGCTTATCAACCACAAAATGCCAAATCTGGTCTCTCATAACCCATTCACCAAAATTAACAGGTAACTGAACCATTATCTGTATAAACAAACACGTATAAACAACATTAGAGATCTTTTGGGAAAATCCAGACTTCTTTGTGAAGTCGTCTAATGCTATTAACTACATTGCCAATATTATTCAAAAATTTAGTTAAAAATAATTACCATATATAAGAATGTAAAACTCACACAGAAGGAACATAGAACACTAACACACATTTATAAAAAATTAAAGTCAACGAAATTAATCACAAATATACAATAAAAATGCATTTGAAAAGTTTGAAATATTTCAGACGTCTATAGAGGTCTGATGTTAATGCAACCAGACGTCTATGGTAGTCTGAAAAAGAGGGTTTTTTTGCAATTGATTTTGAAATGCCAGACATCGGATGCAGTCTGAAACCAATCAGACAGCTAAGGCAGTCTGCTTTAGAATTTTTTAAATTTTTTTGTCAGACAACTCAAGAAGTCTGAAAAAGGGTTAGTTTTGCAATTGATTTTCAAATGTCAGACTTCTAGCAGAAGTCTGATAGTTATCAGACTTCTTCCGAAGTCTGAAGAAAAAGTAGAGGGTAGTTTTGCAATTGATTTTGAAATGTCAGACTTCTTCAGAAGTCTGATATCTCTCAAACTTCTTATGTTGTCTGAAAAGTGTTTCAGACAGCGAGTGAAGTCTGATGAAAAACATCGCATTTTCGAGCGTTGACCAAAATTCAATTGTTCAGATGTCTATAGCCGTCTGGCAAAATTTTGGAATTTCAGATGTCTATAGCCGTCTGAAATTATTTTCCTTATTTTCAGACAGATTTACATGTCTGAAAATTGTTTCGCTTATTCTGGTCAACATCTGAAAATTTGGGTCAATTGCAGTTTCTACCCCCCCCCATAATTTTCAGACAACGGATTCCGTCTGACAAAAAGTCAAGAATCGGTCAATTTCTTGCCAGAATACATCAGAAGTCTGACAAAAAAAAAAACAAATTTGAATCAATTGCAAAACTACCCTCCCTTCTCATTTGGACTTCTTAACGATGTCTTTTTTTCAAAGGAATTTAACAGACTTCTATGGAGATCTGGCAATTGAAAGTCAATTGCAAAACTACCCTCTTGTTGACCATATTGAAGCTTACGAAAAATGCAGACTACAATTCGGATCTGAAAATCGACGATATGAAAATGTTCTTACCAATGTCCGATTTCCGTTTGTTTTTAGCCGCGTCGATTTCCCAGAACGTCTAATATCACCGAAAACCCCAAATCCGAGACGTGTTTTGCTGTTTTTATAAGGTGAGAAACGATTTCGCTACTTTTGAATCGAAAAATATCGAAAAATCCCCGAAAATCAAAGGAGAAAGGAGACATCGGTGAGGAGAACGTCCGAGCTCAGATTCTTGAGCTTTAATTGAGCTTTAATGGTGAAAAAACGAGCTGGATTACACATTAACTCGTCGGTGATGGTGGGTGTCGTGGTTGTTGAGCATTCATGATGATGGCATTTTCGTGAATATCCAAAATAATTTTGGGTCCTTTTATCTTTTGATTAAAATATCAAGGTTGGCATTCCTGTGAATACCCACATTAATAAGGAGATATATTAGCGATGGAGAGGAAGGAGAAAACCGAGAGTATAACCAAGGTTGACTTCAATTTCGAGGGCATTTTTGCAATCGTCCCTTAATTTTAGTGAGATACATCATAATAAACATGTTAAGTAAATGTTAGTTTTGTTTTAATGATATAAATTAAACACAATAAAATATACCATCACTACATATCCAAATCACATATGATAACTCTACCACTAGTAACAATAAATCTATCATGAAAAAATTAATTTAGTGATAGTTTCATTTTGTTTTCTCTTTGTTTAAGTTTTTATCTCCGGTCTGGAAAATTGTTTCTTTCTGGCTTTGGGCTTCTCTTAAATCTCGAAAGATTTTGTTTT
The DNA here is from genome assembly GCA_030180135.1 of Orychophragmus violaceus. Taxonomy (NCBI): domain Eukaryota; kingdom Viridiplantae; phylum Streptophyta; class Magnoliopsida; order Brassicales; family Brassicaceae; genus Orychophragmus; species Orychophragmus violaceus. Next base: position 85,921,785 of record CM058229.1, on the reverse strand, counting down.
TTTTGTAAAACATTCGAGAGTTTTTTTTTTCTGGTATATCCGACCTTGTAATCACTTTCAGTTTTGTTATATGTTTAATGAATAAAAGTTTCAGTGAAATGAAAGTTAATGATGAATCTACTATTTGACCAATAAGTTTATCACTTAAAAAAAAATCTACAACTATTGACTAATAAATCTACTAGATTAAAATATATCTACTACATCGATTTTAATATTAAATCTAACATTTCTTAAACAACTACAACCGAAAAATAAATTCACTAATATCCTTAACTAAATTTACCAATCCATTAATAAATCTATCCAAACCAGAATGATAGTCATAAACTTTTTTTTTTTTTGCGTATATGTTTTCTAATTTTTTATTAATGTTTTTAGTTTCTATTTTTACGTTTTCATAAATATGTTTTTGTCACAAAATATAGCCACTTTTAAGAAAAAGAGGGGAAAAAACAAAAGAAGTTAAAAGGATTTTATAGAGAATAGATGATTTATATTGAACTTGATATTACAATGTACATTTACCATATATAGTGATATGATGATACTTCTAGAGATTTAAAATTGAATAGGATAATATTGTAATTGAATGATTCACATGAGGATGGCAAGAGAATATCTTGGATATCTCTCTATACGCCCCGTAATATAGAGGTCCAGAAGGGAGTCCGATCTTGGAGGTATGTGGTTTGAGCAGGGATCGTGTGGCCGGTTTAGTCAATGTGTCGGCTAACTGATCTTTTGAAGAGACATGCATGAGCCACCCTTAGAAAGGCAAATTGTACCAGCACTCATATGGAGTGATAATACAATGTGACAGTAGATTTTGACCTGCCGATCGGCGGATATAATTTTGTTTTGATATTTATCCATATTTTTGTGTATAAATAATATATTTGTAAATAATAATATATTTTTATAACATATTATTAATATTAAATTTAGACGTTTGAGATATGTTGAACATATATACAGTTTTTGTATAGTTTATTTATTTTATTTTTCTTTGTAAATGATAATGATCTACGCTAAAGACGGACAAATTTTTTTATAGCATGTAGATTATATTTGTAAAAGTGATCTATCTTATTTTTAAAACACATATTCTATTGTTGTCTATTAAAGATTTGAGTGTTTTTTTATTTTTATGCAGTAGTTAGTATAATATATAAATTGTATGTGTAATATGGTGGTGATATATATTATTAATCTTTTTTTTTGGTCGACATATATTATTAATTCAAATATAAGTAATTCGTTATGTATATTTTTATTTTATATTTGGATTTTTTTTAGACTTGCAATTTTGTTTATAAAAACTTATAAACTTTATCTTTATTAGTTTTATACTTTATTGAAAAAAAATAATTTTAATTTACTTGGAAATAACAACTTCTATTTTTTCGACTAATTTTAGTTTCTAAATTATCAGTCTATGGGTTGAAATTATATTTGATTTATACAAATGTATATTATTGAGCAGATTAGAAAAAAATATTAAAAATATGATGGTTCTCATTTACCCGTGGATGGTATAATATACATTTATAAATGCTAATATGTTATATTTTATATATTTTATGTTAATTCTGCATAGGAAGTTGTTATCAGCCTCGCATGGCTGGCGTGGTATCTGCATAGGAAGAGATGTCCTTAAGTCAAACTTAGGAAAAGTAATTGGAGATGGAGCGTCCACAAAAATTTGGGAAGATTTACTGTGTCATCAACTCAAATGAGTTTTAATGTATCTCTAGTGGTGTATTAAAAATTTAGATGACGTTGATACACATTCACCAACATGTTTAAAAAGATTTGACAGAAAAAGGTTAGTAAAACAACAATATAATCTATTTTCTTAACGATAGGTTGTTGATCGTAAATACAATAAAAGCAATTGATTTTTATAGAAAATAGTTTTTGATCCGCGCTGAGCGCAGGATATTATTTTAATGTTTTTGTTTGTTTTCTTTTTTTCGGTTTTTTTATTCGAGATCGTTTTATTGGTTTTATACTACTAATTATTTTAATTTTTGTATTCTTTTAACTAAAATATATTTTATTTAGTTTTTGGATATAAAATTATATAATTTTTCTTCTTTTTTTTAATCTCGAGATTGTTTTCTTGAATCATAATTTAGTTGATCCGTGTTACGAAATGAATGACTTAATCTCTCACTATGTATTTTGATATGCGCTCAGCACATAGGATTATTTAGATGATTTTTGTTTATGATCGTTTTTTAAGTCGTGCTTTATTTGACTCATGAAACTCAAAAAGAATGGCATAGTATTCCAATATATATTTCGACACGCAATCAGCGCGAATATTAGTTAGATTTTTTTTCGTGATCGTTTTCTTGACCCGTGATCTCGAAAATAAAAGACATCATCTCTCACTATATATTTTGATCAACGCTCAGCGCGAGATATTATGTAAATGATTTTTTTTCAAGATGGTTTTAGTGACATATGCTTTATTTGACTCGTGATGTCGGAAATAAATGGCACAATCTTTCACTATATATTTTGATATGCGCTCAGCGGAGAGTATTATTTAGATGATTTTTTTCGAGATCGTTTTCTTGATCCGTGCTTTATTTGACCCGTGATCTCGAAAATAAAACGCATAATCTCTCACTATATATTTTGACTTGTGCTAGTATCATTTAGATTTTTTTTTGTTTTGTTTCATGATCGTTTATTGATACGTGCTTTATTTGATCATTGATCTCGAAAATGAATGGCAAAATTTCTCATTATATTTTGATCCGCTATAAGCGCAAAGTATTAGTTAGATTATTTTACTTTTTTTTGTTTCGAACCCGTAATTTATTTGATGTCTGATCTCGAAAATGAATGACATAATCGCTCACTATATATTTTGACTGAAACGATGTAATGATATTAGTTTGATGATTTTTTTTGTTTCTATTTTTCTGTTTTTTAGATTGTTATGTTAGTTTTATAGCACTATTTCTTTAGTTTATCTTTTTGCAAAATTATTTGTAAACTATTTATTTTTTAGTTTTTCATTTTAAAATTGTATATGGATTTACATAGAGATGTTTAAACAGGAAACCCAACCAGTTTAGACACATTTATATCTAAGACTCATTTAGATTCGTCCGTTTAAACCTGTCAAAAGTAACACATGCATACTTACATCTGTTAAGATATGTTTATAAAATTTATTTTCATTTTAAATTTTAATACAAAATATTTTTTTAACTTTGTATATTTCCCTACACATTTTTTACATGTCTAGACCCGTTTATATTTAAGACAAATTTATACCCGCCCCTTTGAACCCGAGATATGTAACACATGTCTATTTAAATCGGTTTATGTTGTTTATTTATTTATTTTTTTAAATTAATACAATATACATAAAATTTAAGTTTGTATATTTTTCTCCGACTGAATAAAAAACTTCCACGTATTTAAGACAATTTTATTTCTTGCAAAATTTATTTAGTAAAACATTTTTTAGTGTTGGCTTGTTAAAAAATTATTTGGTTTTACATAAAGAAGTTAAAACAATAGACCATACTTGTTTATACTCGTTTATATTTAAGACATATTTAGATCTGTCCGTTTATATTTAAGACTAATTTATACCCGTCCCTTTGAACCCGAGATATGTAACACATGCCTATTTAAATCGGTTTAGGTTGTTTAAATATTATTTTAAAAATTAATAAAATATAAATAAATTTTAAATAAGTATATTTTTCTCCGAATGAATAAAATGTTTCCACCTATTTAAGACGATTTTATTTCTTGTAAAAGTTATTTAGTAAAACATTTTTAGGGTTTGATGAATATTTAGTAAAATGATGTGATGATATTAGTTTGATGAATTTTTTTGTTTCTATTTTTCCGTTTTTTAGATTGTTATGTTAGTTTTAAAGTACTATTTCTTTGGTTTATCTTCTTGCAAAATTATTTGTAAACCATTTATTTTTTGGTTTTTCATTTTAAAATTAAATATGGGTTTACATAGAGATGTTTAAACAGGAAACCCAACCACTTTAGACACATTTATATATAAGAATCATTTAGATCCGTCCGTTTAAACCCGTCAAAAGTAACACATGCATACTTACACCCCTAAATTTTATGTATATAAATTTTATTTTTATTTTAAATTTTAATACAAAATAACATTTTTAACTTTGTATATTTCTCTATACATTTTTACATGTCTAAACTCGTTTATATTTAAGACTAATTTATATCCGCCCCTTTGAACCCGAGATATGTAACACATTTCTATTTAAATCGGTCTAGGTTGTTTAATTATTATTTTAAAAATTAATACAATATACATAAAATTTAACTTTGTATATTTTTCTCCGATTGAATAAAAAATTTCAACTTGTTTAAGACGATTTTATTTCTTGCAAAATTTATTTAGTAAAATATTTTTTAAGGGTTTGTTTGTTAAAAAATTATTTGGTTTGACATGAAGATGTTAAAACGGTAGACCATACTTGTTTAGACTCGTTTATATTTAAGACACATTTAGAAATGCCCGTTTAAATTCATTTGATGGAACACATGGAGTGATGCGCTTTGATCATTGTCTAACGCTGTTTCGTAACTGGGAGCTATAAGGACCTTGGTTGGGTGTATTATAAAGTGTGTAGTTCATAGTGATGGAACAAGATGGGATTTGTCCCTGCCGTTTAACGGAGGTAATATCTCTAGGCCAATCGGAGACTTGATAGCTGGTAAGAGAGTGGCCACTCCCAAACGGACTTGCCCAAGTCGTTTGCATTGTCAGTATCAAATCTGGTCCGATGAACATGGTCTGGCTATATAAGGATGACACGCATCTTGCCTTATGCCAGATTGAGATATTGAGACAAAAGGATTAGGGAATGTAGGATTCCAGTACAAGTGGGAGATTGTTGGGAATGTCCTGAAATCTACTGTACTATCTCTAGAAAGTATGATAAGTGTCGAGATCAGACATAAGTCATAAATACTGGGTGATCATGATGACTTGCTAGAGCCCGCTCATGATCTATAAGTTTAGGACTTATTACCAGTATTGTATGATCCCTAAGGGTCACACACCATAGCTAACGGGAAAGTTAACAAGGAATTAATACGGTAAGATGCAAGGCATTTACTGTATTTGAACAGAGAATTGGGCCAGACAAAATACAGGCTTTTGTCTGATTTGTGTCTTGGGCCCAAAATCCCAGTAGGCCATTAGGATAATTCCTTGGGCCCATATAAGGGATGAGAGGCGCAGCCTAGGGTTTTTTACACCACCATCTGCGATTTCAATTCAGCCGTCTTCCTCTCTCTCTGTGATTTTCCAGCTTGGTCTAGCAGCCTGATCCGTAGCTTGTAAGAGTGTGGATACCTGAGGAGGAGTCGGTAATCATCTGCTCTAAGTGATCTCGATATTCCATTGATTAATCCGCTGCAATCATAAGTTAAAGATCCTGATCTGTTTATGATTCAACTGCAAATCACCTAGATCCTAGTTGATTATGTGCTAGGTTGTAACCTGACAATTACACCAATGATCACACATAATCCTACAGTGGTATCAGAGCCTAGGTCATTAGGTTTTTGCTTTTGGATCTTTGAATGAATCGATTTGATATTGTTTGTTAATAGCATGAATCGAAAGTCAAAGTTGATTACTGGATATGAATCGTTTTTTTTTTGTTCATAAGCGAATTGAAAAAGTCATGATTATAATCGTTTAATTTTGTCGTCATAAGCTGTTGACTTTTGTGTATGTCACAATCATAAGTTGACCTAGCTTTACATGAGACAATTAATCGCTTGTTGAAATTGCTGTATGAATCGCACATGTTGCTTTTGTCTTTTAGTGACATGAAATTGATTTGGGCCAATTGTAATCGTAATCGCTTGAAAAAAATTCGTTTGTTGACTTTGTTTGATTGTTTAATTGAATGAATTGAATTGGGGAAGCAAACAAAATCGTTTCGTCCTTTTGTGCAAGCATGAATCGATAATGCATAAGTCAAATTCAATTATTGAATGATTCGATTAAGAAAGAGTCAAAAACGGTTTTTTGATTCTTTAAAATATGAATTGATTAATTATTTAATTAATGTATGGTTTAAGCCGTTAACCCAAATCGCGGTTTGCTGGAAATTATTTAATACAATTGGTATTATTTAATTTCTGGTTAAACCGGATTTAAATTCAAAAATTGAATTTTAACCTAAACCGAAGGCTGGTCTAAGTTTGATTTGGTTGGACCAAATAATTTAGAGCTGGTCTGGTTTAGTTAATAACCAGTTGGATTTAGTAGTTAATTTGGTCTCGGACCAGAATTAATGAACCGACTAGGTTATGTCAAATTATTGGGCCAATTGGAATTCTGTGGTCTTGGGCCAAGAATTGGGCCTATAATTTGTGACCCATCCGAAAACTTTAATAAAATATTAAATTAGAAATTTCTATTTTTAGTATATTTCTAAATTTAGAAAGTTTCTAAAATAAGAAAGTTTCCCAAAATAGTAATCTTCTATTTTTGGAAATAAAACCTAAAATCCTCAAAATCAATATCAAGCTTGGATGTCTTGCCCAATCTTGTCAGCTACTTAACGCTTATTCAATTACAGATATGGCTTACAGTGTGAGGTGTCTGTTTTTGCGTAAGTAAAGTAGTATATAGTCACTAATTTCATTGGGAGTCCCAAACTTTAGTGATTATTTGGCTGTAAGAGATTGGTTTCCTTGACTAGGCCATCGGGAGTCCCGGGCCTTGAGACATCTGGTGAATTGGGCCTTGGGCCCAATCCACAACCGAGAGTTATATGGTTATAACTAGCTGTGTGTATGTTTACCAAGTAAAGCTAATTCCGGGTGACGGCCAGTGGCCCACTTTGGTTTTAGTTGAACATGGGTCTCGGAATCATTGCATTCTTATGAGGTTAAACAAAGAAATTTTGAATGCAATGCGAGTTTTCTTATAAGTTATTAAGATTACTCTTTTATGAACTAAATAACTAAAACTCTATTTATCTCTAAATTTCAGTTATGACTAGCACAAACAATCAAAACACTTTCTCGATCAGGTGTGTCCTTAAGATGGACAAACTGAACGGATCAAATTTCTTGACTTGGTCGCGGAACCTAAGGCTAGTCCTTAGGCATGAGAGAAAGGACTATGTCCTTGAGAGAGCTCTCCCCGTGAGGATCGGGTCCAATGCCTCTCATGCAGTATATAATGCTTGGAATAAGCATTATAATGATGCGGTAGATGTGCGTGGTCTGATATTGGCTACCATGGACTCAGATTTGCTGAAGCAATATGAGAACATGGAGTCGCCAATAGAGATGATCAGCAGCCTGAAATTGAAATTTCAGGAGCAGGTAAGAGTGGAGAGATACCAGTTGGTTAAGTCTCTCACTAGCTGCAAGCTACCAAATGATCATCCAGTGAGTCCTCATGTCAGTAAAATGATGGGTTACATTGATAACCTTAGGAAACTGGATTATCCAGTTAGCCAAGAATTGGCAACTGAGATCATTCTGTAGTCACTGCCGTCAAGCTATGATAAGTTCAAAAGGAACTATATCAAGAAAGGCTTAACGAAGACGCTGACTGAACTGCATGATATGCTCAAGACAGTTGAGCCAAACGTGAAGAGTACCCTGTTTAATCTCATGAATGAGAAGGGTAGGTTTACTAAACCTAATGCTGACAAGGGTGAAGACAAAGTTGTCCAGATTTTGAATCATGGCAAGCGTGTGTCTTCTGAGCCCGAGTCAGATACATCTTACGTTGGTAAGTGCTGCTACTGTAAAGAGACTGGGCATTGGAAGAGAGATTGAATTAAATTCATGGAAGATTATGAGGAGTTGAAGTTGATGTATGAGACTACTTCCTCAGGTATTCATGTTATTACTTCAAGTTCTACCTTATAGGTATTGGATACTGGTTGTGGCACTGATATTTGTTATAATATGCAGAGCCTAAGCAACAGTAGAACGTTGAAGGAAGGGCAAGTGGAACTGCATGTCTGGAAGGAGCTATGGATGCTGCCTCAGCCGTAGGGTTTTCACTCGTAGATGCCTTTGAGGCTTGTTTTTGTATTAAGTAATTGCTACAATGTACCTGCTTTAAGCAGAGTTGTCTTTCATTTTCTTGTAAGAATTTGAATGTTTTTCATTTTGATAAAAGACAAGTTTTGTTCTTTTGATCTCAATGAAATATTGATTGTAGCACCCTATTCAAGGAATGGGTTTTATATCTTAAACCAAAGAGTGCCTAAAAGTAACATAAATACCGAATTGGTTTAAATCTGATGAATTAAACCTGATTTTTCTTGGCGTAAATGTTTTGGTCACATAGAGTGAGTCGGATTCAGAAATCCCATAGTTATGGACTTTTGGGCTCATTTGATCGGATATCTTATGAGACTTGAATTCTGCTTACTGGACCAAAAGACAAAGGGCCCATCTTAACCGAGCTAGAGAAAGGCCCAAAGGCTTATTGGACCTTGAACATACTCATGTATGTGGCCCGATGAGCAGTAATGCCAGAGAAAATTTCCTGTACTTCATTATATTCACTGATTACTTCAGTGAGTATGACTGTGTTCATTTGATGAGACACGAGTCGGAATTCTTTGAAATGGTCGAAAGAGTTCCAGAATGAGGTATAGAATCTGAGTGACAGAAGTATTGAGACTCTGGATTAGATCACGAGTGAGAATACTTAAGTCATTGATGGTGTGATCATCTGAATGAGTGTGAAGTCGTTTCACAGCTCATTTCTCCTGAAAACCTTGAGGTGTTTCTGTGAGAAAGAATCAGATCTTATTAGAAATGATTAAATATGAGTCACACGAATCTTCCATGATATTCTTTAAGAATAACGCTCTAGAAATATCTAAGTTTACGCTGAAATAGTTCCACCAATATCAGTTGAAAGACACCACATAAATGTGGACTGGAAATGATCCAAATTCGTCTTTACTGAGTATTTGTAGTTGAGCTACTTCGCTGGTTGTCCTAGGGAAACCAAGGCTTGTTACTTTTTACGTCCATTCCGAAAACGAAGTTAGGTTGTTCGGAATTCTGTTTTTAAAAGGAAAGTTGCTTTCCAAGAAGAACAGTGAGAGTAAAAGTATAACTCGAAGAAATTCGAGAAATACAGGAGGCTGCTCAACCTGTTGAGGGAGAGCAGCGGATGGATTTACAGATTTATGTAGAATCTACACCTGTAGAGCCTGAAGTTCGCAGATCTGAATGAATCCGTCACTAATCCGAGAGTGATTTCTCGTGATTAGTTGCCATGATCTGATGATCATTGAAAGTGACGAACCTGCGAAATTCACAGAAGCGAAAGTGAGCCCGGACTCCGAAAAATTATACTGTATGTAAGTTAGCTTCAACGATCCATTCATGGATAGAAGCAAACATATCGGAGTTGGAATCTTCGTTCTGTTGAAGTAGTCAAGGTTTTGACTTGAACAGGAACGAGATGGAAATGTGCGTTTACTATAGATAAGTGGGAGCGATGTTGCATTTCTCATAGTGTATGTCGATGACATACTGATTCTCGGAAATAACGTTCCAATGCTGCAGTCGGTAAAGGACTGGCTTGGGAGTTGGTTTTGTGATTGATATGGGTAAAGCCACGTAAGTTCTTGGATTTTGGGTCTAAAGATAGAGATCCAAAATAGCTGATAGGACAAAGTCAGGATTCTTATATTGACAAAGTCCTACACGTTTTCAGCATTCCAAGAAGGGTTTTATGCCAATGTCACATGGCATTACGTTAAGCAAGAAACAGTGTCCTACGATATCTGCTGAGCTTGAATGCATGGATGAGATTCCATATGCGTCGGCAATTGGATCTATCATGTATGCCATGACACGTACTTGTTTTGATGTTGCTTTAATGTTAAGCAAGACAAGTAAAGACCAGTCAAATCCAGCAAAGAATCACTGGATAGTCGTAATGAATATCCTCAAGTATTTGGAAAATACTTAGGATAAGTTCTTGATTTACGGAGAAAGTGAGGTGCTACAAGTCGGTAGAGTCTGAAAGGCAAGTTTCCAACAGACAAAGATGATTTCCGGTCACAGTCCGGTTATATCTTGTGTCTGTCTGGCAGTGCAAGGCACTGTTGCTGACTCCATGACTTAAGCTGAACATTTCGCAGCTTGGGTAGCGGCGAAAGAGGTTGTTTGGAAAGAAGAGTTCATCACTGAACTTGATGTGATTCCCAGCATAGATGAGGCTAGCTGCACATCAGAGGTCCAAACACCTTGAGGGTAGGTATAACCTATTCCGTGAGATAAATGACAGAGGTGTTAAGTAGATCAGCAAGTTTCAACAAATGAGAACGTTGCTAATCTATTAACGAAGCCACTCCTTAGACCTAAGCACGAGTCGCGGACTGTAGCTGTAGGATAAGAGAAATTAAGATGTAGTCTTAATTTCAGTGGGAGTTAGTAAAGGGCTTTATTTAGTTGTTTTGAAAGGTTCATGTAAACATAATATTTTATGTTTATGAAATCTATGATTTCTGGATTATTTTAACTGTGATATAAATAATCGTTCCAAAATGATTCATGTCATTATATATGGGCCATCGAAGTACATGAGTAGACTTGATCCTGAAACCCCATATCTAACGAAATGACATAAATCATAGTGTCCATAGTCGAAGGTTGTTGAAATTGGAACACCAACAACCACTTGAGACTAGATTGTGTTGAGACTTATGACCAAGTTTCGAGGGGTCATAGATGCGCGGCATCAAAGTCGACACATAGGTATATGTAGGGGAGTATATGACCGGACATGGCCCGCTGATGAGAACTCTACAAGATATTAATATATGTGTCATAAGAGGTTCTCATATACGACTGTAGAGTATAGTCCTTAGACCTGAGTTTGCATGCATGTGGCTGCACATGGAGTGAAGCGCTTTGATCATTGTCTAACGCTGTTTCGTAACTGGGAGCTATAAGGACCTTGGTTGGGTGTATTATAAAGTGTGTAGTTCATAGTGATGGAACAAGATGGGATTTGTCCCTGCCGTTTAACGGAGGTAATATCTCTAGGCCAATCGGAGACTTGATAGCTGGTAAGAGAGTGGCCACTCCCAAACGGACTTGCCCAAGTCGTTTGCATTGTCAGTATCAAATCTGGTCCGATGAACATGGTCTGGCTATATAAGGATGACACGCATCTTGCCTTATGCCAGATTGAGATATTGAGACAAAAGGATTAGGGAATGTAGGATTCCAGTACAAGTGGGAGATTGTTGGAAATGTCCTGAAATCTACTGTACTATCTCTAGAAAGTATGATAAGTGTCGAGATCAGACATAAGTCATAAATACTGGGTGATCATGATGACTTGCTAGAGCCCGCTCATGATCTATAAGTTTAGGACTTATTACCAGTATTGTATGATCCCTAAGGGTCACACACCATAGCTAACGGGAAAGTTAACAAGGAATTAATACGGTAAGATGCAAGGCATTTACTGTATTTGAACAGAGAATTGGGCCAGACAAAATACAGGCTTTTGTCTGATTTGTGTCTTGGGCCCAAAATCCCAGTAGGCCATTAGGATAATTCCTTGGGCCCATATAAGGGATGAGAGGCGCAGCCTAGGGTTTTTTACACCACCATCTGCGATTTCAATTCAGCCGTCTTCCTCTCTCTCTGTGATTTTCCAGCTTGGTCTAGCAGCCTGATCCGTAGCTTGTAAGAGTGTGGATACCTGAGGAGGAGCCGGTAATCATCTGCTCTAAGTGATCTCGATATTCCATTGATTAATCCGCTGCAATCATAAGGTAAAGATCCTGATCTGTTTATGATTCAACTGCAAATCACCTATATCCTAGTTGATTATGTGCTAGGTTTTAACCTGACAATTACACCAATGATCACACATAATCCTACATTTCTCTCTAATAGTCCTGTCTTTTGATTCTTAGAAGAACATACAATTGGGTGTGAGCCTGGATAGACTGTGCACATGTTGATGTGTAATCGTCACGGTTGCCTGCATAATGTGCGTTTGAGAACGCATGTAGTCTGAACTCATTGTTTCTGCGTAGGAATATGCCTTTGTCTTCCGTGCCTACAAGATATCTGAGTACTCTTTTGGTAGTGTGCCGGTGTATATATGTTGGACAGTGCATGAATTGTGACATCTTGTTGACGGAAAACGCTATATCATGACGAGTGAAGTTAGGGTATTGTAGGCTTCCAGTTACCATTATGTACTCAGAGCCATCAATAAGTGGTGTTATTGGCGTCAGTTGAAGTCTGGCGGTTTCCATCATTGGGGAGGACATTGGTTTGGTTGTTATCATGTTGGTGCGTTGGAGAAGATCATTGATGTATTTGCATTGATTCATGAGCAGTCCACCTTATGTGAGAATTACTTTGACGCCTAGGATGTAGCTTAATTTACCAAAATCTTTTAGAGAAAATCGCTTGCCCAACATGTCAATGAACTGCTGTAATTTTGACTTGTCATTGCTAGTGATAATATATCGTCGACATAGATTAGCGTGTAAATGATAGTTGCCCGAGTGATGTATAAAGAGAGATGCATCAGCTTGAGTTCACAAACCCAGAGTGTAGCAGGAAGTTGCACACCTCTAAATAATACGCTCTCAGAGCCTGTTTTAACCCATATAATGCTCTCCTAAGTTTGCAGACATGATGCGGCTTGTCTTTGTCGATGAAGCATGTGGGTTGTGCCATGTATACATCCTATGTTAAATTTCCTTGTAGAAAGGCAGTGTTGATGTCTAACTGCCGCAAATCCCAATTACGTGTGATAGCCACGCCAAGAACTATTCGCACTGTGGCATATTTCACTACTAGGAAGAATATGTCGTGAAAGTATATACATGATCTTTAGTGAAACCCTTTGACGACGAGACGCGCCTTGAATCTGTCTATGGTGCCATCTGCTTTTTGTTTTACTCTATAAATCCACTTGTTCCCTGCCAAATTGAATTCCAGGTACGGAGGAACAATATCCCACGAGTGACGCTGAATTTGGGAATCAAATTACGTTGAAATTGTGGCTCACCATCGTGCATCTTTTAATGCTTGACTCATGGTTGCCAGTTCATCATCAAAGAGTTGTATCACTGTCGCAGTTAGTGCATATCTTCTATTTGTTTTCTTGATACTTTTCCTTAGCCTTGTTGATATATTCACATATTAGTCATTTCTAACCTCTTTTTATATTATGTTTTTGTTACAAATTGCATCCATTCATGATAGTTTCTTGGATTTTCTTGCATTTAGAATTTAAGTACATTTAGAATTAGGCTTTGCAACTTTAGTGTTTTTGGGAGTGTTTTATTTGATTTTGTAGGATCTTGAATATTTACAAGAAAAATTGCAAAGAGTTGGAATTGGGATGAGCTTTATGATCAAAAGGAAACAAAAAGTCAGCCATGATGGGCTGATCATGCAACGTCAACAAAGACAACGGCCTTTCTATGCGGCTCGGTTGCGGTTTGTGTGGCGGGCAAAGGCGTGACCGCTAGCGTATGGAGGAAATGAGCCGGCTCGGTTGCGGTTCTCGTTGCGGTTGGAACGTAACCGCTGGCGAGCCATCAAAGCCAAACTGATCCAGTTGACCCGGTTCGTCACTGTTCACCTTATAAGGCCAAAAACCTATTTTTATTTGCTAAGCTTTCTTTGTTCCAAAAATTTCTCTTTGAATGTTTAAGAAGAAAGTTTCAATTTTTGATTAATCTAAGATTTATTTGTGTTTGATTTCTTCTCTCCTCTCTTTAATCTTTCACTAATCGTCATGTTTAACATCATTCTTATGGATTTTGTTGGGCTTCACATGATTAGTGAGTAATTAGCTTTAGGATCTTAGGATGAGGTTGGTTAGGATGTGATTAGTGATTTTCTTTGATGATTAGGACTTAATGTTAATTGATCCCTGTCTATTTGGTGTTCTCAATGCTAGATTGACTTTAATTTTTTAGTCTAGATCTTAGAGAATTTCATGCCCGAAAAGTGTTCGATGAAATTCCCCAAAGAACCAAATTTGATGATTTACATTCCTAGCTCATGGAAATGATTGCCTAGGGTGTTTATTGGTTATATGAACTTGTTTTGCATGCTTGTTTGTTTCTTAATCACAATTGAAAGATTGTTATTGATTAGGGAATTGACAAAGGGATTAATATCAAGGAATTGGATTAGTCTAGCTCAATGTTCTAAGCCTAAAAATTAGCAATGTGCAAGGGCTATTGAGATTGGATTGAATGCGTGTTTATCTTGTGATTTACAATTCGAAAATGAATGATTACTTGATTAGCATAGAAGTTAAGGTCATGAAAATGAGTTAGCTTATATTTGTGATCTTAGGCCATGCTTAACATTGTATGATTGTATGATCATCATAGGTTATCTCTTGATCACCCAAACTCCACAACCTCATCCTAGGATTCATCTTTATCATTTTCTTATTCTTTTTAGATCTTTATTCCTTGTTTCTTTTTGCTTATCTCTTTTCAATATCTTAGGATTTTTTTATCAAACCACTTATTTGATTTTGCTTAGCTCAATTAGTTGTATGCATTCTTAGTGTTCTAAAATTTACCCATTTGGATTGACAACCTCAAGTACTACAATGACATGTTTAGTAGATTTGAGGAATTGATATAGTCAAGAACCGAAAAATCTACTTATCAATTTGGCGCCGTTGCCAATTGGGTTTAACTTTAGTCATTAGGATTTTACTTCTTTTTAAGACTAGGTTTTTCTTTTTCTTTGCTTTGGTTCATTCATCTCAAGTTAAGATGATGAACTTCCTTTCATTTGTTGTTACTAACTTGGTTTATTTGATTCTCTTGTGCTTTCAAAGGTACCCAACAAAAAGGAAGAGACATGACAAACAAAGTTCACTTGAGGTGTTGGAGATTGACAATCAAATAAGCATCATTAAAGCTCCACAACCTCAAGCATCATTACCACAACCTCAACCTCAACCTTAAGAAGCTTCCTTGACACCCCCATTGATACCCACTACAACTCAAGAGAAAAAGCCAACAATTGGAAGTTTTGACACTCCTCAATGTCTTATGAGCTATGGGATCCATCCTCCTCCTATCAAAGCCAATGCTTACATGATCGAGCCAAGCTTGATTAGATTGATTCAAGACTTAAGGTTCTTAGGGATAAGAGTGGAGAATCCCTATAATCACTTGTACTACTTTGAGAAGTTGTCCAACACATTTAGGATTGAAGATGTGGATGATGACAGTGTCAAGCTCCTTTTGTTTTCATTCTCACTTATAGATAAAGCTAGCCAATGGGAGAGATCATTGCCATCTCACTTGGTGAATTCTTGGGATGATTGCAAGAGGATCTTCCTCCTCAAGTTCTACCCTCCACAAAGAACATCCCAATCTAGAAAAGACATCTTGAGCTTCAAACAAGACTACCATGAGACTTTTCATGAAGCATGTGAGAGACTCAAGGGCTACACTCATGATTGTCCCACCATGGGTTCAACAAAGAAGTTATCCTTAGTACCTTCTATCATGGAGTGATTAAAGAGAACCAATGGACTTTAGATGCAGCTAGCAAAGGAAGGTTTGTGAACCTCACAATTGATCAAGGGGAGCTACTTGTTGAGAATCTAGCCCAAAGTGAGGAGAACTATGTTGGTGAGTTTGAGAAGGTTCCAATGGATAATGGTGACATTGAAGATAAAGTGAGTAAGGAGTTGAAAGCTCTTAATGATCTTTTAGATGAAGTCTTACAAGCTACTCAAGAGTCATCTACTATTGTAAGGGAAGAGAGTAAAGGCTACAACATCCGACAACAAGGCTTTGAACCAACAATTCATGGTGAAACAACTACAAGTCACAATTTGGACATGGAAATGATGCTTCAACAACTATTAGAGGGACAAGATTGTGAATTCATTGAGATGAACAAACAATTTGACAACATTCACACTAAGGTGATCTCTTCTCAACATGATCTCTACACAAGACTTGAAACTTATCTTCTAGGCTCAACCACCTAGAGAATCAAGTTTCTCTAGAGAGTGATCTCCTTAGAACACCCATGGATGAAATAGAGGGTGAGGTTGAATCAAGTCCCAAGGAGTATTGTAGTGCAATCTTTTCAAAAGAGGTCAACTTGCTTGATGAAAATGATGAAGATCATGCTAAGGAAGTGAAGTATGTGGGAAGTTGTGAGATAGTGGATAAGTCTTCACCCCCAAAAGCTTGTGAAAGAAAGAAGAAGTCTCATAAGGAGGAAGCTTTAGGTTATGGTAATGTTGAAGAACCTTTAGCTTTGGATGGCATTTCTTTAGAAACTCTTTTCTCTACCCCAATTGAGAAAGTGAGTAGGAGTATCAAGGGAGACAAGAAGAGTAGAGGCACTAAGGCCAATGAACCACACAAGTATGGTGTGGCTCATACCATGACTCTCACACCTTGGAAATATGAGGATGGAGTGATTGAGTATAAAGTCAAATGCAATGGAAGATTCAAGCCGTTCTCAAGTGTCAAGACAATACTAAGCCATGAACTCCAAGCTGATCCAAACAAGCTCCAAGAGCATCTCAACAAAGTCTTGACAATCACTCAAAAGGTCAAGACTCTTCCACCTCCTCACTAAAATAAAAGTAGTGAAGATTAGTGACTTAAAACAAGCTCACTTGGGAGGAAGTCCCATGTCTATCTCTTGTAAATATTGCTTTATGTTTTAAGTGCCCTAGTCAATGTTGATCTCTCTATTAAGTCTTTACAGGTTTAGGCCTTATATGTATTGGCATTGGGAGAAAGAAAGAGGAAAGGTCATGGCGAAATCAAAGAAGAACCGGGCTTTCATCCAAGTGTGGGGGAACTCTATAGCCTCCACCTCCCATTCCTCCATCCCATTTCACTCCACTTAAAGCTCCAAGTAACTAACTCCAATCACTTTTTCACCTCTTTGTTTCATTTTGCATTTTTACCTTTCTCTTTGGTCTCTTTTCCTTGCTTCTTTCACACAAGGGATTGTGTGATTTAATTTTGGGGGAGGAGACTAGTTGCTAATGATGTGTTTTGTGCTCTTATCTTTCTTTCTTGCATCTTGAGTCTCATTTCATGCATCTAAGGCATAAAAAACCATACAATTTGGAATTTTTTTGAAAACTTTTCACAAAGAAAGCATATAGTTGCATTGTCATGCTTAGGATTGAGTCTAGAAGTCATTTAGGATTGCATTCATTAATGTTTGAGAGTTAAAGCTTATGTTCCTTATAAGAAAAAATTGTTTGAGCATGTGGTTATGTGATGCATCTTGTGAACTTGAAATTAAGGAAGAACCATTCTTGGATCTCATGCATTATTGTTCACTTCTTGGTTGAAACATGTTGTGATTTGAATCATTACCTATCTATTAGAACTCTTAATATTGACTTGAATTATCATGTTGTGCAATGAAAGGTGAACTCATGGATACTTAATACATACTTGGACTATCTTCTCTCTTTCTACCACTCTTTTGTTAGTCCAAGTAGATTTCCCCACCTTGAACCAAGCTTTCCTTCAAGCCTAAACACTCTAGTGAGAGATGAGAGGCCTTTTTCTTGAATCAACTAGGCAAAAAGTGTTAAGTTTGGAACGACAAGGATAGATCTTCATTGTAGAGCTAGCCTTACATCATTTGGCTATGCATAGGATAGGAAAGAAGTTTGGGGGAATTGGGAAGAAAAGGAAAAAGGGAATGAGGAAAAGATTGAGAAAAGAAAGAGGAGATTGAAAAAGAAAAAGAAAAGTTGATAGCTCTAAGTGTTTATGAAAGATAAGTCTCAAGTTTTAAAGAAGGAAAAGAAGCCAAAGTTGGCTCAAGCATTAAAAGAAAAGAGACTAGTGAAAAGATATGAAATAGCTAAGCAAAAAGAAAAGAAGAGATATCCTCTAAGTGTTTAAAGAAGAAATAAGTGATCAAAGTTGGGATAAGAAGGCAAAAATGCCTTAAGGAAATGGTAGCTTAGGAAGGAAATCTTGGGTTTAGAAGAAGAGCTAAGATCATTATAGGGATTTGGGTAGAATGAGAATCTATCCTTGTATGCATGAGTTGTTTCTTACTCTTAGCATTTTGCTATAGTTCATTCCTTTCTTGAGAGATCATTTACTTTTTGGAACCCACACTTCATTTTGAGATCACTTTTATCTCAAGACCTTAACCCTTTAGCCAAATGTGTTCGTTTGATTTGCACAATCATGATCCACCATTTCTTAATGAATGTTAAAGGGAATGAGGATAAGAATTCATGTGTAGGTTGGGACTTGAACTTGATGCTTGTGTTGATGAGAATGGCGAACTCTTTTGAAGTAGAGTAAACTGGATTGTAGCTCTTAATTGCTTGTCTTGACTTTGTTTCCACTTATGCTTAACAATTGCTTTTGAAAACTTTGAACTCTCATTTTCAAACCTTTATTCCTATTTGTCTTTGATTGTTTGCTTGAGGACAAGCAAAAGGCAAGTTTGGGGGAATTGATATATTCACATATTAGTCATTACTAACCTCTTTTTTATATCATGTTTTTGTTACAAATTGCATCCATTCATGATAGTTTCTTGGATTTTCTTGCATTTAGACTTTAAGTACATTTAGAATTAGGCTTTGCAACTTTAGTGTTTTTGGGAGTGTTTTATTTGATTTTGTAGGATCTTGAATATTTACAAGAAAATTTGCAAAGAGTTGGAATTGGGATAGCTTTATGATCAAAAGGAAACAAAAAGTCAACCATGATGGGCTGATCATGCAACGTAAACAAAGATAATATGAAGATATGGAAGCTTAAGATAATTAAAGCAAGGAGTACGTGAGCTAATCGATGAGCTAGCCATGACGCGAGGGAATGGAGAGCTGCTTGGCCCAACCCAGCCCAAACTCGCGATTCCCCCCCCCCTCCCCCCCCCCCCCCCCCCCCCCCCCCCCCCCCCCCCGGGGGCGAGTTCTCTCCGGTGCACTAACCGCAAGCGGCTCGGTTGCGGTTTGTGTGGCGGGCAAAGGTGTGACCGCTAGCATCTGGAGGAAATGAGCCGGCTTGGTTGCGGTTCTCGTTGCAGTTGGAACGTAACCGCTGGCGAGCCTTCGAAGCAAAACTGATCCAGTTGAACCGGGTCAACACTCGGTTTATCCCGGATTGACCCGGCTCGTCATTGTTCACCTTATAAGGCCAAAAACCTATTTTTATTTGCTAAGCTTTCTTTGTTCCAAAAATTTCTCTTTGAGTGTTTAAGAAGAAAGTTTCAATTTTTGATTAATCTAAGATTTATTTGTGTTTGATTTCTTCTCTCCTTTCTTTAATCTTTCACTAATCGTCATGTTTAACATCATTCTTATGGATTTTGTTGGGCTTCACATGATTAGTGAGTAATTAGCTTTAGGATCTTAGGATGAGGTTGGTTAGGATGTGATTAGTGATTTTCTTTGATGATTAGGACTTAATGTTGATTGATCCTTGTCTATTTGGTGTTCTCACTTTAACTTTGTTAGTCTAGATCTTAGGGAATTTCATGCCCGAAAGGTGTTCGATGAAATCCCCAAAGAACCAAATTTGATGATTTACATTCCTAGCTCATGGAAATGATTGCCTAGGGTGTTTATTGGTTATATGAAATTCTTTTGCATGCTTGTTTGTGTCTTAATCACAATTGAAAGATTGTTCTTGATTAGGGAATTGACAAAGGGATTAATATCAAGAAATTGGATTAGTCTAGCTCAATGTTCTAAACCTAACAATTAGCAATGTGCAAGGGCTATTGAGATTGGATTGAATGCGTGTTTATCTTGTGATTTTCAATTCCAAAATGAATGATTACTTCATTAGCATAGAAGTTAAGGTCATGAAAATGAGTTAGCTTATATTTGTGATCTTAGGCCATGTTTAACATTTTATGATTGTATGATTATCATAGGTTATCTCTTGATCACCCAAACTCGACAACCTCATCCTAGGATTCATCTTTATCATTTTCTTAATTCTCTTTAGCTCTTTATTCCTTGTTTCTTTTTGCTTATCTCTTTTCAATATCTTATGATTTTTTATCAAACCACTTACTTGATTTTGCTTAGCTCAATTAGTTGTATGCATTCTTAGTGTTCTAAACTTTACCCATTTGGATTGACAACCTCAAGTACTACAATGACATGTTTAGTAGATTTGAGGAATTGATATAGTCAAGAACCGAAAAATCTACTTATCACTTGTTCTCATTGGATGTGTTTGTTGGGAAACATGCGTAGGAGGTTCGGCTTGTGCAGTAAGCTCAACTGGAGGTATTGGATTTTGCACTTCATGTGTTGGAGCAAGATAAAAAGTTTATGCAACAACCTGTGAAACTGAAACATCTTCTCCAGAAGATTGAGGTGAGTCATGTGTAGATATATTAGAGGGTGAAGGATTCAAACCTAGGGACTCACTGTGGACGGAGGTGCAAGCAGCGGGAACAAGATAAGAGTGCCTAGCGGGACCATTGAGTGTAAATAGGATCTTTTGGGATGGTTTTGGAGGAAAGCGATTTGAATGGGAACTCTGTTTCTACGTAGTGAACATGACGAGAAACAAATATGCAAGATGATTTTGGTTTGAAGCATATGTAAGAACTTTGATATAGAAAGTATCCAATGAAGATGCAGGGATAGGATCTCGGTTCTAACTTTTTGTTTTGTGTATGGTCTTAGCCAGGGAAAGCATAGACAACCAAACATTTTAAATTTCGTATAGTTCTGCATCACACCAAAGAGTCGTTGAAATGATAATCAAAGCGACAATGCTGGTGTGGACAAAATGTTGATGAGGTATACTGCATCAACAAGGGTATATGTCCAGTATGTAGATGGAAGGAAAGCATGATACAGCTAACCCGGTTTCTAATATATGGCGGTGGCGTCTTTCGGAGAAGCCGTTGTGTTGAGGTGTGTGTGGTGGTTTGGTTAGGTGAGAAAGGCCATTGGTGGACACAAAATCCTTGAGTGCAATGTAAATTCCGCCATTGTCGGAATAGAATGTTATGAGTTCGGAGCTGAACCGTGTTTCAACAATGCTTTCCATCGTATGAATGTTTCCTTGACGTCATTGATGGACTGAATCGGTGAGCTCCACACGCCAGGATAAACAAGTTCAAGTGGTTTTGTGGAGGTTAATGAAGACGAAATGGCAAAGGGAATTTGGTGATTTTTTTATTGAGGAATCAGCGGAGTGAAAGAAAGACAAATGTTTTGCAATTTGAAAGCAAAAAGGGAGAAACAATAGTTTTTAAAATTGGAATAGAAGGTGTTCTAATCTTGAATGCCAGATTAAGAGAGGACTTTTTATTTAAGTAGAAACAAAGCAGAGGTAGTGAATTGATCTCGGCGCGACCACTCCTAACCTCCATATCTAACATTTTAGTAACCATGTGGCTAGATCCTTCACCTGAAACAAGTGTGGAAAAATTCCTTAGATACAAAATTGTCGGTGCATAGTTTATTCATTGAGAAAATATTTGGAAAAAATGGTGGGAACCTAAAGAACATTATCTAAAGAAAAGTTGTGTGTTGGAGAGGGAAAGAGTGATGAACTAGTGTTTGCAATATCTAGCCCCATTCTTCTCTGACTGTGTATGGCGAGTACAGAGAGAGGTTCACAAGGTCAGTGGTGAGACTGTGAGAGACTCTTGAATCCATCAACTAGGTTGTGTTGTCCGGTTGGTGAATTGTTGCGTGATACGGTTGAGCAATCATCGGATAATAGGCTTGATTTTTCACATGTGTATTCGGATGAGACATTGTTTGTTGTGCCACCAATTGAAATATAGGGCAGCGTTTGACTCCATGTTCTTGTGTACCACATGCTTGACATCGGCCAAGGCATTGATCACTTCTTGGTTGTCGATTGTATGATTGACCTCCTGCTCCATTGGCATTGTTTTTGCCTTGATTGCGCCAGTTTTTAGTTCTTTGATGAACATCATTTGCGGTAATTAGAATGGATGGGATATTGGTAGACAGTGTTTCTAGAGAAAGTTCACAAGTGATTAGCTTCTCATTAAGTACCGCAATGGAGATAGGGGTGTCTCTTCCATGAATAGCTTCAACAATAGCTTTGTAGTCTTCGTTTAGACCATCCAGTATGATGCATGTCAGATCTTATTTCTCCATAGGACTGCCAGGAAGAGAAAGAGCATCATATTTTGCCTTGATATGTTGTATATAGTCATCGATGGATTTGGTTCCTTTCACACACTTTCGAAACTGATCTCTAAGTTGCTTAATATGTGCACGCGTTGGGTTTGCACATGTCATTGCAAGTGTGTTCCGAAGACGTGGTCGATGTCGTGATCAGTGGTTGGTGAGCAAGCTCCACGGATCCCATGATAGAACTGTAGAGCAGACTGTCCTAACGTTTGCCATAGGATTATGTTTTACTCTGTCAGAATTGTGGACTGACTTTGGTGGGAGGATGGTGTTTGGGTCTACGAACTTTAGTAAGTCATAGCCACAAAGGAGAGATTTAACATGCACACTCCAGATTAAGTAGTTTGTGGGAATAAGTTAAGTGACATTAATCATGTTAACGGAAACAAGCGAAGGGTAGGCTACTACAGCTTCGGCGGCGGTGATGTTAGCCATGGCGGAATTAGGGTGATGAAGAAAACGATTAAAGAGATTAAGGAAAAATATTTTAGAGGTCTGTATGGAAGGATTGCTCTGATACTATATAAAGAAAATATGATTTGTATTGAAATTGATATTAGGTTACTAAGTACATGCACCATATATAGTGGTGTGATAATACTAGAGATTTACAATTAAATTGGAGAATATTGTAATTGAGTAATTGACACGAGAAGGGTAAAAAAATATCTTTGATATCTCTCTATATCGCTAACATTACTATTGATTTTGTGTATTCTTAAATAAATTTAAGTGAAAATTACTCCTGATAGTACTGATTTTAACGTTAATTATTATAGTAGTATAAGGGTCTAGTTTTTACTAGAGTAGTATTCTAAAGTGGTGTAGAAGACTATTGAGTCCTTTCCATAATTTACCCAATTTTATTTTCAATAATAAACTAATTTTTAATCTAATCATATATTTAAAAAAAAAAAAATTACCCTAACCCCCATTTACTCTCCCATCTCTCGTGTAAGAACCTAAGCCTAACCCCTTTTTACCCTAACGACGGCGCCTCTATCAGTTTCGCCGGAGAAGAAGGGGGATTTTCGCCGGAGAAGAAGAAGTAATCGCCGCCGTTGATACGCCGTCGTAGCCAGAGTCCGTTCACTCCGCTCGATTCCTATCTCCTCCGTTGACTCCTTTTGATTTCCTGTTTCGCCGTCGACGCACTCGCTAACCTCGCCGTCGACGCACTCGCTAACTCCGCTCGATTCCGTTCGAATTCTCTTCACCGGATTTGTCGATTTACTTAATTTGTACATGCAATTTCCTTCTAATATTGTTATGACTCGGATTTACGTAGGATATTGGTTGTTTTCTTCTACTCTTATTGTTCTAGATTTCGTTTTCAATTCGAAAGATCTATTTCTCAATATTTCGGATTTGTTTGCTTGTCTTTATGTTTTATTTAGTTGATTTTTAAGATATAGTTGTTCTTGCAAAGGATTTAGATTGCTCTAATTTGGTTATCTTGTAATCTTTTGCACCTTATTTGCTTGTTTGTTTATTAATGTAACAAAATTTTGATGTTAATGGGTACCGGATTTATTTGTCTGTGTTACGGATTTAGTTCTTAATGTTACGGATTTATTGTTCAGTATTGCGAGTAGGTGTCAAAGTTATGATTCTATGTTCCAGATTTACAATGTTGATAAATTTTCTTTGCTTGTGTAGCTATGGATGGTTCAGAGCGAAAGGAGTATCCTCCTCGTCTCTATGGAATCGAGAACAGTCCGGATCCAACAAGAAGTTTGAATCATGCAAGCAACCTCCATTTCTTGTTAATAGCGAAACCAATGCTAGGTGATGATGTCTGGGATGCTATGAAGGAATCTTCACTAGGTTGTATCGTGTCACTTGCCGAGAACAAGTTCACATGGTGTGCGAAGACAGTTCACTACTTTCTTACGCATCAGTTGGAAATTCTGAAACCTATGGAGATTTGGTCTTTGCTTGGAGATAACCCCATGCGATTTTCATTGCATGAATTTGCGAGAATTACTGGTCTTGATTGTGCTCCGTATGAGGTTGAAGGTCCTATTGGAATTGATCACACAGAATTATGGAAAAAAATGGAGTTGTCCATAGGTGATGGACCTCATTGGAATGACTTGAATAGAGTGTTAAAGAAGATAGATCATTCTACGTGGAGTTTCCCACAAAGGAGAAGTGTTGGTTTTATGTGCCTCATCGCCATTGGTGTCTTTGGGTTTCAAAGGGGTAGTAGAATGGAGTTCAAGTATGCAAAAAAGACTTTGGATCCCATAGTATTCAACAAGTATCCATGGGGGCGCCTAGCATTTGAGGTGTTGATTACTTCCATCAAAGCTGCTAATCTATCACAGCATACCATTACATTGAGTGGTTTTGTTCATGCATTGCTTGTATGGTCATATGAATCTTTTCCAAAACTGGGAGAGCTATATGGGAAACCAATAAATGTTGTTGAAGCAACCCCACTTCTCCGCTGGAAAGGATCTCGGCAGCGGTACAACGTTGATGACGTCCTACTGTCAGCCCAAAAAGAGGAAAACCCTGTATGTTTATCTCTAACGAGATTGTTATGTGTTGCATATTTCCGTTATGTGTTGCAGATTTGTTTAATATGTTGCGGATTAGTCTACTGTGTTACGGATTTGTTTTATTTGTTACGGATTTGTTTACTTGTTGCGGATTTGTTTATTGTGTTACGGATTTGTTTTATTTGTTGCGGATTTGTTTGCTGTTTTATGTTTTGCGCCCTTGTTTAATGGTATCTGGTTTTCATGTAATCTCCAGGTCCGTCTGTCGCATATGACTGTGAAGCCTTACGATGAGATATATCTCTGGCCTTCTGATTTACATGACCCTAGAGTGGACGTAATGATTAGAGATATACTCAACGATAATTTGGACAAATCATTGTGGGGAAAGAGTGGCTGTCTCGATAAGGTCCAGTTAAAGTTTATGATGAAGAGAAAGGAAGAAGGCAAGGCAAGTCTAAAGAGGGATAGTCGAAAGCGTGAAGTCGCTGAGGAGGTTTCTGACGTGAATAAAAAGCCGAAGGTGGATTCAAGTGTGGATGCCGAGATTTTAAAGATAGTAAAGATTTTAAGTGATAAATTTGATTGGATGAACAACGAATACACAGAAAGGTTCAGTAAAATAGAGGGTGCATTGGCTCAAGGAGGCTTGCATCATAAGCAGCCGGTGACAAACGTAGAAGTTGGCGACATGTCTTCCGTGAAAAATCAGGTATGTCAGTCGAATTATGGTTCTTTATTAAAAACTCACAGCTCCATCAAGTTAGTTGTTTGATTCGATTATTGTGTTTATTTTTACAGGAAGTTCAAAGCAAGAATCAAGACCACGAAGTGAATGTGTCTTCTACGAATACACCGGTAAGCGATGCGTCATGCTTTCACTTAGTTGTCTCTATTATATTCAGAATGTGGTATTTACAACGATTGCGCTTTGACAGTCATGGCTAGTATCCCCTAACAAAGAACGAAAGGTGGACGCTATGCGGAAAAAGGGTGTCAAAGCTAAGGACGCTCCACTCAAGAAGGGTGTCAAGAAACCTGAAGCTGGGGAGAAGCCGAAGGCTGTGAAGAAGCCTAAGGCTGTGGAGAAGCCTAAGGCTGTGGAGAAACCTAAGGCTGTGGAGAAGCCTAAGGCTGTGGAGAAGCCTAAGGCTGTGGAGAAGATTGAGGCTGTGAAAAAGCCTATGACTTTGGAGAAGCCTGATTCTGTGGAGAAGCCTAAGGCTGTGGAGAAGCCTAAGGCTGTGGATAAGCCTAAGGCTATGAAGAAGCCTAAGGCTATGGAGAAGTCTAAGGCTTCGGAGAAGCCTGATTCTGTGGAGAAGCCTAAGGCTGTGGTAAAGCCTGAGGTTGTGAAGAAGCCTAAGGTTGTGGAAAAGTCTAAGGCTGTGGAGAAGCCTAAGGCTGTGGAGAAGCCTAAGGCTGTGGAGAAGCCTAAGGCTGTGGAGAAGCCTAAGGCTGTGAAGAAGCCTAAGATTCTGGAGAAGCCTAAGGTTGTGGAGAAGTCTGAGCCGGTGAAGAAGCCAAAACTTGTTGGGAAGCATAAGGCGGTCGAGAAGCAGAAGGACGTTGAGAAGAGAAAGGCTGTTGAGATGAATGAGGTTGTCAAGAAGCCAAAACTTGTTGAGAAGCAAAAGACCGTTGAGAAGCTAACAGAGAAAGAGGTCTCAGTTAATGCCTCATCCCTGGATGAAAAAGATAAAGTGATGGCTTCCACTTTAAACCTCTTACAAAAGGTTATTATTGGAAGTGGTGAAGCGGATATGCGCAATAGAGCGTTGGCCGAAACGTGTAAGGACCCGTATGTCGGAAATTCAATCATCAAACGCATTCACAAAGTTAAACCTGCTTTTGGGTCTTTCACAAGTGACTATGTGTATGATCCCTTTGAAACCGTGGCTCCTGAGAAAGTTGCAAAGTTGAGGGATTTGTACCGAGTCGATGAGTAAGTGTATTCCAATTGTTTTTTTATTTTCATGTGGACTTGTATTAACAAAGTGTGTTTCTTGCAGGGAAGAGCCTCTAAGTACGGAAAACAACGAAGTTCGTTTCTTCAAAAGGCTATCAACACCCAAGCAAGATTGGCCAGAGAATGAAAGGGATTACGGCTGGGTAGGCAGCCAGGTAAGAAATTACGCTACTCTCTAAACCATTTGTTACAGATTTGTCTAATAGTGTTTCGGTTTTATTAGGGAATTTGGTTGAATTTATAACCATGTGTTGCGGATTTGTTTACTAGTGTTGCGGATTTGTTTACATGTGTTGCGGATTTGTTTGCTGTGTATTGGAAATGTATGCTAAGTTGTGTTTGTCACTTTGCAGCACATTACTGCAGCAATGAACATGTTCCGTAGACGATTATTAAGGGAAGAAAACCCTTACAAGTCAGATCGGATTGCGTTTCTTGACCAACTATTTGTTGCGTGCTGGTACATTGACTACAAACAGTTCAGTATAAAAGCCGCCAAGTTCTTGTTCGCAAGTGGGTACACTGATGCGTTTAACGGTAAACATGAAGGAACTAGTACCAATAAGAAAAGGATTGAGGATGTCGATTTGGTGTACTTTTGCCATAACGTGGGCGGAAGCCATTGGGTGGCTTGTGAAGTGGATTTAGTGAAAGAAAAGATAGATGTTTACGACAGCATAATCACAGAGTGTAGTGAGCAGATTGTGTCTGACCAAGTCCGTGCATATGCCAAGATGATTCCATATTTCATTAAATCTCAAGCTCCAATAGGTAATTACTTAATATAATGAGAATATGTTGTGAAGAAGCCTAAGACTTTGTAATTGTCTATGTTTTCTTCTTGTAGGGAAACAAAAAGGGATGAGATGGCAGCCATATCCAGTGAACTTCAAGAAGGATGGATTACCACAAAATATTCAGACTGGAGATTGTGGTGTGTATGCTATCAAGTTCATTGAATGTCTTGCACTTGGTGTCAAAATGGATGGATTGAGCGACACAACTATTCCGGATTTGAGACTGAAGCTAGCAGCAGAGATATTCGATGAGTGTCGTGACCTAAACCCGCAGATGTCTGACCCAGTTCGAGGTGCTGATAAAGGTCACGAACCTCGTAGTGCCACACAACCTTAGTGGGTGTCTTATTGTGTATCATTTTCCCTTTTTCAGTTATGTTGCGGATTTATTAGGATTAACTTGGTGTACTTTTGCTTATTCTCGTCCCGGATTCAGTTTGTTTCAGTTTCGGTTTTTAGCTAGCAATGTTTTATAATTTAGTTTGCTCTAAACCATTTGCTACGGATTTATAAATTTGTTTGCCGTTTCCTTGTTACGGATTTAACATCTAATGTTACAGATATATTTTCTAAACAAATTAAAAAATAAACCCTAATCTCTAAACAATATTATGCTAGCCTCAAAACATTATTGGCTAATATTTAACCCTAAACCCTAAACTTCACAAAATATTTTAAAATTAAAAACCATTCCCATAAAACTTAATTTTTAAACCTAAAACAAATAAACCTTAAACCCAAATCCACCGACACTAAACCCTAAACCATGAACCCTAAACCCTTAACCAAACCACTAAACACTATTGTGTAATCCTTAAACCATAGTTAAAAAGTCTTACAAATTAAAAAATAAACCCTAATCTCTAAACAATATTATGCTAGCCTCAAAACATTATTGGCTAATATTTAACCCTAAACCCTAAACTTCACAAAATATTTTAAAATTAAAAACCATTCCCATAAAACTTAATTTTTAAACCTAAAACAAATAAACCTTAAACCCAAATCCACCGACACTAAACCCTAAACCATGAACCCTAAACCCTTAACCAAACCACTAAACACTATTGTGTAATCCTTAAACCATAGTAAAAAAGTCTTAAAAATTAAAAAATAAACCCTAATCTCTAAACAATATTATGCTAGCCGCAAAACATTATTGGCTAATATTTAACCCTAAACCCTAAACTTCACAAAATATTTTAAAATTAAAAACCATTCCCATAAAACTTAATTTTTAAACCTAAAACAAATAAACCTTAAACCCAAATCCACCGACACTAAACCCTAAACCATGAACCCTAAACCCTTAACCAAACCACTAAACACTATTGTGTAATCCTTAAACCATAGTTAAAAAGTCTTAAAAATTAAAAAATAAACCCTAATCTCTAAAAAATATTATGCTAGCCTCAAAACATTATTGGCTAATATTTAACCCTAAACCCTAAACTTCACAAAATATTTTAAAATTAAAAACCATTCCCATAAAACTTAATTTTTAAACCTAAAACAAATAAACCTTAAACCCAAATCCACCGACACTAAACCCTAAACCATGAACCCTAAACCCTTAACCAAACCACTAAACACTATTGTGTAATCCTTAAACCATAGTTAAAAAGTCTTAAAAATTAAAAAATAAACCCTAATCTCTAAACAATATTATGCTAGCCTCAAAACATTATTGGCTAATATTTAACCCTAAACTTCACAAAATATTTTAAAATTAAAAACCATTCCCATAAAACTTAATTTTTAAACCTAAAACAAATAAACCTTAAACCCAAATCCACCGACACTAAACCCTAAACCATGAACCCTAAACCCTTAACCAAAATACTAAACACTATTGTGTAAATTAATCCATAAAACTTAATTTGGAAACCTAAAACAAGTGTGTAAACCTTAGACAATTCTCTAAAAGTTTAAAATAAAATGTTATGTTTCGGATTTATTCCGTTATGCTGCGGATTTAGTCTAGAATGTTGCGGATTTATTCTGGAATGTAACGGATTTAGTCAGGTAATGTTGCGAAAAAAACATACTGAACCCAGAAAATAGTTGTACAGATATATGTCAGGAATAAGTACTGAGGCATTTTTAAGAACAGAAACAAGACAAAAACAACTCAACGGGGACATGTGCGCCGGTTATGCCCACTTGACCCGCAGTTCGAACAAATGTGTGGCTTTCTAGGACGTTTGTTCTCCAAAGCCTTTTCCAACGCAGACTTATATCTTGATTTCTTTGGTCTACCTGGAGGTTGCCGCACTACAGGAGGCAAACACTTTTTTCGGCGACATGTGCGGGAATAGGGAGAAATACATCACCAGGCAGTACAGACTGCTCGTAAGCATGACAAAGATAGGACTTGTAATAGTATGGAGATGTTAGACGAACAATACTCCTCCGCTTGGCTTCTCCGGCAGCAATAGCGTGGACGCAGGGTAGTTTAAGTAAGTCGAACCTGCGACAAGTGCATCTACGTTCTCGTACGTTGACTACATGAGTTTGGTTAGCGCTACTGACTTGTAGTTGATCAGCATCAATTTCTTGAACTGCCAACAATCTTGCTTCTGTTACACATGGCTGCAGAAAATACAGTGAATGAATAAAGAGTAAAAACTTGTAATATTGTCCATAGTCAAGAGTAATACCTCGACAAATTTCTCGGCACCACGAGTAAGCAGTGTCCTCATTTGGCCTGCATCATGCCTCCGTTCAGAAAACCACCTAGTTAACATGGTTCGTATAGCATCAACAAGCCTAAAGGTTGGAAGGTTCCTCGCGTCCGAGAGTACTCTGTTGATCGATTCCGCTATGTTGGATGTTAAAATGTTGTACCTATGTCCTGGAAAATGAACGCGGCTCCACACCTTCACATCCGCTTTCAACAAGTATGCGTGTAGTGCCGGATTGAGGTCTTGGATCTCGTTGAATAGAATATTGAAATCAGAAATCCGATATGCGTTTGCTGCCCTTTTCACTAATCGGAAAGCTTCTCCTCCTTTGAACCTCATAAGTATGTTTTTGTACATATGATATGTACATATACCACGATTGGCCAATGGATACACTTTTCCAATTGCTTTAGCTATCGATCTATGCCTATCAGAGATGATAGATAAGCCATTGTCGTCTGGGATCGCTAAACTGAGTTGTGTGAAGAACCATTCCCATGATTCATCGTTTTCAGTGTCAACAACTGCAAATGCTATCGGGAAGATTTTAAAATTACCGTCTTGGGCTGCTGCAACTAACAATGTGCCTTTAAATTTCCCTTTCAAGTACGTTCCGTCAACAACTAATACTTTCCTCATGTACTGAAAACCAGCGATGCTTGCACCAAATGAAACGAACAAAGACTTGAATCTATCCAACTCATCAACTTCCAGTTTTGTAATAGTACATGGATTGGCTTTTCGTATCAAATACAAGTATGCTGGGAGTTTCTCGTAACCACTTTCATGAGTGCCTGTAGCTAATATGCGCGCACATCGCAAAGCTCGATGGGCTTTCCAATATCCAATCTGCGAAACAATAATTAATCTGTAACACGTTGCAAAAAATCCGCGATATACATAAAACTCTATAGCAAAAATCCGAGAATGAAATATAAATAAATTTTCGGTCGCAATTGTACCTTTATACCGTAGCCGTTGTTGAGAGCGGTCGCAAGGTATTCTGGTTTCACGCTGGGTCCAACATTGCCTATCGTATCGAAGTACAGTTTTCCTAAAATCTCTTTTGTTGCTTGGCGATTACGGCCACCTCTTTCTGTGACAGAACACGAATGTTCTCTGACGTATACTTTGATATGGAAAACTGGAGACACACCGACTTTTCCAGCTCGAACTCTCCATGTACAGCCATCTATCCAACATTTAACAATAAGTAATTCTGGCCGTGAGTCGGAAACATCGAAGTCAAATTTCTTCGCAACTGAAAGCACTTGCAGCCTTGTAAGCAATTCTTTTTTACTGTCAAACCTTTGACCTACAGCAATATCCATTGATGCGAACTCAGGTCGAAGGTAATTTTGAACAGCCACACATTCATTAACATCATTGAGATACACACTTGTTGCTGCATCTTTATCATCCTCCTTTTTAATCCTCCCATATAGGTCGTAATCCTCATCACCGGAGCTAGCACCATCTGAATCCTCGCAACAATCGAATAAGGATTCATCGTCGTCCGTTTCTTCGTATTCGCTTTGGGAGTTTAGCGTACTGTCTTCTTCTTCGTTGCACTCAAACTCCCACGAAGCAGGTATTTTTCTTTTCAGAGGATTCTCCTCTATCATACTTTCTTCAAGAACTGAGTCAATCTCTGTAACAGATACGCACAATCTACAAGTATTTTCTTCGAAGTGTTCCAGAAAAATGTTCAGATCCTCATGGCTACCTACAACTACAGGACGAGTTCCTGTTGCTAATTTAGCCAACACTTTCTTCGGATACATATAACTCATGAATTCTATGCCCTTTGCTACTAATACCGAATTGCTCAAATACGGCCTCACTAAATTGCTCAAAACTTGTTATACCTTCGGCATCAACCCCTCTTTTTCCTCTAAAATCCTGCTCAAATAACCATCTGTTATCTTCAAAATTCCAACTTCCAGAAATAAGAATCACAAGCACCATGATAGAGGATGAATGATGTTGAACAGATTATGAATGATGAATGAGAAAGAGATAGAATTTTTTTTGTTGATGATGATGAAAAAGGTAGCAGTGGATCGATGTTAACTTCTTCTTTTTTCAGCCAAATACGGAAATATAGAAACGAATATTAACTTACCAAAAACGGTTCCTGAAAATCAGGAGCAAATCTTGCAACAGTTACTCGAAATTTGAAAAGATTCAATAAATCCGTAACATTAGAATCAGTAGCTAACATAACATAAATCCGTAACATTGATAACAACTCTGCTACAAAGAGAGAAAGTCCGTAACAAAGAAGTGCTACAATAGTAATTAATTTTATGAATTTTCTTTGTTGCAGACTTTAATAAATCTGTAACACGTAAAAGAAATCCGTCACACTAAATTATAGATTTATTGACAAGTAAGGAAACAAATCTGAAAATATGTAAAAGTCTGCAACACGTTAAAAAAAATCCGTGCCACGTCAGCAAAAAAAATTACAAATCTGTAACATAAGAACATAAATCTGTAACACGGTAAAAAATCTGTAACACTATGATGCTAGTATAGTAATTTTCCAAAACCTTCGTACGTGTTACAGATTTATATAACTCTGCAACAAAGACAATAAATCCGTAACAAAGGATAATAACTCTGTGCGGATTTATTAAATCCGCAACAATGAACGACATAAATCCGTGCGGATTTATTACTCCGGGAAGGTGGCATTTTCGTAAATAAAGTTTGTTTTTGCTGATGTGGAAATAAAATAGTAATGGCATTCTCGTAATTAATTTTTTCCTAACAAGTAGCTGTAGGGTCATTTTAGACCAAAATTTAAGCTTTGAAAAATTATAATCTCGAATGCTATTTAATTAATTAACACATGTTTTAGTACTACCACAGCTTTTTCCCCTAAATTTAAAGATCTTGCTAACATTATAACATGACGAGTCATTCCAAAATCCAATATTGGAAAGAAAAAAACTTTAGTGACATGTTTCAATTTTTAAATTGTCATATTTTGTACAGTAAACACCAGTACATTGTTATCTCCAAACGGTTCAGTGGGAGAATCCAGTAGAAACGAAAGAATTGTTTTTGGTGATATAACTAATTTATCAGGACAAAGAAACGAAAGTAATGAATATCATGCGGCTCATCATAGCAAGGAGGCTACTAATGTACAAGGGTTTCCTGCGAGCAAAAGAAAAATGTTTTCATGTTATTAAAAAGTTTAATATATTACATACTATATTACCAAGAATACTAATCTGTTATATGGTTTGATTATTTAAGTACAGACATAGAAAATGTTGAACCTGCTAAAAGATGTCGAAACAATCTGAGTTTTTCCTATAAATTTGTATTTGCATGTAAGATTTATATATAAACATCTTTGTTTTTGTATTAACTTTACTGACAAGTTTGAACATTCAAATTTGAATGTTTTGTACAACAAACACCAGTACATATTTAGCAGGACAATCAATTAGAAATGGAAGAACTGTTCTTTGTGATATATCTTAGCTATCAGGAAAAAGAAATAAAAGTAACGATTATTCTGATAATAATCATACCATATTTCCTAATGATGAACAAAATAGCGGAGATGACAACTCATGTTCTGGATACGAGTATTCTTCTGAAAGTACTATTGTTTAACAAAATTCGTGTGTCTCAATATTTAGTTGTTACATGAAATCAATATGATTATATTCTAATGTTTTTTTTATATTTTTGATATGAATTATATTAACTTTATGCATCGCTTTTATATGACCCTAAACAATTTTTTAGGGGAACAACATGATGTTCAAGATTGCGACTATAGTAGTCATGATAGTTCTGATACTGAACATACACAAATCGTTGAAGAAATAGAAACTTCTGAGCAAGAAACCGCTGAAAAGCGAAGCAGAATTACATCAATGGCAGCTATGTTACAAAAAGTTTTTAATGTTAATGTCACTTATCCCAAACAGGGCTGTAATAAGGAAGATGGTAATTGATAGATATCCCTTCTTTTTTGAGACTTCCTTGCATCTTTTTTTTTTTTAAAGTTAATTTACAATATCATTGATGTTTATAGAGTACTTAGACGAAGGCGATCCAACTTATTCTTGTGGTGATTGTGGAGCTATAATATGGTATAGAGAACGAATTGGTAAACACAGAAAAACTATTAAACCTATATTTTCGTTATGATGTATGCAAGGGCAAGTGCAGCTTCCTTATCTAAAGAAACCTCCAGAACAACTAGAAAAGTTATTTAACGGAAACGATCAACTCAACAAACATTTTCAAAGAAACTTAAGACCTTACAACATGTCTTTCTCATTTACTCCCTTGGTGGAAATGTTGATCGATCGGTTAAGAAAGGGAGAGGACCTAATATGTTTCAGATGCAAGGGGAAAATTATCATTTAATGGGAAGTTTGAGACCACTGCAAGGAAAACAAGCAAAGTTTGGACAACTCTATATTGTTGATACAGAAAATGAGACTCAAAACAGACTTTTTTTTAGAAAGTACGTTTTCTAAAACAGACTTTGAGTCTATATCTATACTATTAAAAAAAGTACGTTTTAGAAAATGTCCAATCTTTTTCAGTTATTTACAAGTTGCGCCATTCCTTTCTTTTGTTGTTTTTTTATTTAATTAAAAGTATTGGAGTCTATATAAAAAATGAAAGTGACAGATTTTTTTTTTTAATTGGGCCAAGATTTACCAAATTATCAAATTCCTTAACATGAAACGAATATGCTTTAATAAAGATTTTTTGGAAGATATGAAAAATCAAATTTAAATGAACATTATGGAAAGTAATTTTTACCTTGCTCAGATTCGTTTAACTATCATTGGGTTGCTTTAGAAGAAGAAAGGAAACCATCTATTGGTTTTTTGTCTCCATTCAACGCTTAAAACATACACAAACTATGTTTTGGTTATGTTCATTTGTCTGGTTTGATCTCAATTGTATTGATAATATATGATCTTGCGTTTTTTTCTTGCTATTTTTATCAAATCTGCAGGAAATGTTATACATTTTTGATGAACACATGGAAGAGATATGATCTGTTAAAGAAGTTTGCTTCCCACTATGCATCATGTTCTAGGCTTAACTCTATCCACATTGTATGGAGTGAACCTAGACCTCCATCAGATTCTCTTAAGGAATATCTTCAAAAGGTAATAAAAGAAAAATCACAAGATGGGCATGAAGTTGAGCTTAGATTTGATATAAATTAACAAAGAAGACAGTTTGAACAACAGGTTTAAAGAGATTAAAGACTTGAAAACAGAAGCTGTCTTCTCAATAGATGATGATATCATATTTCCTTGTCACACGGCAGATTTTGCATTCAATGTTTGGGAGAGTACCCAAGAGACAATGGTCGGGTTCATGCCCCATGTGCATTGGCCTGAAAAATCGGTATGTTCATTTATTTGAGTCGTTCTTAGATCCACTCCTAGGGTGGATCTCTGTATCCACCACTCTCCCCTGCACCAATCATTATTCCACGTGACAAGAGTGATAAAATTAAAAAAAAAAAAGAAGTAAAAAAGCAAAACAAAATACGAACAGGAACGGAGCCGTCACGGAGAAAGAATTTGCTTCGTAAAATCATTATACAGATGTGTCATTAACATTCTATGTTCTTATTGGTTTTTGTTGTGAAGAAGATGAGATGTGAAGATGAGGTTGTAGCTGAGATATGAATTGGCAATGAAACAGAGATATGAAAGAGGCTTTACAGAGAAGAGAAAGATAATAAGGAGAGCAAGGAAAGGAGAAGAAGAGTTGTCGTATTTTATAAATTGCTTATATTTTTTTTCAAAAGATAAGAAACTGGTTTGTGTAATATCTAAGGATTGATCATCGTTGTAATCTTAAACAAAGAGAAATATAACATTAACTAAAAAAACATCCAGACTATGCTCTGCATATTGCAGATACTAGAAACACCAAAAGTAAGAAAGAAAACATTTACTAGAAACATCAAAATAAGAAAGAAAACATAATTAAGATTTGCCCTCACATTTAAAATAATAGAGTATTTTGATGAATCACCCTAACTCTTGTCAAATCCCTACAAAATATAAGACTTCACATTATTAGAAATTGATAGATAACTCAAATATAAATAGTATAGAGAATGAAGTATTTACCTGGAGCAGTTGTGAGAAAGATGGTTGGGTATCAGGTCGAAGAGTTGACTGGGTATCATGAGGAATAGTGGTAGCACCAGATGACTGGGTATCAGGAGGAAGAGTTGAATCCTGAAATACATATATTGATTTAGTCACATTTCAATGAAAATTGAACATAAACAAAAGAAAAATTATATATCAAATACCTAAAACAACTTTTTCCTTGTTGTAGAACTACTTGATGATTTTGATATACCATTATCTTTCGTTTCAAGAACATTCAAAAATCGACCATGGCGTCCGACTTTTTGGTTCCTTTTTCGTCCAGGAGGATTTTTTCTTTTTATTCCACATGCATTTAGAACTTCTTCTTCTTCTTCCCCAAGTTCAAAATCTGAAGTATGGAGCATCCATTTATTAGCTTTCACAAGTTCATTTTTCTTTTCCACCAATTTTTCAAGCAACTGAGAGGCTGCTTCATCTGCACACAACGTCAGTTCTGGATGTTCAGCAGCAACAGATGCAATCTCACGGAAAGTACGACATATATGACTATATCGCTTTCCAATCGATTGCTTCACTGTATCATTAGGTGTCTCTGAATGATAAGAAGATATGGTTGGTGCTTTTGCCTCTTTACTCCATCGATTAAGAATGTAGGTAGGTGGAATTCTCCTAACATCCTTCTTGGACAACACTCTTAATGCATGACGACATAAGATCCCAGAAAAAGAAAAGTTCATGCAACTACAATGTATCGTTTGGTTTGCAGCAACATACTCAACCAAATGATTTTTCCCAACACCACGAAAAGATACATTGTATTCAGAAATTACCATCTCAGACTTATGTACTCTTTTGGCAACATAATCACTGATAGTTGTGTATTCCTTCTGGAACAAGGTAAACACTTCTGGTGTATACACGTCCACTGCATGTTGCAACATTTCTACAGGAGCAGATAATACCGGTGAGGTATGCATCATACCGAAGTCAGCAGTTAATTCTTTAAATCGACGATCATCCAACACTCTCTCATAGTGTTTAAAGAACCGCAACAAGTTATAACTGCGCTTCAAGTACTTTTTCAAAGTACTATTCATACTTTCACTACGCTGTGTGCTCTTCATATCTGATGTAAAAGTCTGACGACCATATATCCTTGCCCATTTTTCTCTCAAGCCAAACAAATCCTTCAACCATTTATTTTCAGTCAATTCATGCTTCTCGAGCATTTCACTCCATGCTGATAACCAATCTGCTTCATTCTCATGGTCATATACACATTTTCCAAAGTCTGTGGCAAACTGGTCTCTTCCATGAAATACATGACTCAACCTTTTTGTAGCATTTTGGTAAATATGCCAAACACATAACCTATGTTTTGTTTCAAGGAACACCTTCCCTATTGCATTTGCCATTGCTGCACATTGGTCTGTAAGAATTGTTTTTGGTTGTTTTCCAGACATTGCTCCAAGAAAAATCTCAAAAAGCCACTTAAAAGACTCTGTGGTTTCATCATATAAGAGAGCAGCACCAAACACAACAGTTTGCCTATGATGATCGACTCCGACAAATGGAGAAAACGGTCTATCATATTCATTGGTCTTATAAGTTGTATCAAAGCAAACAACATCTCCAAATAGATTGTAGTCACTAATTGACCGATCATCTGCCCAAAAGATATTAGTGATCATATCGTCCTCATCAAGTTGCATTGAGTAAAATAAAGATGCATTATCTTCTTCTTTTTTTTGGAAGTACTCCAAAAATGCTCCAGCATCTCCCTTTCTCATTGCTTCCATTCGCTTACGGTATATGTAATTGCGATAGTCTTTCTCCATAAAACCCAGATTTGATCGCCCCCCTACTTCTCTGCTCATCATGTCAACAGTTGCTTTTACTGAAATTCCTGATATCTCGGCATCATCAGCATGTTGTTTTTGAGGGATAGAGATTGCCCGATTGCCCTTCAGCAAATGCTTCATAGGTGTCTTCACTAATTCATGGTTATGATTCGGGTCAATAGACGTAATCTTATATCTTCCGTTACTCTGAATGTAGCAAGACATGCGAGCTTTACACCCACACCTCGTGATTGGTTTTTCAAAAGATTTCTTGACCGGAGGTTCCTTTCTAAACCCCTCTTTTGAGCATGCAAAAACAAACCCTACTAGCTTTCCTTTTTCCACAGTTGTTCGGTATCTCCTTATGTCAAAACCACGACTGCCTCCGTACTTTCTATAAGCTGTATATGCGGCATCAACAGAACTAAACTCCATTCCAATGCATAGATCATCTTTTTGCTCATTTTCATTGCTTACCTTTGAAGCATCAACTTCTTCTGTTTGAAGAAAATCGTCGGCGTTGCCTATGTCTTCTTCATCAAAATCACTGACTGAAGTGTCGTCCTCACTGACTGAAGCATTGCCTTCACTGACTGAAGCATTGCCTTCACTGACTGAAGCATTATCATCACTGATCTGACCACCAAAATGACTACTCTCCATTGCAATCTGCACTTAAACTATTATATAAATCATGCCAACAATTATCATATACTCAAAGCAACAACTATATAGCGAGGTAAAAAAAAATCAAAGATTATCGTAGAAAAAATAAAACAATTAGAGTTGAAGTTAACGTTTTTTTTTTGTCATGAGTCGAAGTTAACGTAGATTCGAAAAACATCTACTTAATGCCAAACATCAGTTTTTTTAACAAGAGAAATTGATTATCCTATATGGTCATATATTAACAATTACCTACACTAGACCTCTCCTTTTTTTCAGCTTACCGAGAAGCTCTTTTTTTGCTAGCAACTGAATGTTTTTCATATGAATCAAGAAAAAAGAATGTATATAGTATAAAACGAATTAACGCTTACAATTGATTATCCTTTTTTTCCCTAGCCAATTGACTTGAAAGAGAAGAGAGAGTGGCGCAAGTAAAACGAATTAACGCTAACAATTGATTATCCTTTTTTTCCTAGCCAATTGACTTGAAAGAGAAGAGAGAGTGGCGCAAGTTACCTGTATAATTAACTCTAACAATTAGTTGGGAGTTGCTTCTTGTGATCAAAATTGTAGAGAATTCTCAAAACGAACTTAGAACAAAAAGAAGCTCTTATTATTCCTTCTCAAAACTTGTTTCTAAATACAAAGCAAAAACAACCTTATATAGAGATTGGTAGGGTTACAACTACTAAAAGAATTAGGAAAACTATGTACTTATCAAAAGGAAGTAGTACTTATCAAAAAAAAAGGAAATTTCATATCCTACAAAAAATAGAAAAGTTAATTGTTAGACAGTGTTTATTGTGTTGCCGTTTTCTTTATTTTCTAACACTTTTTTTTTTTTTTAAATTTTATCACTCTTGTGACGTGGAATTATGAATGGTGCAGGGGAGAGTGGTGGATACAAAGATCCACCCTAGGAGTGGATCTAAGAACGACTCCATTTATTTATCAAACAACAGTACCAAAATAGTATAATGTATACAGGAATATACAAAGTTAAACGGGTCGGGTCAAATTGTGTCTTAAATATAATTGAGTCTAAACAGGTCGGGTATATATGTTTTAACATCTCTATGTAAACCCAAATAAAATTTTAAAAAGTAAACCCAAAAAGTAAATGTTTTACT
Organism: Orychophragmus violaceus; assembly: GCA_030180135.1. Classification (NCBI taxonomy): domain Eukaryota; kingdom Viridiplantae; phylum Streptophyta; class Magnoliopsida; order Brassicales; family Brassicaceae; genus Orychophragmus; species Orychophragmus violaceus. Next base: position 85,881,847 of record CM058229.1, on the reverse strand, counting down.
AATTAATTTTTGCAAAAACAAATTCTTAAATAACTGCAAAGTATTGGATTCAATTAGAGTAAAAATGTAAGAGAAATATGCAAAAATAAATTTTCAATACTTTGTATTAAAATATTAAAATAGAATTTATAAGCAAATCTATATAGATTTAAACAAACATGTGTTACTTCTACCAAGTTTAAACGGTCGGGTTTAAATGACTCTTATATATAAATGGGTCTAAACGGATCATACATGTCTGTTCTAACATCTTTATGTAAAACCAAACAAAATTTGAAAAAAACAAAACCCAAAAAAATTAATGTTTTACTAAATAATTTTTACAAGAAAAAAAAATATCTTAAATAGCTGGAAAGAATTGGATTCAACAGAAGTAAAAATTATTGAGAAATATGCAATTTAAATTTATGTGTTTTGTATTAAAATTTAAAAATAGATATTTATAAACAAACATAAACATATTTAAATAAATGAGCATGTGTTATTTTGGATAGGTTTAAACAGACATATCTAAGTGGGTCTTAAATATAAATGAGTCTAAATGAGCCGGGTCTGCACGTTTTAACACCTCTATGTAAATCCAAATAAATTTCAAAAAGCAAAATCCTAAAATAAATGGTTTACTAAATAAATTTTGTAAGAGAAAAATGATTGTAAATAGCCGGAAAGTATTGGAATTACATTTTAACTATCTAAACTTTATTTTATTTTAGATATTTCATGTTATTTATTACTATTAGTATTAAAATTTAATCATCTATGTTTCAATGTTTTTAAAACCGGACCGGCGACTGAACCGGTAAAGCTTTTGGGTCATGGATTAATATGGTTCGATCGGGTTCGATCGGGTTCGATCAGATTTGTGATAATCTTAAAATAATATATATATATGTTATTAGTTTCAAACTATCAAATAATACACTTCAATAATCATATTTTTTGAAAAAACCTGTGTAATAATAATTAAAAAAAATACTTCAAAAATAAATGTTAAATAATAACGTTTGGACATATTTAAAAGACATTGTGAAACATTGGATAATTTATCGTCAAGACATATTGTTCACCAACTTCTTAGATACATAGTTTTTACTTTCTATGTTATTTGTCTATTACAAGAAGAGATAAGATATAAAAACACATTTAATCTTACTTTTTAATAAATATTTAAAATTAATATAGTTATATTTGATTGTTTAGGAAAGCAAAAGCATTTAACAAAATAAAAAAAAAATATTTTTTATAAAATCCGGTTTGATAGGGTTCAATGGGTCACCGGTTTCCGGTTTTTTGGCGGTCTAATCCGGTTTTTTAACTGGTTCAACTACTATTGGATTTTATAATCAACCCAACCCGGGTATGCTTCCGGTTCGCGGTTCAACCCGGTCAGACCGCCGGGTCGGTCCGGTTTTAAAAACACTGCTATGTTTCTAATAATTTATTTATGACTATTATTTTTTATTTAATTTTAATAATATTGAAAAACATTATTATTGACTATACAATTATATTTTACACACTAAAATATCTAATACATCATAACATTCATTATGAAAAACAAAATAGGTAGCAAAAACAAAAAAGAGGAACAAAAACATATAAATTCAACATTTAGATTAAAATAATTATAAAATATAAAAATATGTAATTATAATAAAAATCAAAAAGAAATTAACGCTATATAATCCAAATAATTAATTTAGTGTGTAGATCTGAAAACTAGATAAAATAAATAGTAAATAAATAGTATTATAAATCCAACATAACGATTCTGAATTAAAAAACAAAACAAAAACAAATATAAAAACAAAAAATTATTTAACTAATATCCCGCGCTAAGCGCAGATCAAAATCTATTCTATACTATTAAAACAGAATTACAAAATAGAAAATGTCTAAAGTTTTTAATCTATTTACAAACTTTGCCATTGGTTTTTTGTTTTTTTTGTTATATCATTAAGGGTATAACTGTCATTAAAAATAATGAAAATGATTGATATTTACTTGATGGAACCGATTTTAATTAAATTTTTGTTATTTCATTAAATTTCCTAATATTTTGTTTTACAAACCGGAAAAACTATCTTTTTGTCTACACCCACAGAATGGCCTGCTTTCACGATATACTTGGATGAGTACGAGAGTCGCAAGAGTTTCTTCACAAGGTTCGTTATCACTCACACTCCACGAGCACACAACACAAAGGCGGACAAACTAGCACGTGGTGCAAGGATCCATCCTTCTTATTTTGTTTATGTAAATCTGATTCACCGTCTTGGCTAGCTGAGAACTGATAGAATCGTTTGCTGTTGTCAAAAAAAAAAAAAACTATCTTTTTGTCAACAAAAAAACTACCTTCCTAACGTTAGAATATTTTTTGAAAATATTTTTTGATTGCATCACACGGGCTGACATTTACTTGATAGGAAATTTTAATTAAGGTTTTTTTGTTATTTAATTGTTTCCTAATATTTTTTGAAAAACTACCTGCACTTGAAAATCGCAACCACTATTTTTTTGCAACTCTTTAATATTTTACCATATCAAGCCGAACAATTTTTTTAAAACAAATTTATGAGCTTTCAAAAATATCTTAGGTAGGATATATTTTAGAGAGTGAAACAATAAATTTCTTAGCTAGGATTTATTTTAGAGATTTTTGTTAGAAAATCAGTTACATAAAAAATGATTTGAACAATATTGTTTCACTCTCTAAAATATTCCCTTATATTATGCCTACCAATATTCATACCTAACAAGATATTATTGTTGAATTTCTTTTAAATCTTACCGACCTAAATAATTCCTATTCTATAAATTAACATTTTTGAGAAAACAAAATATCATCTTTCATTCGTGATTATCTTTGATGTTTCATTCTGATTACAAGTTTTCTGATTACATAGTGTATAAAGATCTATGAAACTTACTGTTCATTTTCTTTTGAGATGTAGGTAAAAGTTGCCTCCTACGTTTATCTGATGGCTCTTTCACCACTAGCTTCATTACCACCATTTGGTTTGTGTTCTTTCTCAACTATTAGGAACTAACCCAGCGATAGCGATATATTTTCATTGACATCTCATGGATTCTTCTTTTTTTTTTTTTTTGCCTTGATGTAGTATTGAATTTAAGATATGAACGATTGAGCTTGATGGTAAACGTATCAAGCTCCAAATTGGGGACATTGCTGGTCAAGAACGGTTTCGAACAATCACCACTGGTGAGTTCTTTCTTTCCGGGTTAATTTTGCTTGATGAATCAGTACTTAAGAGGTTTTTTTTTTCACCATCCAATTACAAATCAAGATATATAGATTCTCCAGGAGATGAACACGTATGAAAAGTCTTAAATAGATACTTACGGTTGATATGATCTCTTGTGAAGAGAATGCTTTTTTTTTTGCAATGGCACTTCAATGGTTTTGCTTTGTTTGGCTGATTAGTTTGCTATGCCTTGCCGTGAGTGATTAAAGGGAGTGAATTTGATCAGTGGACAGAGAACCAGAAGCCATCTTTTGGCTGGTTGACTTGGCTGGAAGTGAGCGAGTAGGAAAAGTAGAAGTTCAAGGAGAAAGGCTTAAAGAATACCAATTTATCAGTAGGTCGCTTTCAGCACTCGGTGATGTTATCTCGGTCAAGACATTTTCGTTTGAGCTTTACTGATTTATGTTCTTGACAAAATTTTCTCTCTTTTTGTGCAACACCAGAAACTCAAAGCTGACTCATATGCTACAAAACCCTTTAGGTAAGTAAAACGTGTCATATATTTCTATTTTTTTACATGAACCATACAACATTTTATTTTTCAACACCATGGTGTATCCATTTCACTGTGACTTACACAGGTGGAGATTAATGAAGAGACTGTAAATTTATCAGCATCTGTGTGCCATATATTGACGAAGAGACTGTAAATTTAGACCTGGTTTACTTTCGTGTAGGTCAACTCTGAAGTGTCTGCTTTGCTTGATTGTACCCCATTTGTTTTGAGTTACCAGCCAACTCTGGCTTCCGATCTTGGTGCTTTTCAAGAGAGAATCACAACCACTAAGATGCTGTTAAATAATCTGGGTACGAGGAACAAATAACCTATGTTTCTCTTGGAATAAAGAATACAAATGTTGAGGTTTTTAATTTTCTATCCAATTTTAATGAAATTTTCTTATTCGTAAGGTAGGTTATGCTTTCAAAGTAAGAGAACCATTTGACCAGATATAAGTTAAAAAGCAGTGTTGAGTTTTTATTTTACTTTTATTCTTCGTGTTTATCTGTATATATAATGTATTTTTATTGTGACAAATGCAGCACCATTAGTTTCTTTCTAATGATTCTGGTGTACAGTCTCCTCCTCAAATATATAAGAGGTTAAAAAGGAATAATGAAACAAAACATATGTAGTGAAGTGTAGCTCACGAAGTCTTCAAAAATGTTCGAGAAGGACTCTTGTCTAATTAAAGTCACAAGTATAGCAAAATCAAAAAAAATAAGTGTTTTACTAAATGATTTTCACAAAAAATAATTTAAATATCTGCAAAGTATTATATTGAATTAAGAGTAAATTATACAGAAAATATGCAAAGTTAAAATTTATGTATTTTGTTTTAAAATTTTAAAAATTAAAATTTATAACAAGACTTAACAGATTTAAATAGGCATGTGTTGCTTCTACTAAGTTTAAATGTGTCTTAAATCTAAATCTAAATAGGTCCAACGGGTCGGAACTACCCGTTTTAAACCTTTATGTAAACTCAAATAAAAACTTTAAAAGCAAAACAAACAAAAAATTGTTTTACTAAATAATCCGCAAACTTAGGTGGATCTTGTGCGAGTATAATTTTTTCTTATGTGGATTATGTGGAACAGATTTGTTGATCAAAAACATTTGTGGATCATAGCGAGATGGGATTGACCCGTTCTCCAGCTATAATTTAAATTGTTTTAATATGAGTTTATATGTTCTATCTTTTGTCAAATGTATCTAATAATATTTGTTTTGAATCATGCATAAGCGGGGTTTGGATATGACAAAGAGGGTGCATGTCTATTTTATTGAAGCAGGTTGGTGAAAAGTGGATACCGCAAATTATTATTTTTAAAGTAATTAAAGTGTGAATATGTATAAAACTAATATAGTATCTATATTATAATTAAAAAAAATTATTTAAAACATATATATAAACATTATGTAATCAATTATTTTAAAAATATTTAAGGATCGAGGAAATAATCCACAAACTTATGTCGATCTTGTGCGAGTATAATTATTTTCTTTTGCGGGTTATGTGGAACGGATTTCGTTAATCAAAAACATTTGTGGATCGTAGTGGGTAGGTTTTGTTCTCCAGCTATAACATTTGTAGTTTTTTTTATTAATATGAGTTCATATGTTCAACTTTTGTCAAACGTAACTAATTATATTTGTTTCAAATTTAATAAATCATATAATCATAAAATTGAGGTTTTAGTTGCAGACTAACAATTATAAATACAACATTATAGGTAAAATAACAATTTACACTTTCTAACTAATATCAAATTAGAAAATCTAAAAATATATGACTAAAAAACCTCCAAAAAAGGTAGCAGTGGATCGATGTTAACTTCTTCTTTTTTCAGCCAAATACGGAAATATAGAAACGAATATTAACTTACCAAAAACGGTTCCTGAAAATCAGGAGCAAATCTTGCAACAGTTACTCGAAATTTGAAAAGATTCAATAAATCCGTAACATTAGAATCAGTAGCTAACATAACATAAATCCGTAACATTGATAACAACTCTGCTACAAAGAGAGAAAGTCCGTAACAAAGCAGTGCTACAATAGTAATTAATTTTATGAATTTTCTTTGTTGCAGACTTTAATAAATCTGTAACACGTAAAACAAATCCGTCACACTAAATTATAGATTTATTGACAAGTAAGGAAACAAATCTGAAAATATGTAAAAGTCTGCAACACGTTAAAAAAAATCCGTGCCACGTCAGCAAAAAAAATTACAAATCTGTAACATAAGAACATAAATCTGTAACACGGTAAAAAATCTGTAACACTATGATGCTAGTATAGTAATTTTCCAAAACCTTCGTACGTGTTACAGATTTATATAACTCTGCAACAAAGACAATAAATCCGTAACAAAGGATAATAACTCTGTGCGGATTTATTAAATCCGCAACAATGAAAGACATAAATCCGTGCGGATTTATTACTCCGGGAAGGTGGCATTTTCGTAAATAAAGTTTGTTTTTGCTGATGTGGAAATAAAATAGTAATGGCATTCTCGTAATTAATTTTTTCCTAACAAGTAGCTGTAGGGTCATTTTAGACCAAAATTTAAGCTTTGAAAAATTATAATCTCGAATGCTATTTAATTAATTAACACATGTTTTAGTACTACCACAGCTTTTTTCCCTAAATTTAAAGATCTTGCTAACATTATAACATGACGAGTCATTCCAAAATCCAATATTGGAAAGAAAAAAACTTTAGTGACATGTTTCAATTTTTAAATTGTCATATTTTGTACAGTAAACACCAGTACATTGTTATCTCCAAACGGTTCAGTGGGAGAATCCAGTAGAAACGAAAGAATTGTTTTTGGTGATATAACTAATTTATCAGGACAAAGAAACGAAAGTAATGAATATCATGCGGCTCATCATAGCAAGGAGGCTACTAATGTACAAGGGTTTCCTGCGAGCAAAAGAAAAATGTTTTCATGTTATTAAAAAGTTTAATATATTACATACTATATTACCAAGAATACTAATCTGTTATATGGTTTGATTATTTAAGTACAGACATAGAAAATGTTGAACCTGCTAAAAGATGTCGAAACAATCTGAGTTTTTCCTATAAATTTGTATTTGCATGTAAGATTTATATATAAACATCTTTGTTTTTGTATTAACTTTACTGACAAGTTTGAACATTCAAATTTGAATGTTTTGTACAACAAACACCAGTACATATTTAGCAGGACAATCAATTAGAAATGGAAGAACTGTTCTTTGTGATATATCTTAGCTATCAGGAAAAAGAAATAAAAGTAACGATTATTCTGATAATAATCATACCATATTTCCTAATGATGAACAAAATAGCGGAGATGACAACTCATGTTCTGGATACGAGTATTCTTCTGAAAGTACTATTGTTTAACAAAATTCGTGTGTCTCAATATTTAGTTGTTACATGAAATCAATATGATTATATTCTAATGTTTTTTTATATTTTTGATATGAATTATATTAACTTTATGCATCGCTTTTATATGACCCTAAACAATTTTTTAGGGGAACAACATGATGTTCAAGATTGCGACTATAGTAGTCATGATAGTTCTGATACTGAACATACACAAATCGTTGAAGAAATAGAAATTTCTGAGCAAGAAACCGCTGAAAAGCGAAGCAGAATTACATCAATGGCAGCTATGTTACAAAAAGTTTTTAATGTTAATGTCACTTATCCCAAACAGGGCTGTAATAAGGAAGATGGTAATTGATAGATATCCCTTCTTTTTTGAGACTTCCTTGCATCTTTTTTTTTTAAAGTTAATTTACAATATCATTGATGTTTATAGAGTACTTAGACGAAGGCGATCCAACTTATTCTTGTGGTGATTGTGGAGCTATAATATGGTATGGAGAACGAATTGGTAAACACAGAAAAACTATTAAACCTATATTTTCGTTATGATGTATGCAAGGGCAAGTGCAGCTTCCTTATCTAAAGAAACCTCCAGAACAACTAGAAAAGTTATTTAACGGAAACGATCAACTCAACAAACATTTTCAAAGAAACTTAAGACCTTACAACATGTCTTTCTCATTTACTCCCTTGGTGGAAATGTTGATCGATCGGTTAAGAAAGGGAGAGGACCTAATATGTTTCAGATGCAAGGGGAAAATTATCATTTAATGGGAAGTTTGAGACCACTGCAAGGAAAACAAGCAAAGTTTGGACAACTCTATATTGTTGATACAGAAAATGAGACTCAAAACAGATTTTTTTTTAGAAAGTACGTTTTCTAAAACAGACTTTGAGTCTATATCTATACTATTAAAAAAGTACGTTTTAGAAAATGTCCAATCTTTTTCAGTTATTTACAAGTTGCGCCATTCCTTTCTTTTGTTGTTTTTTTATTTAATTAAAAGTATTGGAGTCTATATAAAAAATGAAAGTGACAGATTTTTTTTTTAATTGGGCCAAGATTTACCAAATTATCAAATTCCTTAACATGAAACGAATATGCTTTAATAAAGATTTTTTGGAAGATATGAAAAATCAAATTTAAATGAACATTATGGAAAGTAATTTTTACCTTGCTCAGATTCGTTTAACTATCATTGGGTTGCTTTAGAAGAAGAAAGGAAACCATCTATTGGTTTTTTTGTCTCCATTCAACGCTTAAAACATACACAAACTATGTTTTGGTTATGTTCATTTGTCTGGTTTGATCTCAATTGTATTGATAATATATGATCTTGCGTTTTTTTCTTGCTATTTTTATCAAATCTGCAGGAAATGTTATACATTTTTGATGAACACATGGAAGAGATATGATCTGTTAAAGAAGTTTGCTTCCCACTATGCATCATGTTCTAGGCTTAACTCTATCCACATTGTATGGAGTGAACCTAGACCTCCATCAGATTCTCTTAAGGAATATCTTCAAAAGGTAATAAAAGAAAAATCACAAGATGGGCATGAAGTTGAGCTTAGATTTGATATAAATTAACAAAGAAGACAGTTTGAACAACAGGTTTAAAGAGATTAAAGACTTGAAAACAGAAGCTGTCTTCTCAATAGATGATGATATCATATTTCCTTGTCACACGGCAGATTTTGCATTCAATGTTTGGGAGAGTACCCCAGAGACAATGGTCGGGTTCATGCCCCATGTGCATTGGCCTGAAAAATCGGTATGTTCATTTATTTGAGTCGTTCTTAGATCCACTCCTAGGGTGGATCTCTGTATCCACCACTCTCCCCTGCACCAATCATTATTCCACGTGACAAGAGTGATAAAATTAAAAAAAAAAGAAGTAAAAAAGCAAAACAAAATACGAACAGGAACGGAGCCGTCACGGAGAAAGAATTTGCTTCGTAAAATCATTATACAGATGTGTCATTAACATTCTATGTTCTTATTGGTTTTTGTTGTGAAGAAGATGAGATGTGAAGATGAGGTTGTAGCTGAGATATGAATTGGCAATGAAACAGAGATATGAAAGAGGCTTTACAGAGAAGAGAAAGATAATAAGGAGAGCAAGGAAAGGAGAAGAAGAGTTGTCGTATTTTATAAATTGCTTATATTTTTTTTCAAAAGATAAGAAACTGGTTTGTGTAATATCTAAGGATTGATCATCGTTGTAATCTTAAACAAAGAGAAATATAACATTAACTAAAAAAACATCCAGACTATGCTCTGCATATTGCAGATACTAGAAACACCAAAAGTAAGAAAGAAAACATTTACTAGAAACATCAAAATAAGAAAGAAAACATAATTAAGATTTGCCCTCACATTTAAAATAATAGAGTATTTTGATGAATCACCCTAACTCTTGTCAAATCCCTACAAAATATAAGACTTCACATTATTAGAAATTGATAGATAACTCAAATATAAATAGTATAGAGAATGAAGTATTTACCTGGAGCAGTTGTGAGAAAGATGGTTGGGTATCAGGTCGAAGAGTTGACTGGGTATCATGAGGAATAGTGGTAGCACCAGATGACTGGGTATCAGGAGGAAGAGTTGAATCCTGAAATACATATATTGATTTAGTCACATTTCAATGAAAATTGAACATAAACAAAAGAAAAATTATATATCAAATACCTAAAACAACTTTTTCCTTGTTGTAGAACTACTTGATGATTTTGATATACCATTATCTTTCGTTTCAAGAACATTCAAAAATCGACCATGGCGTCCGACTTTTTGGTTCCTTTTTCGTCCAGGAGGATTTTTTCTTTTTATTCCACATGCATTTAGAACTTCTTCTTCTTCTTCCCCAAGTTCAAAATCTGAAGTATGGAGCATCCATTTATTAGCTTTCACAAGTTCATTTTTCTTTTCCACCAATTTTTCAAGCAACTGAGAGGCTGCTTCATCTGCACACAACGTCAGTTCTGGATGTTCAGCAGCAACAGATGCAATCTCACGGAAAGTACGACATATATGACTATATCGCTTTCCAATCGATTGCTTCACTGTATCATTAGGTGTCTCTGAATGATAAGAAGATATGGTTGGTGCTTTTGCCTCTTTACTCCATCGATTAAGAATGTAGGTAGGTGGAATTCTCCTAACATCCTTCTTGGACAACACTCTTAATGCATGACGACATAAGATCCCAGAAAAAGAAAAGTTCATGCAACTACAATGTATCGTTTGGTTTGCAGCAACATACTCAACCAAATGATTTTTCCCAACACCACGAAAAGATACATTGTATTCAGAAATTACCATCTCAGACTTATGTACTCTTTTGGCAACATAATCACTGATAGTTGTGTATTCCTTCTGGAACAAGGTAAACACTTCTGGTGTATACACGTCCACTGCATGTTGCAACATTTCTACAGGAGCAGATAATACCGGTGAGGTATGCATCATACCGAAGTCAGCAGTTAATTCTTTAAATCGACGATCATCCAACACTCTCTCATAGTGTTTAAAGAACCGCAACAAGTTATAACTGCGCTTCAAGTACTTTTTCAAAGTACTATTCATACTTTCACTACGCTGTGTGCTCTTCATATCTGATGTAAAAGTCTGACGACCATATATCCTTGCCCATTTTTCTCTCAAGCCAAACAAATCCTTCAACCATTTATTTTCAGTCAATTCATGCTTCTCGAGCATTTCACTCCATGCTGATAACCAATCTGCTTCATTCTCATGGTCATATACACATTTTCCAAAGTCTGTGGCAAACTGGTCTCTTCCATGAAATACATGACTCAACCTTTTTGTAGCATTTTGGTAAATATGCCAAACACATAACCTATGTTTTGTTTCAAGGAACACCTTCCCTATTGCATTTGCCATTGCTGCACATTGGTCTGTAAGAATTGTTTTTGGTTGTTTTCCAGACATTGCTCCAAGAAAAATCTCAAAAAGCCACTTAAAAGACTCTGTGGTTTCATCATATAAGAGAGCAGCACCAAACACAACAGTTTGCCTATGATGATTGACTCCGACAAATGGAGAAAACGGTCTATCATATTAATTGGTCTTATAAGTTGTATCAAAGCAAACAACATCTCCAAATAGATTGTAGTCACTAATTGACCGATCATCTGCCCAAAAGATATTAGTGATCATATCGTCCTCATCAAGTTGCATTGAGTAAAATAAAGATGCATTATCTTCTTCTTTTTTTTGGAAGTACTCCAAAAATGCTCCAGCATCTCCCTTTCTCATTGCTTCCATTCGCTTACGGTATATGTAATTGCGATAGTCTTTCTCCATAAAACCCAGATTTGATCGCCCCCCTACTTCTCTGCTCATCATGTCAACAGTTGCTTTTACTGAAATTCCTGATATCTCGGCATCATCAGCATGTTGTTTTTGAGGGATAGAGATTGCCCGATTGCCCTTCAGCAAATGCTTCATAGGTGTCTTCACTAATTCATGGTTATGATTCGGGTCAATAGACGTAATCTTATATCTTCCGTTACTCTGAATGTAGCAAGACATGCGAGCTTTACACCCACACCTCGTGATTGGTTTTTCAAAAGATTTCTTGACCGGAGGTTCCTTTCTAAACCCCTCTTTTGAGCATGCAAAAACAAACCCTACTAGCTTTCCTTTTTCCACAGTTGTTCGGTATCTCCTTATGTCAAAACCACGACTGCCTCCGTACTTTCTATAAGCTGTATATGCGGCATCAACAGAACTAAACTCCATTCCAATGCATAGATCATCTTTTTGCTCATTTTCATTGCTTACCTTTGAAGCATCAACTTCTTCTGTTTGAAGAAAATCGTCGGCGTTGCCTATGTCTTCTTCATCAAAATCACTGACTGAAGTGTCGTCCTCACTGACTGAAGCATTGCCTTCACTGACTGAAGCATTGCCTTCACTGACTGAAGCATTATCATCACTGATCTGACCACCAAAATGACTACTCTCCATTGCAATCTGCACTTAAACTATTATATAAATCATGCCAACAATTATCATATACTCAAAGCAACAACTATATAGCGAGGTAAAAAAAAATCAAAGATTATCGTAGAAAAAATAAAACAATTAGAGTTGAAGTTAACGTTTTTTTTTTGTCATGAGTCGAAGTTAACGTAGATTCGAAAAACATCTACTTAATGCCAAACATCAGTTTTTTTAACAAGAGAAATTGATTATCCTATATGGTCATATATTAACAATTACCTACACTAGACCTCTCCTTTTTTTCAGCTTACCGAGAAGCTCTTTTTTGCTAGCAACTGAATGTTTTTCATATGAATCAAGAAAAAAGAATGTATATAGTATAAAACGAATTAACGCTTACAATTGATTATCCTTTTTTTCCCTAGCCAATTGACTTGAAAGAGAAGAGAGAGTGGCGCAAGTAAAACGAATTAACGCTAACAATTGATTATCCTTTTTTTCCTAGCCAATTGACTTGAAAGAGAAGAGAGAGTGGCGCAAGTTACCTGTATAATTAACTCTAACAATTAGTTGGGAGTTGCTTCTTGTGATCAAAATTGTAGAGAATTCTCAAAACGAACTTAGAACAAAAAGAAGCTCTTATTATTCCTTCTCAAAACTTGTTTCTAAATACAAAGCAAAAACAACCTTATATAGAGATTGGTAGGGTTACAACTACTAAAAGAATTAGGAAAACTATGTACTTATCAAAAGGAAGTAGTACTTATCAAAAAAAAGGAAATTTCATATCCTACAAAAAAATAGAAAAGTTAATTGTTAGACAGCGTTTATTGTGTTGCCGTTTTCTTTATTTTCTAACACTTTTTTACTTTTTTTTTAAAATTTTATCACTCTTGTGACGTGGAATTATGAATGGTGCAGGGGAGAGTGGTGGATACAAAGATCCACCCTAGGAGTGGATCTAAGAACGACTCCATTTATTTATCAAACAACAGTACCAAAATAGTATAATGTATACAGGAATATACAAAGTTAAACGGGTCGGGTCAAATTGTGTCTTAAATATAATTGAGTCTAAACAGGTCGGGTATATATGTTTTAACATCTCTATGTAAACCCAAATAAAATTTTAAAAAGTAAACCCAAAAAGTAAATGTTTTACTAATTAATTTTTGCAAAAACAAATTCTTAAATAACTGCAAAGTATTGGATTCAATTAGAGTAAAAATGTAAGAGAAATATGCAAAAATAAATTTTCAATACTTTGTATTAAAATATTAAAATAGAATTTATAAGCAAATCTATATAGATTTAAACAAACATGTGTTACTTCTACCAAGTTTAAACGGTCGGGTTTAAATGACTCTTATATATAAATGGGTCTAAACGGATCATACATGTCTGTTCTAACATCTTTATGTAAAACCAAACAAAATTTGAAAAAAACAAAACCCAAAAAAATTAATGTTTTACTAAATAATTTTTACAAGAAAAAAAAATATCTTAAATAGCTGGAAAGAATTGGATTCAACAGAAGTAAAAATTATTGAGAAATATGCAATTTAAATTTATGTGTTTTGTATTAAAATTTAAAAATAGATATTTATAAACAAACATAAACATATTTAAATAAGCATGTGTTATTTTGGATAGGTTTAAACAGACATATCTAAGTGGGTCTTAAATATAAATGAGTCTAAATGAGCCGGGTCTGCACGTTTTAACACCTCTATGTAAATCCAAATAAATTTCAAAAAGCAAAATCCTAAAATAAATGGTTTACTAAATAAATTTTGTAAGAGAAAAATGATTGTAAATAGCCGGAAAGTATTGGAATTACATTTTAACTATCTAAACTTTATTTTATTTTAGATATTTCATGTTATTTATTACTATTAGTATTAAAATTTAATCATCTATGTTTCAATGTTTTTAAAACCGGACCGGCGACTGAACCGGTAAAGCTTTTGGGTCATGGATTAATATGGTTCGATCGGGTTCGATTGGGTTCGATCAGATTTGTGATAATCTTAAAATAATATATATATGTTATTAGTTTCAAACTATCAAATAATACACTTCAATAATCATATTTTTTGAAAAAACCTGTGTAATAATAATTAAAAAAAAAATACTTCAAAAATAAATGTTAAATAATAACGTTTGGACATATTTAAAAGACATTGTGAAACATTGGATAATTTATCGTCAAGACATATTGTTCACCAACTTCTTAGATACATAGTTTTTACTTTCTATGTTATTTGTCTATTACAAGAAGAGATAAGATATAAAAACACATTTAATCTTACTTTTTAATAAATATTTAAAATTAATATAGTTATATTTGATTGTTTAGGAAAGCAAAAGCATTTAACAAAATAAAAAAAAAATATTTTTTTATAAAATCCGGTTTGATAGGGTTCAATGGGTCACCGGTTTCCGGTTTTTTGGCGGTCTAATCCGGTTTTTTAACTGGTTCAACTACTATTGGATTTTATAATCAACCCAACCCGGGTATGCTTCCGGTTCGCGGTTCAACCCGGTCAGACCGCCGGGTCGGTCCGGTTTTAAAAACACTGCTATGTTTCTAATAATTTATTTATGACTATTATTTTTTATTTAATTTTAATAATATTGAAAAACATTATTATTGACTATACAATTATATTTTACACACTAAAATATCTAATACATCATAACATTCATTATGAAAAACAAAATAGGTAGCAAAAACAAAAAAGAGGAACAAAAACATATAAATTCAACATTTAGATTAAAATAATTATAAAATATAAAAATATGTAATTATAATAAAAATCAAAAAGAAATTAACGCTATATAATCCAAATAATTAATTTAGTGTGTAGATCTGAAAACTAGATAAAATAAATAGTAAATAAATAGTATTATAATTCTGCATCACACCAAAGAGTCGTTGAAATGATAATCAAAGCGACAATGCTGGTGTGGACAAAATGTTGATGAGGTATACTGCATCAACAAGGGTATATGTCCAGTATGTAGATGGAAGGAAAGCATGATACAGCTAACCCGGTTTCTAATATATGGCGGTGGCGTCTTTCGGAGAAGCCGTTGTGTTGAGGTGTGTGTGGTGGTTTGGTTAGGTGAGAAAGGCCATTGGTGGACACAAAATCCTTGAGTGCAATGTAAATTCCGCCATTGTCGGAATAGAATGTTATGAGTTCGGAGCTGAACCGTGTTTCAACAATGCTTTCCATCGTATGAATGTTTCCTTGACGTCATTGATGGACTGAATCGGTGAGCTCCACACGCCAGGATAAACAAGTTCAAGTGGTTTTGTGGAGGTTAATGAAGACGAAATGGCAAAGGGAATTTGGTGATTTTTTTATTGAGGAATCAGCGGAGTGAAAGAAAGACAAATGTTTTGCAATTTGAAAGCAAAAAGGGAGAAACAATAGTTTTTAAAATTGGAATAGAAGGTGTTCTAATCTTGAATGCCAGATTAAGAGAGGACTTTTTATTTAAGTAGAAACAAAGCAGAGGTAGTGAATTGATCTCGGCGCGACCACTCCTAACCTCCATATCTAACATTTTAGTAACCATGTGGCTAGATCCTTCACCTGAAACAAGTGTGGAAAAATTCCTTAGATACAAAATTGTCGGTGCATAGTTTATTCATTGAGAAAATATTTGGAAAAAATGGTGGGAACCTAAAGAACATTATCTAAAGAAAAGTTGTGTGTTGGAGAGGGAAAGAGTGATGAACTAGTGTTTGCAATATCTAGCCCCATTCTTCTCTGACTGTGTATGGCGAGTACAGAGAGAGGTTCACAAGGTCAGTGGTGAGACTGTGAGAGACTCTTGAATCCATCAACTAGGTTGTGTTGTCCGGTTGGTGAATTGTTGCGTGATACGGTTGAGCAATCATCGGATAATAGGCTTGATTTTTCACATGTGTATTCGGATGAGACATTGTTTGTTGTGCCACCAATTGAAATATAGGGCAGCGTTTGACTCCATGTTCTTGTGTACCACATGCTTGACATCGGCCAAGGCATTGATCACTTCTTGGTTGTCGATTGTATGATTGACCTCCTGCTCCATTGGCATTGTTTTTGCCTTGATTGCGCCAGTTTTTAGTTCTTTGATGAACATCATTTGCGGTAATTAGAATGGATGGGATATTGGTAGACAGTGTTTCTAGAGAAAGTTCACAAGTGATTAGCTTCTCATTAAGTACCGCAATGGAGATAGGGGTGTCTCTTCCATGAATAGCTTCAACAATAGCTTTGTAGTCTTCGTTTAGACCATCCAGTATGATGCATGTCAGATCTTATTTCTCCATAGGACTGCCAGGAAGAGAAAGAGCATCATATTTTGCCTTGATATGTTGTATATAGTCATCGATGGATTTGGTTCCTTTCACACACTTTCGAAACTGATCTCTAAGTTGCTTAATATGTGCACGCGTTGGGTTTGCACATGTCATTGCAAGTGTGTTCCGAAGACGTGGTCGATGTCGTGATCAGTGGTTGGTGAGCAAGCTCCACGGATCCCATGATAGAACTGTAGAGCAGACTGTCCTAACGTTTGCCATAGGATTATGTTTTACTCTGTCAGAATTGTGGACTGACTTTGGTGGGAGGATGGTGTTTGGGTCTACGAACTTTAGTAAGTCATAGCCACAAAGGAGAGATTTAACATGCACACTCCAGATTAAGTAGTTTGTGGGAATAAGTTAAGTGACATTAATCATGTTAACGGAAACAAGCGAAGGGTAGGCTACTACAGCTTCGGCGGCGGTGATGTTAGCCATGGCGGAATTAGGGTGATGAAGAAAACGATTAAAGAGATTAAGGAAAAATATTTTAGAGGTCTGTATGGAAGGATTGCTCTGATACTATATAAAGAAAATATGATTTGTATTGAAATTGATATTAGGTTACTAAGTACATGCACCATATATAGTGGTGTGATAATACTAGAGATTTACAATTAAATTGGAGAATATTGTAATTGAGTAATTGACACGAGAAGGGTAAAAAAATATCTTTGATATCTCTCTATATCGCTAACATTACTATTGATTTTGTGTATTCTTAAATAAATTTAAGTGAAAATTACTCCTGATAGTACTGATTTTAACGTTAATTATTATAGTAGTATAAGGGTCTAGTTTTTACTAGAGTAGTATTCTAAAGTGGTGTAGAAGACTATTGAGTCCTTTCCATAATTTACCCAATTTTATTTTCAATAATAAACTAATTTTTAATCTAATCATATATTTAAAAAAAAAAAAAATTACCCTAACCCCCATTTACTCTCCCATCTCTCGTGTAAGAACCTAAGCCTAACCCCTTTTTACCCTAACGACGGCGCCTCTATCAGTTTCGCCGGAGAAGAAGGGGGATTTTCGCCGGAGAAGAAGAAGTAATCGCCGCCGTTGATACGCCGTCGTAGCCAGAGTCCGTTCACTCCGCTCGATTCCTATCTCCTCCGTTGACTCCTTTTGATTTCCTGTTTCGCCGTCGACGCACTCGCTAACCTCGCCGTCGACGCACTCGCTAACTCCGCTCGATTCCGTTCGAATTCTCTTCACCGGATTTGTCGATTTACTTAATTTGTACATGCAATTTCCTTCTAATATTGTTATGACTCGGATTTACGTAGGATATTGGTTGTTTTCTTCTACTCTTATTGTTCTAGATTTCGTTTTCAATTCGAAAGATCTATTTCTCAATATTTCGGATTTGTTTGCTTGTCTTTATGTTTTATTTAGTTGATCTTTAAGATATAGTTGTTCTTGCAAAGGATTTAGATTGCTCTAATTTGGTTATCTTGTAATCTTTTGCACCTTATTTGCTTGTTTGTTTATTAATGTAACAAAATTTTGATGTTAATGGGTACCGGATTTATTTGTCTGTGTTACGGATTTAGTTCTTAATGTTACGGATTTATTGTTCAGTATTGCGAGTAGGTGTCAAAGTTATGATTCTATGTTCCAGATTTACAATGTTGATAAATTTTCTTTGCTTGTGTAGCTATGGATGGTTCAGAGCGAAAGGAGTATCCTCCTCGTCTCTATGGAATCGAGAACAGTCCGGATCCAACAAGAAGTTTGAATCATGCAAGCAACCTCCATTTCTTGTTAATAGCGAAACCAATGCTAGGTGATGATGTCTGGGATGCTATGAAGGAATCTTCACTAGGTTGTATCGTGTCACTTGCCGAGAACAAGTTCACATGGTGTGCGAAGACAGTTCACTACTTTCTTACGCATCAGTTGGAAATTCTGAAACCTATGGAGATTTGGTCTTTGCTTGGAGATAACCCCATGCGATTTTCATTGCATGAATTTGCGAGAATTACTGGTCTTGATTGTGCTCCGTATGAGGTTGAAGGTCCTATTGGAATTGATCACACAGAATTATGGAAAAAATGGAGTTGTCCATAGGTGATGGACCTCATTGGAATGACTTGAATAGAGTGTTAAAGAAGATAGATCATTCTACGTGGAGTTTCCCACAAAGGAGAAGTGTTGGTTTTATGTGCCTCATCGCCATTGGTGTCTTTGGGTTTCAAAGGGGTAGTAGAATGGAGTTCAAGTATGCAAAAAAGACTTTGGATCCCATAGTATTCAACAAGTATCCATGGGGGCGCCTAGCATTTGAGGTGTTGATTACTTCCATCAAAGCTGCTAATCTATCACAGCATACCATTACATTGAGTGGTTTTGTTCATGCATTGCTTGTATGGTCATATGAATCTTTTCCAAAACTGGGAGAGCTATATGGGAAACCAATAAATGTTGTTGAAGCAACCCCACTTCTCCGCTGGAAAGGATCTCGGCAGCGGTACAACGTTGATGACGTCCTACTGTCAGCCCAAAAAGAGGAAAACCCTGTATGTTTATCTCTAACGAGATTGTTATGTGTTGCATATTTCCGTTATGTGTTGCAGATTTGTTTAATATGTTGCGGATTAGTCTACTGTGTTACGGATTTGTTTTATTTGTTACGGATTTGTTTACTTGTTGCGGATTTGTTTATTGTGTTACGGATTTGTTTTATTTGTTGCGGATTTGTTTGCTGTTTTATGTTTTGCGCCCTTGTTTAATGGTATCTGGTTTTCATGTAATCTCCAGGTCCGTCTGTCGCATATGACTGTGAAGCCTTACGATGAGATATATCTCTGGCCTTCTGATTTACATGACCCTAGAGTGGACGTAACGATTAGAGATATACTCAACGATAATTTGGACAAATCATTGTGGGGAAAGAGTGGCTGTCTCGATAAGGTCCAGTTAAAGTTTATGATGAAGAGAAAGGAAGAAGGCAAGGCAAGTCTAAAGAGGGATAGTCGAAAGCGTGAAGTCGCTGAGGAGGTTTCTGACGTGAATAAAAAGCCGAAGGTGGATTCAAGTGTGGATGCCGAGATTTTAAAGATAGTAAAGATTTTAAGTGATAAATTTGATTGGATGAACAACGAATACACAGAAAGGTTCAGTAAAATAGAGGGTGCATTGGCTCAAGGAGGCTTGCATCATAAGCAGCCGGTGACAAACGTAGAAGTTGGCGACATGTCTTCCGTGAAAAATCAGGTATGTCAGTCGAATTATGGTTCTTTATTAAAAACTCACAGCTCCATCAAGTTAGTTGTTTGATTCGATTATTGTGTTTATTTTTACAGGAAGTTCAAAGCAAGAATCAAGACCACGAAGTGAATGTGTCTTCTACGAATACACCGGTAAGCGATGCGTCATGCTTTCACTTAGTTGTCTCTATTATATTCAGAATGTGGTATTTACAACGATTGCGCTTTGACAGTCATGGCTAGTATCCCCTAACAAAGAACGAAAGGTGGACGCTATGCGGAAAAAGGGTGTCAAAGCTAAGGACGCTCCACTCAAGAAGGGTGTCAAGAAACCTGAAGCTGGGGAGAAGCCGAAGGCTGTGGAGAAGCCTAAGGCTGTGGAGAAGCCTAAGGCTGTGGAGAAGCCTAAGGCTGTGGAGAAGCCTAAGGCTGTGGAGAAGATTGAGGCTGTGAAAAAGCCTATGACTTTGGAGAAGCCTGATTCTGTGGAGAAGCCTAAGGCTGTGGAGAAGCCTAAGGCTGTGGAGAAGCCTAAGGCTATGAAGAAGCCTAAGGCTATGGAGAAGTCTAAGGCTTCGGAGAAGCCTGATTCTGTGGAGAAGCCTAAGGCTGTGGTAAAGCCTGAGGTTGTGAAGAAGCCTAAGGTTGTGGAAAAGTCTAAGGCTGTGGAGAAGCCTAAGGCTGTGGAGAAGCCTAAGGCTGTGGAGAAGCCTAAGGCTGTGAAGAAGCCTAAGATTCTGGAGAAGCCTAAGGTTGTGGAGAAGTCTGAGCCGGTGAAGAAGCCAAAACTTGTTGGGAAGCATAAGGCGGTCGAGAAGCAGAAGGACGTTGAGAAGAGAAAGGCTGTTGAGATGAATGAGGTTGTCAAGAAGCCAAAACTTGTTGAGAAGCAAAAGACCGTTGAGAAGCTAACAGAGAAAGAGGTCTCAGTTAATGCCTCATCCCTGGATGAACAAGATAAAGTGATGGCTTCCACTTTAAACCTCTTACAAAAGGTTATTATTGGAAGTGGTGAAGCGGATATGCGCAATAGAGCGTTGGCCGAAACGTGTAAGGACCCGTATGTCGGAAATTCAATCATCAAACGCATTCACAAAGTTAAACCTGCTTTTGGGTCTTTCACAAGTGACTATGTGTATGATCCCTTTGAAACCGTGGCTCCTGAGAAAGTTGCAAAGTTGAGGGATTTGTACCGAGTCGATGAGTAAGTGTATTCCAATTGTTTTTTTATTTTCATGTGGACTTGTATTAACAAAGTGTGTTTCTTGCAGGGAAGAGCCTCTAAGTACGGAAAACAACGAAGTTCGTTTCTTCAAAAGGCTATCAACACCCAAGCAAGATTGGCCAGAGAATGAAAGGGATTACGGCTGGGTAGGCAGCCAGGTAAGAAATTACGCTACTCTCTAAACCATTTGTTACAGATTTGTCTAATAGTGTTTCGGTTTTATTAGGGAATTTGGTTGAATTTATAACCATGTGTTGCGGATTTGTTTACTAGTGTTGCGGATTTGTTTACATGTGTTGCGGATTTGTTTGCTGTGTATTGGAAATGTATGCTAAGTTGTGTTTTTCACTTTGCAGCACATTACTGCAGCAATGAACATGTTCCGTAGACGATTATTAAGGGAAGAAAACCCTTACAAGTCAGATCGGATTGCGTTTCTTGACCAACTGTTTGTTGCGTGCTGGTACATTGACTACAAACAGTTCAGTATAAAAGCCGCCAAGTTCTTGTTCGCAAGTGGGTACACTGATGCGTTTAACGGTAAACATGAAGGAACTAGTACCAATAAGAAATGGATTGAGGATGTCGATTTGGTGTACTTTTGCCATAACGTGGGCGGAAGCCATTGGGTGGCTTGTGAAGTGGATTTAGTGAAAGAAAAGATAGATGTTTACGACAGCATAATCACAGAGTGTAGTGAGCAGATTGTGTCTGACCAAGTCCGTGCATATGCCAAGATGATTCCATATTTCATTAAATCTCAAGCTCCAATAGGTAATTACTTAATATAATGAGAATATGTTGTGAAGAAGCCTAAGACTTTGTAATTGTCTATGTTTTCTTCTTGTAGGGAAACGAAAAGGGATGAGATGGCAGCCATATCCAGTGAACTTCAAGAAGGATGGATTACCACAAAATATTCAGACTGGAGATTGTGGTGTGTATGCTATCAAGTTCATTGAATGTCTTGCACTTGGTGTCAAAATGGATGGATTGAGCGACACAACTATTCCGGATTTGAGACTGAAGCTAGCAGCAGAGATATTCGATGAGTGTCGTGACCTAAACCCGCAGATGTCTGACCCAGTTCGAGGTGCTGATAAAGGTCTAGAACCTCGTAGTGCCACACAACCTTAGTGGGTGTCTTATTGTGTATCATTTTCCCTTTTTCAGTTATGTTGCGGATTTATTAGGATTAACTTGGTGTACTTTTGCTTATTCTCGTCCCGGATTCAGTTTGTTTCAGTTTCAGTTTTTAGCTAGCAATGTTTTATAATTTAGTTTGCTCTAAACCATTTGCTACGGATTTATAAATTTGTTTGCCGTTTCCTTGTTACGGATTTAACATCTAATGTTACAGATATATTTTCTAAACAAATTAAAAAATAAACCCTAATCTCTAAACAATATTATGCTAGCCTCAAAACATTATTGGCTAATATTTAACCCTAAACCCTAAACTTCACAAAATATTTTAAAATTAAAAACCATTCCCATAAAACTTAATTTTTAAACCTAAAACAAATAAACCTTAAACCCAAATCCACCGACACTAAACCCTAAACCATGAACCCTAAAACCTTAACCAAACCACTAAACACTATTGTGTAATCCTTAAACCATAGTTAAAAAGTCTTACAAATTAAAAAATAAACCCTAATCTCTAAACAATATTATGCTAGCCTCAAAACATTATTGGCTAATATTTAACCCTAAACCCTAAACTTCACAAAATATTTTAAAATTAAAAACCATTCCCATAAAACTTAATTTTTAAACCTAAAACAAATAAACCTTAAACCCAAATCCACCGACACTAAACCCTAAACCATGAACCCTAAACCCTTAACCAAACCACTAAACACTATTGTGTAATCCTTAAACCATAGTAAAAAAGTCTTAAAAATTAAAAAATAAACCCTAATCTCTAAACAATATTATGCTAGCCGCAAAACATTATTGGCTAATATTTAACCCTAAACCCTAAACTTCACAAAATATTTTAAAATTAAAAACCATTCCCATAAAACTTAATTTTTAAACCTAAAACAAATAAACCTTAAACCCAAATCCACCGACACTAAACCCTAAACCATGAACCCTAAACCCTTAACCAAACCACTAAACACTATTGTGTAATCCTTAAACCATAGTTAAAAAGTCTTAAAAATTAAAAAATAAACCCTAATCTCTAAAAAATATTATGCTAGCCTCAAAACATTATTGGCTAATATTTAACCCTAAACCCTAAACTTCACAAAATATTTTAAAATTAAAAACCATTCCCATAAAACTTAATTTTTAAACCTAAAACAAATAAACCTTAAACCCAAATCCACCGACACTAAACCCTAAACCATGAACCCTAAACCCTTAACCAAACCACTAAACACTATTGTGTAATCCTTAAACCATAGTTAAAAAGTCTTAAAAATTAAAAAATAAACCCTAATCTCTAAACAATATTATGCTAGCCTCAAAACATTATTGGCTAATATTTAACCCTAAACTTCACAAAATATTTTAAAATTAAAAACCATTCCCATAAAACTTAATTTTTAAACCTAAAACAAATAAACCTTAAACCCAAATCCACCGACACTAAACCCTAAACCATGAACCCTAAACCCTTAACCAAAATACTAAACACTATTGTGTAAATTAATCCATAAAACTTAATTTGGAAACCTAAAACAAGTGTGTAAACCTTAGACAATTCTCTAAAAGTTTAAAATAAAATGTTATGTTTCGGATTTATTCCGTTATGCTGCGGATTTAGTCTAGAATGTTGCGGATTTATTCTGGAATGTAACGGATTTAGTCAGGTAATGTTGCGAAAAAAACATACTGAACCCAGAAAATAGTTGTACAGATATATGTCAGGAATAAGTACTGAGGCATTTTTAAGAACAGAAACAAGACAAAAACAACTCAACGGGGACATGTGCGCCGGTTATGCCCACTTGACCCGCAGTTCGAACAAATGTGTGGCTTTCTAGGACGTTTGTTCTCCAAAGCCTTTTCCAACGCAGACTTATATCTTGATTTCTTTGGTCTACCTGGAGGTTGCCGCACTACAGGAGGCAAACACTTTTTTCGGCGACATGTGCGGGAATAGGGAGAAATACATCACCAGGCAGTACAGACTGCTCGTAAGCATGACAAAGATAGGACTTGTAATAGTATGGAGATGTTAGACGAACAATACTCCTCCGCTTGGCTTCTCCGGCAGCAATAGCGTGGACGCAGGGTAGTTTAAGTAAGTCGAACCTGCGACAAGTGCATCTACGTTCTCGTACGTTGACTACATGAGTTTGGTTAGCGCTACTGACTTGAAGTTGATCAGCATCAATTTCTTGAACTGCCAACAATCTTGCTTCTGTTACACATGGCTGCAGAAAATACAGTGAATGAATAAAGAGTAAAAACTTGTAATATTGTCCATAGTCAAGAGTAATACCTCGACAAATTTCTCGGCACCACGAGTAAGCAGTGTCCTCATTTGGCCTGCATCATGCCTCCGTTCAGAAAACCACCTAGTTAACATGGTTCGTATAGCATCAACAAGCCTAAAGGTTGGAAGGTTCCTCGCGTCCGAGAGTACTCTGTTGATCGATTCCGCTATGTTGGATGTTAAAATGTTGTACCTATGTCCTGGAAAATGAACGCGGCTCCACACCTTCACATCCGCTTTCAACAAGTATGCGTGTAGTGCCGGATTGAGGTCTTGGATCTCGTTGAATAGAATATTGAAATCAGAAATCCGATATGCGTTTGCTGCCCTTTTCACTAATCGGAAAGCTTCTCCTCCTTTGAACCTCATAAGTATGTTTTTGTACATATGATATGTACATATACCACGATTGGCCAATGGATACACTTTTCCAATTGCTTTAGCTATCGATCTATGCCTATCAGAGATGATAGATAAGCCATTGTCGTCTGGGATCGCTAAACTGAGTTGTGTGAAGAACCATTCCCATGATTCATCGTTTTCAGTGTCAACAACTGCAAATGCTATCGGGAAGATTTTAAAATTACCGTCTTGGGCTGCTGCAACTAACAATGTGCCTTTAAATTTCCCTTTCAAGTACGTTCCGTCAACAACTAAGACTTTCCTCATGTACTGAAAACCAGCGATGCTTGCACCAAATGAAACGAACAAAGACTTGAATCTATCCAACTCATCAACTTCCAGTTTTGTAATAGTACATGGATTGGCTTTTCGTATCAAATACAAGTATGCTGGGAGTTTCTCGTAACCACTTTCATGAGTGCCTGTAGCTAATATGCGCGCACATCGCAAAGCTCGATGGGCTTTCCAATATCCAATCTGCGAAACAATAATTAATCTGTAACACGTTGCAAAAAATCCGCGATATACATAAAACTCTATAGCAAAAATCCGAGACTGAAATATAAATAAATTTTCGGTCGCAATTGTACCTTTATACCGTAGCCGTTGTTGAGAGCGGTCGCAAGGTATTCTGGTTTCACGCTGGGTCCAACATTGCCTATCGTATCGAAGTACAGTTTTCCTAAAATCTCTTTTGTTGCTTGGCGATTACGGCCACCTCTTTCTGTGACAGAACACGAATGTTCTCTGACGTATACTTTGATATGGAAAACTGGAGACACACCGACTTTTCCAGCTCGAACTCTCCATGTACAGCCATCTATCCAACATTTAACAATAAGTAATTCTGGCCGTGAGTCGGAAACATCGAAGTCAAATTTCTTCGCAACTGAAAGCACTTGCAGCCTTGTAAGCAATTCTTTTTTACTGTCAAACCTTTGACCTACAGCAATATCCATTGATGCGAACTCAGGTCGAAGGTAATTTTGAACAGCCACACATTCATTAACATCATTGAGATACACACTTGTTGCTGCATCTTTATCATCCTCCTTTTTAATCCTCCCATATAGGTCGTAATCCTCATCACCGGAGCTAGCACCATCTGAATCCTCGCAACAATCGAATAAGGATTCATCGTCGTCCGTTTCTTCGTATTCGCTTTGGGAGTTTAGCGTACTGTCTTCTTCTTCGTTGCACTCAAACTCCCACGAAGCAGGTATTTTTCTTTTCAGAGGATTCTCCTCTATCATACTTTCTTCAAGAACTGAGTCAATCTCTGTAACAGATACGCACAATCTACAAGTATTTTCTTCGAAGTGTTCCAGAAAAATGTTCAGATCCTCATGGCTACCTACAACTACAGGACGAGTTCCTGTTGCTAATTTAGCCAACACTTTCTTCGGATACATATAACTCATGAATTCTATGCCCTTTGCTACTAATACCGAATTGCTCAAATACGGCCTCACTAAATTGCTCAAAACTTGTTATACCTTCGGCATCAACCCCTCTTTTTCCTCTAAAATCCTGCTCAAATAACCATCTGTTATCTTCAAAATTCCAACTTCCAGAAATAAGAATCACAAGCACCATGATAGAGGATGAATGATGTTGAACAGATTATGAATGATGAATGAGAAAGAGGTAGAATTTTTTTTGTTGATGATGATGAAAAAGGTAGCAGTGGATCGATGTTAACTTCTTCTTTTTTCAGCCAAATACGGAAATATAGAAACGAATATTAACTTACCAAAAACGGTTCCTGAAAATCAGGAGCAAATCTTGCAACAGTTACTCGAAATTTGAAAAGATTCAATAAATCCGTAACATTAGAATCAGTAGCTAACATAACATAAATCCGTAACATTGATAACAACTCTGCTACAAAGAGAGAAAGTCCGTAACAAAGCAGTGCTACAATAGTAATTAATTTTATGAATTTTCTTTGTTGCAGACTTTAATAAATCTGTAACACGTAAAACAAATCCGTCACACTAAATTATAGATTTATTGACAAGTAAGGAAACAAATCTGAAAATATGTAAAAGTCTGCAACACGTTAAAAAAAATCCGTGCCACGTCAGCAAAAAAAATTACAAATCTGTAACATAAGAACATAAATCTGTAACACGGTAAAAAATCTGTAACACTATGATGCTAGTATAGTAATTTTCCAAAACCTTCGTACGTGTTACAGATTTATATAACTCTGCAACAAAGACAATAAATCCGTAACAAAGGATAATAACTCTGTGCGGATTTATTAAATCCGCAACAATGAAAGACATAAATCCGTGCGGATTTATTACTCCGGGAAGGTGGCATTTTCGTAAATAAAGTTTGTTTTTGCTGATGTGGAAATAAAATAGTAATGGCATTCTCGTAATTAATTTTTTCCTAACAAGTAGCTGTAGGGTCATTTTAGACCAAAATTTAAGCTTTGAAAAATTATAATCTCGAATGCTATTTAATTAATTAACACATGTTTTAGTACTACCACAGCTTTTTTCCCTAAATTTAAAGATCTTGCTAACATTATAACATGACGAGTCATTCCAAAATCCAATATTGGAAAGAAAAAAACTTTAGTGACATGTTTCAATTTTTAAATTGTCATATTTTGTACAGTAAACACCAGTACATTGTTATCTCCAAACGGTTCAGTGGGAGAATCCAGTAGAAACGAAAGAATTGTTTTTGGTGATATAACTAATTTATCAGGACAAAGAAACGAAAGTAATGAATATCATGCGGCTCATCATAGCAAGGAGGCTACTAATGTACAAGGGTTTCCTGCGAGCAAAAGAAAAATGTTTTCATGTTATTAAAAAGTTTAATATATTACATACTATATTACCAAGAATACTAATCTGTTATATGGTTTGATTATTTAAGTACAGACATAGAAAATGTTGAACCTGCTAAAAGATGTCGAAACAATCTGAGTTTTTCCTATAAATTTGTATTTGCATGTAAGATTTATATATAAACATCTTTGTTTTTGTATTAACTTTACTGACAAGTTTGAACATTCAAATTTGAATGTTTTGTACAACAAACACCAGTACATATTTAGCAGGACAATCAATTAGAAATGGAAGAACTGTTCTTTGTGATATATCTTAGCTATCAGGAAAAAGAAATAAAAGTAATGATTATTCTGATAATAATCATACCATATTTCCTAATGATGAACAAAATAGCGGAGATGACAACTCATGTTCTGGATACGAGTATTCTTCTGAAAGTACTATTGTTTAACAAAATTTGTGTGTCTCAATATTTAGTTGTTACATGAAATCAATATGATTATATTCTAATGTTTTTTTTATATTTTTGATATGAATTATATTAACTTTATGCATCGCTTTTATATGACCCTAAACAATTTTTTAGGGGAACAACATGATGTTCAAGATTGCGACTATAGTAGTCATGATAGTTCTGATACTGAACATACACAAATCGTTGAAGAAATAGAAACTTCTGAGCAAGAAACCGCTGAAAAGCGAAGCAGAATTACATCAATGGCAGCTATGTTACAAAAAGTTTTTAATGTTAATGTCACTTATCCCAAACAGGGCTGTAATAAGGAAGATGGTAATTGATAGATATCCCTTCTTTTTTGAGACTTCCTTGCATCTTTTTTTTTAAAAGTTAATTTACAATATCATTGATGTTTATAGAGTACTTAGACGAAGGCGATCCAACTTATTCTTGTGGTGATTGTGGAGCTATAATATGGTATGGAGAACGAATTGGTAAACACAGAAAAACTATTAAACCTATATTTTCGTTATGATGTATGCAAGGGCAAGTGCAGCTTCCTTATCTAAAGAAACCTCCAGAACAACTAGAAAAGTTATTTAACGGAAACGATCAACTCAACAAACATTTTCAAAGAAACTTAAGACCTTACAACATGTCTTTCTCATTTACTCCCTTGGTGGAAATGTTGATCGATCGGTTAAGAAAGGGAGAGGACCTAATATGTTTCAGATGCAAGGGGAAAATTATCATTTAATGGGAAGTTTGAGACCACTGCAAGGAAAACAAGCAAAGTTTGGACAACTCTATATTGTTGATACAGAAAATGAGACTCAAAACAGACTTTTTTTTAGAAAGTACGTTTTCTAAAACAGACTTT
The DNA here is from genome assembly GCA_030180135.1 of Orychophragmus violaceus. Lineage (NCBI taxonomy): Eukaryota > Viridiplantae > Streptophyta > Magnoliopsida > Brassicales > Brassicaceae > Orychophragmus > Orychophragmus violaceus. Next base: position 85,852,904 of record CM058229.1, on the reverse strand, counting down.
GAGTCTATATCTATACTATTAAAAAAAGTACGTTTTAGAAAATGTCCAATCTTTTTCAGTTATTTACAAGTTGCGCCATTCCTTTCTTTTGTTGTTTTTTTATTTAATTAAAAGTATTGGAGTCTATATAAAAAATGAAAGTGACAGATTTTTTTTTTTAATTGGGCCAAGATTTACCAAATTATCAAATTCCTTAACATGAAACGAATATGCTTTAATAAAGATTTTTTGGAAGATATGAAAAATCAAATTTAAATGAACATTATGGAAAGTAATTTTTACCTTGCTCAGATTCGTTTAACTATCATTGGGTTGCTTTAGAAGAAGAAAGGAAACCATCTATTGGTTTTTTTGTCTCCATTCAACGCTTAAAACATACACAAACTATGTTTTGGTTATGTTCATTTGTCTGGTTTGATCTCAATTGTATTGATAATATATGATCTTGCGTTTTTTTCTTGCTATTTTTATCAAATCTGCAGGAAATGTTATACATTTTTGATGAACACATGGAAGAGATATGATATGTTAAAGAAGTTTGCTTCCCACTATGCATCATGTTCTAGGCTTAACTCTATCCACATTGTATGGAGTGAACCTAGACCTCCATCAGATTCTCTTAAGGAATATCTTCAAAAGGTAATAAAAGAAAAATCACAAGATGGGCATGAAGTTGAGCTTAGATTTGATATAAATTAACAAAGAAGACAGTTTGAACAACAGGTTTAAAGAGATTAAAGACTTGAAAACAGAAGCTGTCTTCTCAATAGATGATGATATCATATTTCCTTGTCACACGGCAGATTTTGCATTCAATGTTTGGGAGAGTACCCCAGAGACAATGGTCGGGTTCATGCCCCATGTGCATTGGCCTGAAAAATCGGTATGTTCATTTATTTGAGTCGTTCTTAGATCAACTCCTAGGGTGGATCTCTGTATCCACCACTCTCCCCTGCACCAATCATTATTCCACGTGACAAGAGTGATAAAATTAAAAAAAAAAGAAGTAAAAAAGCAAAACAAAATACGAACAGGAACGGAGCCGTCACGGAGAAAGAATTTGCTTCGTAAAATCATTATACAGATGTGTCATTAACATTCTATGTTCTTATTGGTTTTTGTTGTGAAGAAGATGAGATGTGAAGATGAGGTTGTAGCTGAGATATGAATTGGCAATGAAACAGAGATATGAAAGAGGCTTTACAGAGAAGAGAAAGATAATAAGGAGAGCAAGGAAAGGAGAAGAAGAGTTGTCGTATTTTAAAAATTGCTTATATTTTTTTTCAAAAGATAAGAAACTGGTTTGTGTAATATCTAAGGATTGATCATCGTTGTAATCTTAAACAAAGAGAAATATAACATTAACTAAAAAAACATCCAGACTATGCTCTGCATATTGCAGATACTAGAAACACCAAAAGTAAGAAAGAAAACATTTACTAGAAACATCAAAATAAGAAAGAAAACATAATTAAGATTTGCCCTCACATTTAAAATAATAGAGTATTTTGATGAATCACCCTAACTCTTGTCAAATCCCTACAAAATATAAGACTTCACATTATTAGAAATTGATAGATAACTCAAATATAAATAGTATAGAGAATGAAGTATTTACCTGGAGCAGTTGTGAGAAAGATGGTTGGGTATCAGGTCGAAGAGTTGACTGGGTATCATGAGGAATAGTGGTAGCACCAGATGACTGGGTATCAGGAGGAAGAGTTGAATCCTGAAATACATATATTGATTTAGTCACATTTCAATGAAAATTGAACATAAACAAAAGAAAAATTATATATCAAATACCTAAAACAACTTTTTCCTTGTTGTAGAACTACTTGATGATTTTGATATACCATTATCTTTCGTTTCAAGAACATTCAAAAACCGACCATGGCGTCCGACTTTTTGGTTCCTTTTTCGTCCAGGAGGATTTTTTCTTTTTATTCCACATGCATTTAGAACTTCTTCTTCTTCTTCCCCAAGTTCAAAATCTGAAGTATGGAGCATCCATTTATTAGCTTTCACAAGTTCATTTTTCTTTTCCACCAATTTTTCAAGCAACTGAGAGGCTGCTTCATCTGCACACAACGTCAGTTCTGGATGTTCAGCAGCAACAGATGCAATCTCACGGAAAGTACGACATATATGACTATATCGCTTTCCAATCGATTGCTTCACTGTATCATTAGGTGTCTCTGAATGATAAGAAGATATGGTTGGTGCTTTTGCCTCTTTACTCCATCGATTAAGAATGTAGGTAGGTGGAATTCTCCTAACATCCTTCTTGGACAACACTCTTAATGCATGACGACATAAGATCCCAGAAAAAGAAAAGTTCATGCAACTACAATGTATCGTTTGGTTTGCAGCAACATACTCAACCAAATGATTTTTCCCAACACCACGAAAAGATACATTGTATTCAGAAATTACCATCTCAGACTTATGTACTCTTTTGGCAACATAATCACTGATAGTTGTGTATTCCTTCTGGAACAAGGTAAACACTTCTGGTGTATACACGTCCACTGCATGTTGCAACATTTCTACAGGAGCAGATAATACCGGTGAGGTATGCATCATACCGAAGTCAGCAGTTAATTCTTTAAATCGACGATCATCCAACACTCTCTCATAGTGTTTAAAGAACCGCAACAAGTTATAACTGCGCTTCAAGTACTTTTTCAAAGTACTATTCATACTTTCACTACGCTGTGTGCTCTTCATATCTGATGTAAAAGTCTGACGACCATATATCCTTGCCCATTTTTCTCTCAAGCCAAACAAATCCTTCAACCATTTATTTTCAGTCAATTCATGCTTCTCGAGCATTTCACTCCATGCTGATAACCAATCTGCTTCATTCTCATGGTCATATACACATTTTCCAAAGTCTGTGGCAAACTGGTCTCTTCCATGAAATACATGACTCAACCTTTTTGTAGCATTTTGGTAAATATGCCAAACACATAACCTATGTTTTGTTTCAAGGAACACCTTCCCTATTGCATTTGCCATTGCTGCACATTGGTCTGTAAGAATTGTTTTTGGCTGTTTTCCAGACATTGCTCCAAGAAAAATCTCAAAAAGCCACTTAAAAGACTCTGTGGTTTCATCATATAAGAGAGCAGCACCAAACACAACAGTTTGCCTATGATGATTGACTCCGACAAATGGAGAAAACGGTCTATCATATTCATTGGTCTTATAAGTTGTATCAAAGCAAACAACATCTCCAAATAGATTGTAGTCACTAATTGACCGATCATCTGCCCAAAAGATATTAGTGATCATATCGTCCTCATCAAGTTGCATTGAGTAAAATAAAGATGCATTATCTTCTTCTTTTTTTTGGAAGTACTCCAAAAATGCTCCAGCATCTCCCTTTCTCATTGCTTCCATTCGCTTACGGTATATGTAATTGCGATAGTCTTTCTCCATAAAACCCAGATTTGATCGCCCCCCTACTTCTCTGCTCATCATGTCAACAGTTGCTTTTACTGAAATTCCTGATATCTCGGCATCATCAGCATGTTGTTTTTGAGGGATAGAGATTGCCCGATTGCCCTTCAGCAAATGCTTCATAGGTGTCTTCACTAATTCATGGTTATGATTCGGGTCAATAGACGTAATCTTATATCTTCCGTTACTCTGAATGTAGCAAGACATGCGAGCTTTACACCCACACCTCGTGATTGGTTTTTCAAAAGATTTCTTGACCGGAGGTTCCTTTCTAAACCCCTCTTTTGAGCATGCAAAAACAAACCCTACTAGCTTTCCTTTTTCCACAGTTGTTCGGTATCTCCTTATGTCAAAACCACGACTGCCTCCGTACTTTCTATAAGCTGTATATGCGGCATCAACAGAACTAAACTCCATTCCAATGCATAGATCATCTTTTTGCTCATTTTCATTGCTTACCTTTGAAGCATCAACTTCTTCTGTTTGAAGAAAATCGTCGGCGTTGCCTATGTCTTCTTCATCAAAATCACTGACTGAAGTGTCGTCCTCACTGACTGAAGCATTGCCTTCACTGACTGAAGCATTGCCTTCACTGACTGAAGCATTATCATCACTGATCTGACCACCAAAATGACAACTCTCCATTGCAATCTGCACTTAAACTATTATATAAATCATGCCAACAATTATCATATACTCAAAGCAACAACTATATAGCGAGGTAAAAAAAAATCAAAGATTATCGTAGAAAAAATAAAACAATTAGAGTTGAAGTTAACGTTTTTTTTTTTGTCATGAGTCGAAGTTAACGTAGATTCGAAAAACATCTACTTAATGCCAAACATCAGTTTTTTTAACAAGAGAAATTGATTATCCTATATGGTCATATATTAACAATTACCTACACTAGACCTCTCCTTTTTTTCAGCTTACCGAGAAGCTCTTTTTTGCTAGCAACTGAATGTTTTTCATATGAATCAAGAAAAAAGAATGTATATAGTATAAAACGAATTAACGCTTACAATTGATTATCCTTTTTTTCCCTAGCCAATTGACTTGAAAGAGAAGAGAGAGTGGCGCAAGTAAAACGAATTAACGCTAACAATTGATTATCCTTTTTTTCCTAGCCAATTGACTTGAAAGAGAAGAGAGAGTGGCGCAAGTTACCTGTATAATTAACTCTAACAATTAGTTGGGAGTTGCTTCTTGTGATCAAAATTGTAGAGAATTCTCAAAACGAACTTAGAACAAAAAGAAGCTCTTATTATTCCTTCTCAAAACTTGTTTCTAAATACAAAGCAAAAACAACCTTATATAGAGATTGGTAGGGTTACAACTACTAAAAGAATTAGGAAAACTATGTACTTATCAAAAGGAAGTAGTACTTATCAAAAAAAAAGGAAATTTCATATCCTACAAAAAATAGAAAAGTTAATTGTTAGACAGCGTTTATTGTGTTGCCGTTTTCTTTATTTTCTAACACTTTTTTACTTTTTTTTTTAAATTTTATCACTCTTGTGACGTGGAATTATGAATGGTGCAGGGGAGAGTGGTGGATACAAAGATCCACCCTAGGAGTGGATCTAAGAACGACTCCATTTATTTATCAAACAACAGTACCAAAATAGTATAATGTATACAGGAATATACAAAGTTAAACGGGTCGGGTCAAATTGTGTCTTAAATATAATTGAGTCTAAACAGGTCGGGTATATATGTTTTAACATCTCTATGTAAACCCAAATAAAATTTTAAAAAGTAAACCCAAAAAGTAAATGTTTTACTAATTAATTTTTGCAAAAACAAATTCTTAAATAACTGCAAAGTATTGGATTCAATTAGAGTAAAAATGTAAGAGAAATATGCAAAAATAAATTTTCAATACTTTGTATTAAAATATTAAAATAGAATTTATAAGCAAATCTATATAGATTTAAACAAACATGTGTTACTTCTACCAAGTTTAAACGGTCGGGTTTAAATGACTCTTATATATAAATGGGTCTAAACGGATCATACATGTCTGTTGTAACATCTTTATGTAAAACCAAACAAAATTTGAAAAAAACAAAACCCAAAAAAATTAATGTTTTACTAAATAATTTTTACAAGAAAAAAAATATCTTAAATAGCTGGAAAGAATTGGATTCAACAGAAGTAAAAATTATTGAGAAATATGCAATTTAAATTTATGTGTTTTGTATTAAAATTTAAAAATAGATATTTATAAACAAACATAAACATATTTAAATAAGCATGTGTTATTTTGGATAGGTTTAAACAGACATATCTAAGTGGGTCTTAAATATAAATGAGTCTAAATGAGCCGGGTCTGCACGTTTTAACACCTCTATGTAAATCCAAATAAATTTCAAAAAGCAAAATCCTAAAATAAATGGTTTACTAAATAAATTTTGTAAGAGAAAAATGATTGTAAATAGCCGGAAAGTATTGGAATTACATTTTAACTATCTAAACTTTATTTTATTTTAGATATTTCATGTTATTTATTACTATTAGTATTAAAATTTAATCATCTATGTTTCAATGTTTTTAAAACCGGACCGGCGACTGAACCGGTAAAGCTTTTGGGTCATGGATTAATATGGTTCGATCGGGTTCGATCGGGTTCGATCAGATTTGTGATAATCTTAAAATAATATATATATGTTATTAGTTTCAAACTATCAAATAATACACTTCAATAATCATATTTTTTGAAAAAACCTGTGTAATAATAATTAAAAAAAATACTTCAAAAATAAATGTTAAATAATAACGTTTGGACATATTTAAAAGACATTGTGAAACATTGGATAATTTATCGTCAAGACATATTGTTCACCAACTTCTTAGATACATAGTTTTTACTTTCTATGTTATTTGTCTATTACAAGAAGAGATAAGATATAAAAACACATTTAATCTTACTTTTTAATAAATATTTAAAATTAATATAGTTATATTTGATTGTTTAGGAAAGCAAAAGCATTTAACAAAATAAAAAAAAAAATATTTTTTATAAAATCCGGTTTGATAGGGTTCAATGGGTCACCGGTTTCCGGTTTTTTGGCGGTCTAATCCGGTTTTTTAACTGGTTCAACTACTATTGGATTTTATAATCAACCCAACCCGGGTATGCTTCCGGTTCGCGGTTCAACCCGGTCAGACCGCCGGGTCGGTCCGGTTTTAAAAACACTGCTATGTTTCTAATAATTTATTTATGACTATTATTTTTTATTTAATTTTAATAATATTGAAAAACATTATTATTGACTATACAATTATATTTTACACACTAAAATATCTAATACATCATAACATTCATTATGAAAAACAAAATAGGTAGCAAAAACAAAAAAGAGGAACAAAAACATATAAATTCAACATTTAGATTAAAATAATTATAAAATATAAAAATATGTAATTATAATAAAAATCAAAAAGAAATTAACGCTATATAATCCAAATAATTAATTTAGTGTGTAGATCTGAAAACTAGATAAAATAAATAGTAAATAAATAGTATTATAAATCCAACATAACGATTCTGAATTAAAAAACAAAACAAAAACAAATATAAAAACAAAAAAATATTTAATTAATATCCCGCGCTAAGCGCAGATCAAAATCTATTCTATACTATTAAAACAGAATTACAAAATAGAAAATGTCTAAAGTTTTTAATCTATTTACAAACTTTGCCATTGGTTTTTTGTTTTTTTTGTTATATCATTAAGGGTATAACTGTCATTAAAAATAATGAAAATGATTGATATTTACTTGATGGAACCGATTTTAATTAAATTTTTGTTATTTCATTAAATTTCCTAATATTTTGTTTTACAAACCGGAAAAACTATCTTTTTGTCTACACCCACAGAATGGCCTGCTTTCACGATATACTTGGATGAGTACGAGAGTCGCAAGAGTTTCTTCACAAGGTTCGTTATCACTCACACTCCACGAGCACACAACACAAAGGCGGACAAACTAGCACGTGGTGCAAGGATCCATCCTTCTTATTTTGTTTATGTAAATCTGATTCACCGTCTTGGCTAGCTGAGAACTGATAGAATCGTTTGCTGTTGTCAAAAAAAAAAAAAACTATCTTTTTGTCAACAAAAAAACTACCTTCCTAACGTTAGAATATTTTTTGAAAATATTTTTTGATTGCATCACACGGGCTGACATTTACTTGATAGGAAATTTTAATTAAGGTTTTTTTGTTATTTAATTGTTTCCTAATATTTTTTGAAAAACTACCTGCACTTGAAAATCGCAACCACTATTTTTTTGCAACTCTTTAATATTTTACCATATCAAGCCGAACAATTTTTTTAAAACAAATTTATGAGCTTTCGAAAATATCTTAGGTAGGATATATTTTAGAGAGTGAAACAATAAATTTCTTAGCTAGGATTTATTTTAGAGATTTTTGTTAGAAAATAAGTTACATAAAAAATGATTTGAACAATATTGTTTCACTCTCTAAAATATTCCCTTATATTATGCCTACCAATATTCATACCTAACAAGATATTATTGTTGAATTTCTTTTAAATCTTACCGACCTAAATAATTCCTATTCTATAAATTAACATTTTTGAGAAAACAAAATATCATCTTTCATTCGTGATTATCTTTGATGTTTCATTCTGATTACAAGTTTTCTGATTACATAGTGTATAAAGATCTATGAAACTTACTGTTCATTTTCTTTTGAGATGTAGGTAAAAGTTGCCTCCTACGTTTATCTGATGGCTCTTTCACCACTAGCTTCATTACCACCATTTGGTTTGTGTTCTTTCTCAACTATTAGGAACTAACCCAGCGATAGCGATATATTTTCATTGACATCTCATGGATTCTTCTTTTTTTTTTTTTGCCTTGATGTAGTATTGAATTTAAGATATGAACGATTGAGCTTGATGGTAAACGTATCAAGCTCCAAATTGGGGACATTGCTGGTCAAGAACGGTTTCGAACAATCACCACTGGTGAGTTCTTTCTTTCCGGGTTAATTTTGCTTGATGAATCAGTACTTAAGAGGTTTTTTTTTTTCACCATCCAATTACAAATCAAGATATATAGATTCTCCAGGAGATGAACACGTATGAAAAGTCTTAAATAGATACTTACGGTTGATATGATCTCTTGTGAAGAGAATGCTTTTTTTTTTGCAATGGCACTTCAATGGTTTTGCTTTGTTTGGCTGATTAGTTTGCTATGCCTTGCCGTGAGTGATTAAAGGGAGTGAATTTGATCAGTGGACAGAGAACCAGAAGCCATCTTTTGGCTGGTTGACTTGGCTGGAAGTGAGCGAGTAGGAAAAGTAGAAGTTCAAGGAGAAAGGCTTAAAGAATACCAATTTATCAGTAGGTCGCTTTCAGCACTCGGTGATGTTATCTCGGTCAAGACATTTTCGTTTGAGCTTTACTGATTTATGTTCTTGACAAAATTTTCTCTCTTTTTGTGCAACACCAGAAACTCAAAGCTGACTCATATGCTACAAAACCCTTTAGGTAAGTAAAACGTGTCATATATTTCTATTTTTTTACATGAACCATACAACATTTTATTTTTCAACACCATGGTGTATCCATTTCACTGTGACTTACACAGGTGGAGATTAATGAAGAGACTGTAAATTTATCAGCATCTGTGTGCCATATATTGACGAAGAGACTGTAAATTTAGACCTGGTTTACTTTCGTGTAGGTCAACTCTGAAGTGTCTGCTTTGCTTGATTGTACCCCATTTGTTTTGAGTTACCAGCCAACTCTGGCTTCCGATCTTGGTGCTTTTCAAGAGAGAATCACAACCACTAAGATGCTGTTAAATAATCTGGGTACGAGGAACAAATAACCTATGTTTCTCTTGGAATAAAGAATACAAATGTTGAGGTTTTTAATTTTCTATCCAATTTTAATGAAATTTTCTTATTCGTAAGGTAGGTTATGCTTTCAAAGTAAGAGAACCATTTGACCAGATATAAGTTAAAAAGCAGTGTTGAGTTTTTATTTTACTTTTATTCTTCGTGTTTATCTGTATATATAATGTATTTTTATTGTGACAAATGCAGCACCATTAGTTTCTTTCTAATGATTCTGGTGTACAGTCTCCTCCTCAAATATATAAGAGGTTAAAAAGGAATAATGAAACAAAACATATGTAGTGAAGTGTAGCTCACGAAGTCTTCAAAAATGTTCGAGAAGGACTCTTGTCTAATTAAAGTCACAAGTATAGCAAAATCAAAAAAAATAAGTGTTTTACTAAATGATTTTCACAAAAAATAATTTAAATATCTGCAAAGTATTATATTGAATTAAGAGTAAATTATACAGAAAATATGCAAAGTTAAAATTTATGTATTTTGTTTTAAAATTTTAAAAATTAAAATTTATAACAAGACTTAACAGATTTAAATAGGCATGTGTTGCTTCTACTAAGTTTAAATGTGTCTTAAATCTAAATCTAAATAGGTCCAACGGGTCGGAACTACCCGTTTTAAACCTTTATGTAAACTCAAATAAAAACTTTAAAAGCAAAACAAACAAAAAATTGTTTTACTAAATAATCCGCAAACTTAGGTGGATCTTGTGCGAGTATAATTTTTTCTTATGTGGATTATGTGGAACAGATTTGTTGATCAAAAACATTTGTGGATCATAGCGAGATGGGATTGACCCGTTCTCCAGCTATAATTTAAATTGTTTTAATATGAGTTTATATGTTCTATCTTTTGTCAAATGTATCTAATAATATTTGTTTTGAATCATGCATAAGCGGGGTTTGGATATGACAAAGAGGGTGCATGTCTATTTTATTGAAGCAGGTTGGTGAAAAGTGGATACCGCAAATTATTATTTTTAAAGTAATTAAAGTGTGAATATGTATAAAACTAATATAGTATCTATATTATAATTAAAAAAATTATTTAAAACATATATAAACATTATGTAATCAATTATTTTAAAAATATTTAAGGATCGAGGAAATAATCCACAAACTTATGTCGATCTTGTGCGAGTATAATTATTTTCTTTTGCGGGTTATGTGGAACGGATTTCGTTAATCAAAAACATTTGTGGATCGTAGTGGGTAGGTTTTGTTCTCCAGCTATAACATTTGTAGTTTTTTTTTATTAATATGAGTTCATATGTTCAACTTTTGTCAAACGTAACTAATTATATTTGTTTCAAATTTAATAAATCATATAATCATAAAATTGAGGTTTTAGTTGCAGACTAACAATTATAAATACAACATTATAGGTAAAATAACAATTTACACTTTCTAACTAATATCAAATTAGAAAATCTAAAAATATATGACTAAAAAACCTCCAAAAAAAATTATCACAAATTATGTTTATATGGATATAAAATAAATAAACAATATTCAAACACACATATTTTCTAAAATTAAAGAATTGCTGAATTAACTAAATAATGATAAAATGTTAACATAAAAATAGATAGTGTAGTTTTACATATAGAGAGAATACCTATAAATAAATATATATATATATATTATGAACTAATATATATTCAAAATAATTAAAATAAATACTATTATGATAAAATAAGATAAAAATAATTTAGAAACAAAAAAAACTTTTCTAACTAATTTCCACGCTCAGCGCGGGTCAAAATCTAGTAAATTTATTAAATCATATGTTTTTAATCTACTTTCAGTACTGATTTTATATTTTCGTTTGTATTACAACAAACGGAAACATAGCAGTGGACATAAGTCGAAGAAGGATGGATTGAATGATCAAATTATCGAGCAATTAATAGAAATATTAAATCCGGTAAATACATATGTTTCTAAGTCTAGATCAGCTCGTGAAAGGTTTAATACAAATGCAGAGGAAGCTTTCACCATGAGGATTATTAGTACTCGTGTAACGGATGACAGAACATATAATGTTCCCACTGCTTCAGAAGTTGTTGCACTGATTCCAAATGATTTTCAACTGGAAATGCATAAGAGAGATATTTTGCTGGAACAACAATTAAAAGGATCAGCGAATTTCATCTTTCATATCTCGCCCTTTAGTATCCGCTTCTATTTGTTTATGGCGAAGACAGATTTAGACCTGCGATTAAAAAACGTGACTCAGACGCTACAAAAAGGTTTAAAAAGGATACGATAAGTATGCGACAGTTGTATGCATTCCGGATTCAAGAGGGAAAACATGAATCTGACATTCTACTTCGATCAAGGAGATTGTTTCAGCAGTTTTTGGTTGATTATTATACAACCATCGAGTCTAGCATGTTAAGGTATTTGAAGCATAATAAAAAAATTGCGTTCTGACAGTTATGACTCTATCAAACAGTCTGAGAATGCCGGGGTAGAGTGATAGGTCAAGAATTCTCCCTACTCTAACTGCAAGTGTACAGTGTCGAACTATGTAGTATTTAGGTTATCGAATCCACAGAGACTCAAGTTTCACGCGATAGATTATATGTAGTCGAATTAAGCTAAGCAAGACAGATGACAGTAGTAAACAAAGCAAGTAAGCAAACGGTGTGTGATCAATTAACGAAGGCGCTAGACTTAGGGAAGTTCTTAGGAAATCAGGAACACATATCAATCAATCAACAAGATTCAGATATCGACGTTCTAAAACTAGAATCACTGTCATATAACAAACCAACTCTCGCTGCGAATGCTAACTATGTCTAACAACCTAGAAAACCAAATCTCTTTGCGAATTCTAAAGTTCTAAACATGCATTTAATTCAGGTTCGTTCCTCCACAATTTTTCTAAGCCAAATCTCTTTGTGAATAGACAAATTGCTCTCTAGGTTCTTTTCTAGTTAATTAACTAACTCTCGCTGCGCTAATCAACCTGATGACAATAATCTAAGTAGCCAATTTAGATTAAGCATTAAGAACAACCTGGATGAAGGGCTAGATGGTTTGAATCCAATAAATCGATCAATCTATAATTCCATGAAATCCCTAATGAGAATCCCTAAATCTAACAAGAAAACTACTCAGACATGGCAATCATAACAATAGACATAATCAAAGTAGAAATCATATAAATCAATAGAATAAGAAAAGGGATTCGAAATCTCTTCTCTCTCGAGTACAAGACCAGCCCCAAAATCTCATAATCTCTGATAGAATAAAGCTTAGAATAAAATTTTAGCCTCACAAGCGGCTGTAAAACCTAATAAATAGCTTAAACACGTTTTGGGATTGAATTAGAAATAATAGAAACTTCTGGGCTTCTGTGTAAATCTTCAAGAATTGTTGAAACGCTGCGCTTTATCTGCCATCGAACTCGGTGTCGACCGACACCAGTTCAGTGTTGATCGACACTAACACCAACAATCGGCTCCAAAGTCTTCTTCACGTACAAGTGCTCCCAGAATGCTCCAAAACTCTCAATTAGCTCCAAACGCATAGAAACCTATAAAAGACTCAATAGACTCCAGAATACAAGGTTAAAGACTCAATATATACACTTATATCATGGTTGAAAACCTGTAAAAACCATGATATATCAACTCCCCCACACTTAGCCTTTGCTTGCCCTCAAGTAAACATAAAGCCAAAGTATGAAAAGAGGTTTGAAAACACAGAAACGCATTTCGTCTTAGGAACATCGCATTCATATTCACTTAGTAACCTACATGTAAATATCCCTGCAGAGATCAAGACTACAATGTACTTTCCCCACACTTAGCAACTGTCCCAAGTAAACTCCACAATCAAGACAGGATATTCAAATTCAACACACTAACCTATGTATATAATTAAGTGCGGTCTCAGAAAGGGAGTATCGATCAGAGGACACATGGACTCAACCTAGTCAGTACCTGACCACCAAACTATCGGTTTCTGGTTCTTTTCTTCTCCCTTAGCAACTGATTTTTCCCCACTGGTATCATTTTATTTTTCTATCAGTGCTCTTCCCTTTTTATTCGGGGTGTTACTTTGGACTTGTTTCCATGGGTACACAGGAGGTAATAGGGGTCTCTACCACTCCCGTGACCACTTCGAAGCTACTAGCTTATCCTCAGTTTATTTCTTTTTTACTTTCAAAGGAGGGGAGAAGGGAACCATAATCAGACAGGTTTATAAGATGTGTCAGGCGCGTCAGGTGAATCCGATCCAGAGATACCAAGCCCCTAGGTGAGAAAATTAAGTCAAGATTAGAAGTGAAGTTAGTAGTGGATCCTCTCAATACCTGAGAAGATATGGGTGTCCTTGGTACGTTGATCAGTGTGTGGTTTTCTAACAGTCATAGAGCTACTGCAGGTCTGTCCAATGGTCACTTAGTTCCTGTTTCAGCGAAAATTTCCTCGGAAAATCATAGTTTCATACCAATTTTGACTCAATAAATTATTTTTAAAAACAAAGGACTGACTCTAAGAAAAGAAAGCAAACGGTGGTCAGTAAACTACCTCCCCCACACTTAAACAACACTGTCCGCAGTGTTATCGCAGCTTGGGCTCAGGAGAACAAGGTATAACCAACCAGCGAAAAATTCGCAAAATCAGAACCCTTACCTGCTAGCGTGGTTGGTGTCGACCGACACACAGCCAGTGTCGAACGACACAAGGCTTGGATCGACACTTTCTGATCCGAATCGAGCGTCCTCGATTATGGTCCGTGTTTTTGAGTGTGGTGTCGACCGACACTAAAGGGGTGTCGACCGACACTGCTGTCTGCAACCTGTTCATCACGTTCTGAAACACCAAAAACTAGAAAAAATCAAAGAAACCAAACCAAAAATGAAAAAGAAAAGAAAAACTGACTCAACAGTGGGTTGCCTCCCACTCAACGTTTGTTTTTAGTCATTAGCTTGACCATGGGTAGGAGATCAGGCTCCTGGGGGTTTCAACAGAGGCTGTGAGTGCCGCTGCAAAAGTCTCCTCATCCATGGAGGTTTGTAAGCAGTATCAGCATGAGCTTGTCCAAGGATAAAGGGAATAGATCCAGGGCGGGAGCGAAGCTTGGGTGGGATAGATCGTTTCCCTGCATTCACAGCAATGAAGTTAGGAGGATTATGTTTAGAAGATGCGTACCTTCGCTTTGGTGGAGATCTGATGTTTGGAGCTTTCTGCTTATGAGCAGTTGCAGGCTCTGAAGATGTTAGAGTAGATTCCTGAGGAACCACCATCTTCTTCTCTCCAATATCAAGCATTATAGCCTCACTAATCTGAACTTCTTGCTCCAATTCAACACTAAAGGCTTGACCATTAATGGTGGACTTTCCCAGCTTATCCATCTTGAAGTGCAGAGGCTTATCTCCCAGGTGGAGATCAATCAGACCATGCCTCACATCAGTCACTGTTCCAGCTGTAGCTAAGAAGGATCTGCCAAGTAGTAGAAGATCATATGGTTCCATATCATATTTCAGCACCACGAAGTCTGTTGGAATCAAGTAATTTCTAACTCGGATAGGGATGTCCTCAAGAACTCCTTCTGGAATCCTCTTCGATCGATCAGCTAGGATTAGAGAGATCCTAGTCTGCTGGAATTCTGTCAATCCCAATCTCTCAACCACAAAGTATGGCATGAGATTCAAACTAGCTCATAAATCACATAATGAGTGCTTGAAGCTATCCTTGAAGATAGAGCAATCTAGGACAAAGACACCTGGATCCGGTAGCTTCTCCTGAATCCGATTAAGCAGCTCAGAACTGACTTGTTTAGAGACCACCACAAACCCTTCTTCTAACTCTCCATCAGTGGAGATCATCTTCTCCATGTATCTCTGCAGACAAGGGTGAACTCGCAAAGCATCAACTGGTGGAATCTTATTCAGCTTCTTATCCATCACTTCCATGCATTTGGCTTCATCAATCTCTTGTTTAGATTGCGTAGCTGCCCTGGGAAAGGGTATAGGAGGTTTATAGACCTTCTATTCAGTAACCACACGAAGTACTAGTGAAACTGTGTCTGCCCGACCGTAGTGTCGATCGATGCTGAAATGGTGTCGATCGACACTCGGCGTGTCTCTTGAATCCTGCGCATATTTTCCAGCAATGTCGACCAGGGAATCGAGCTTGGTCGATTTTTTGTTCGTCATGAGAACTCGAAATCTCCTTTGAAACAGGGTGTCGACCAACGCTAAGAGCGTGTCGATCGACACTGAGAGCTATAGTCAATAGATCAATGTCGATCTTGGTCGATTTCGGTCCGTCAAAACTCTCAAACTCGGGTATTTCAGTGGGTGTCGACCGACACCAGTGAGGTGTGTCGATCGACACTGAGTCTGCAGCTTCGGATTCACGACTGTTTTTCACGATTTTCAGAACCTTGACCTCAAATTCTTCTTCCTGATCCAGCCTATCTTCAACTTGAACTGAGATAGCATTGATATGAGCATCCTGAGCATTCTTCCCCTTGATTTAGCCTGAAATTTGAGCCACTTGTTATCCAGCTGCCTCATATGAGTGTTCAAGGACTCAAACTTCCCATTCAGATCTTCATACACAGCATCAAGCTTCTTGTTGAAGTCTACAGTGGTCTTTGTCTGCCGCTCAAGTATCTGCTCCATCATAGCTTCCAATCTACTCTCATTAGCATTAGTAACAGGAGGTGTCTAATAAGAAGAAGCTCCATAGTTCCTTGTGAAGGATTTGTTCTGCTGTTGGAACGACTTCTGGAATGCAGACTTTTGAGTGAAAGAAGCAGGATTTTGAGTACCATACATCTGAAAGCCAGACCCTCCAATGTAATTCACGGCCTCTTGTGCACACTCTCCAGCTTCGGATGCTTCATGTGGCTGTTTCTTCCCAAGCAGAATGCTGTGGACAGAGTCAATCTTGTTCCCCATCTCAGCTATCTGTGAGCTATCAGCTTTTCCACCAGATTTGTCTCTCCAGATCAGCATTCTTGACACTATTGCTAGTTACCAAGTTATCTATAAGCTCCTCGGCTTCTTCTGGAGACTTAGTGTAGAAGTTTCCATTACTTGCTGCGTCCATAGCCATCTGATACCACAAATCAACACCTTTGAAAAAGATGCTCAGCAGCTGAACCTCAGAGAAACCATGGTGTGGACAATCTCTTTGGTACCTCTTGAATCTCACCCAAGCTGCCTTGAAAAGCTCTGTAGATCCCTGCTTGAAGGTCAAGAGATCTTGTCTAAGCTGATCGGACCTAGAATCATCATAGAAGTGCCGCATGAACTGCTTTTTCACTGCATCCCAAGTAGTCAGAGTCCCAGGTGGAATCTGCTTCAGCCAATTAACAGCATCTCCTCCAAGAGAGTGAGGAAAAAGCTTGCAGTGTAGGTAGTCATAGCTCACTCCATTGTGCTTCATCCCAGTGACTAGAGACTCAAAGTCTTCTATGTGGTCCATAGGATGCTCATGTGGGAGTCCATGAAAAAGGTGTCCCACAAGTGTGTAGTAGGAAGTTTTCAACTCAAACTCATTCCTCTCAAAAGCAGGAGGTACAATCGCAGACCTGTTGGCGTAAAAATCATCAGGCCTGTTGTAATCAGCTAGTGTCCTCCTAGCATGAGGATTAACAATCTGTTGCTCAGATTGAGGGATCACATTTCCTTGAGCATCAACTTTCTGTCACTGAGCATTGTAGGGATTTTTCTACAAGTCTCTCAGAACACCTTCTGCATCTCTAATCAAGATCAGTCGATTCATCATCCTTGAAGATTTCTGAGCCTTCATGTTTGTTCTCTCAAGCTTAGCAAGCTCCTCAAGTCTGAGGTTCAAAAGCTCTTCGTCTGGGTTGCTTCGGGTGTGGCGATTAAGCATACACAGAAAATCAGACTACTTCCGCGAAGAGTGTCGATCGACGCTGACAGTGATGTCGATCGACACTAAGTTCTCTGGCTCGCTGTTTTCCTGCAGAAACAAGAAAAACGCGAAAAGAGTTCAGTAAACAAGAAAAGAAAACACTTAGACTAAATTCTAGTACAAAATTTATCGACGAACTCAAAGAGTCACCGGCAACGGCGCCAAAAACATGATAGAGCAAATTTTAATCCCTATTCTAACTGCAAGTGTACAGTGTCGAACGATGTAGTATTTAGGGTATCGAATCCACAGAGACTCAAGTTTCACGAGATAGATTATATGTAGTCGAATTAAGCTAAGCAAGACAGATGAAAGCGGTAAACAAAGCAAGTAAGCAAACGGTGTGTGATCAATTAACGAAGGCGCTAGAATTAGGGAAGTTCTCCGGAAATCAGGAACACAGATCAATCAATCAACAAGATTCAGATATCGATGTTCTAGAACTAGAATCACAATCATATAACAAACCAACTCTCGCTGCGAATGCTAACTATGTCTAACAATCTAGAAAACCAAATCTCTTTGCGAATTCTGAAGTTCTAAACATGCATTTAATTCAGGTTCATTCGTTCACAATTTTCCTAAGCCAAATCTCTTTGTGAATAGACAAATTGCTCTCTAGGTTCTTTTCTAGTTAATTAACCAACTCTCGCTGCGCTAATCAACCTGATGACAATAATCTAAGTAGCCAATTTAGATTAAGCATTAAGAACAACCTAGATGAAGAACTAGATGATTTGAATCAAATAAATTGATCAATCTATAATTCCATGAAATCCCTAATGAGAATCCCTAAATCTAACAAGAAAACTACTCAGACATGGCAATCATAACAATAGACATAATCAAAGTAGATATCATATAAATCAATAGAGTAAGAAAAGGGGTTCGAAATCTCTTCTCTCTCGAGTACAAGGCCAACCCCAAAATCTCCTAATCTCTGATAGAATAAAGCTTAGAATAAAATTTTAGCCTCACAAGCGGCTGTAAAACCTGTTAAATAGCTTAAACACATTTTAGGGTTGAATTAGAAATAATAGAAACTTCTGGGCTTCTGTGTAAATCTTCAAGATTTGTTGAAACACTGTGCTTTATCTGCCATCGAACTCGGTGTCGACCGACACCAGTTCAGTGTCGATCGACACTAACACCAACAATCGGCTCCAAAGTCTTCTTCACGTACACGTGCTCCCAGAATACTCCAAAACTCCCAATTAGCTCCAAACGCATAGAAACCTATAAAAGACTCAATAGACTCCAGAATACAAGGTTAAAGACTCAATATATATACTTATATCATGGTTGAAAACCTGTAAAAACCATGATATATCATAGAGGATATATGTGAACAGGGTCAAGAATTTATGTCGTCATCTACTCATACAGGCAGTACTAGATATATGAGGAGTTGCTACCTGGATGCAATGGCCATCTATAAACATTTTGGTTTCCCTGGTCTATTCAGCACATTTACATGCAATCCAAAATGGCCTGAGATAACACGACTCCTGGCGGAATGGCGTTTGAATTTTGATGACAGACCAGATATTATTTGCAGGATGTTCCACATGAAACTTGATCGGTTGATGAATGATTTAACAAAGGAGAAGCTATTAGGAAAGACGGTTTCATGTAAGTAAAACCTTTGATCTCTTAAGTATATTATAATTTTATAACTAGAGTCTGTATTACTTACAACCGTATATGTTTCCGCTTTTCAGCTATGTACACAATAGAGTTTCAAAAGAGAGGACTACCATGCTCACATTTTGCTCTTTATGGATCCTACTTCCAAAATTGTCACTACAGCTTATATTGACAAGATTATTTTAGCTGAAATACCAGATAGGATTAAAGAGTCGATCGCTTTATAATTAAGTCTTTGGGAACATTTTAGGGTTCTTAAACTTACGAAGAACATGCGGTTATGTTCTAATAATCTGACCGCTGAAGAGGCAATTGAACTTGAAGAATTCTCGAATTGGATATTAGCTGTTGGCGATGGAAAAATTGCAGAACCTAGTGATGGTGAGGCTCTAATCGATATCCCAGAAGAGTTTCTAATTACAAATTCAGATGATCCAATTGAAGCTATAAGCAAGAAAATATACGGAGAATCTGCTTTGCTTCAAGCAGCTAAGGAACCAAAGTTTTTTCAAGAAAGATCTATACTATGTCCAACAAACGAGGATGTCAATATGATTAATTAGCATATGTTAGATAAGCTCGATGGTAAGTTAATAATTTTTTCTTAAACTTATGCGAATTATTTTTAAACATATACTAACGTTTCTTTGAATTTCAGGTGAGGAACGGATTTACTTTAGTGCAGATAGTATATACCCATTTGATAAAAGCTCACCAAACAATGAAGCACTTATTTCTGATTTTCTAAATAGTATTAAGGTTTATGGGCGACCAAACCATATTATAAGGTTGAAGATTGGTTGTCCTATGATGTTGCTTCGTAATATTGATCCTACATGTACTAATAGTCTTCGAACCCTTTTATTAAATTCATATACTCTTCTAATATATTCTGCTACGTGCTTTAAACGGGGGGGGGGGGGGGGGGTTATACGATTTTACGGTGGAAGCAAGAGTTATTACTGGAGATGGAGTTGGAGATAAAGTGTTCATCCCTAGGTTGTTGACAATACCATCATATACAAAACTACCATTCAAAATGTGTAGGAGACAATTGCCATTGTCAGTGGCTTTTGCTATAACAATCAACAAGAGCCAAGGATAATTATTATCAAAAGTTGAGTTATTCTACCAAGACCTGTGTTTTCACACGGACAATTCTATGTGGCAGTATCTAGGGTTACCTCGAAGAAGGGATTGAAAATTTTGATTGTCGACAAAGAAGGTAAACCTCGTCGCTATGGCAAATTAAAACAGAGGTGATGGCAAATTAAAAAAAAATAAAATTAAATGAACGAGTCAACTTAGGTATTTCTGATTTATGACCTCGTCGCTACATATATTCCCTGAAAATTACAAAGCGTTGACTTCTGTTTTAATTTTCCTTAAGAAAAATAAAGTATGATTAATTAGTAGTTTTTGCTCTAATTCAGTTATAAACTTATAAATGATTTTTTGTTGGAAGACTCTGCAACTATCTCTCATTTGTTTCTTTATATTTCTTTATTTACTTTCTTTGAATGTTTCCACAAGACAAAGAGAATTTCGTAGACGAGTAATAGTAATGGTACAATCACCTGAATAATCTTATGTTGGAGACTTAGCCATCTCAATTGACCAATACTATGAATTATGTAAATCTTTGCCCAATCAAGAACAATGAATAACTTCCTTTGAATCAGAGCACACAACCCAAAACACTAAAATGAAATTTCTTCATTGGTTTCTGCCTTTCTTGATCATAGCTTTTGACATTCTTGAATTGGTTAAAGCTCAAGATCAATCAGGTTCTTTACTCTGATTGTTTTCTTTCTCAGTTGTTTTCAATGAAGTTTGATGTTTTTATTTCCTATGCAGATTCATAAACCCTTCTCAAAGTTTGTTTCTTTGATCATGACCAGGATTCATCAGCTTAGATTGTGGTCTGGTGCCTAAGGAAACGACTTATGTGGAGAAGTCAACGAATATTACATATAAATCAGACGTGAATTACATCCAAAGTGGAGTGGCCGGGAAGATCAAAGACGCGTACAAGACGCTATTTCAGCAACAGACTTGGTCCTTGAGAAGCTTCCCTGAGGGTCAAAGAAACTGTTACAACTTCAACCTCACAGCAAACACGAAATACCTGATCAGAGGAACCTTTATCTATGGGAATTACGATGATCTGAATCAACTTCCAAGCTTCGATCTTCACATCGGTCCTAACAAATGGACAACTGTTTCGACCTTAGGAGTCACAAATGGTTCAATCCATGAGATGATCCATGTCTTAACACAAAACCATCTTCAAGTTTGTCTTGTTAAGACAGGAGAAACAACACCGTTTATCTCGTCACTGGAACTTCGTCCATTGCACAATGAAACGTATGTCACGCAAAGTGGATCATTGATCGCTGTCTCAAGAGTTTTCTTTTCACCCACTCCAACGTTTGTCAGGTAAAGAAAAGGGTTTGTCATTTGTTTTATATTTGTTCTTTTTGTTGAAACCATTTGGCTCTATCTAGGTATGATGAGGACATCCACGACCGAACCTGGGTTCCATACGTAGATAAGAATAATTCAGTATTAAGCACGGAGGTTTCGGTTGATACAAGTAACTTCTACAATGTGCCACAACTTGTGGCAAAAACTGCTGCTGTACCTGCAAATGAGAGTCAGCCTCTGACAATAGACTGGACCCTCGACGAGGTCACTGCACAGTCATATATATACATGCATTTCGCTGAAATCAAGAATCTTGGAGCTAATGAGACTAGAGAATTCAACATTACTTATAATGGTGGCCAAAGATGGTTCTCTAATTTTAGGCCCCCAAATTTTAGCATAACAACTGTATATAATCCAAGAGCAGTGAGTTCTCCAGATGGGAAATACAATTTCACTTTTGCCATGACCGGTAACTCAACTCTTCCTCCTCTTATCAACGCCCTCGAGATTTATAAACTCTTAGACCTTGTACTGCTTGAGACGAACCAAACTGAAGGTAAGTTAAATATGTTCTCTAAACCCATTCTTTTTTTTTACCAAATTTCTGAATATGTTTTTGAATTTGTCTGGTTTCTGAGATGAGTTTTTGAAATGTGATGTTCGATATAAGTTTTTGCTATGATGAACATCAAAACAACTTATGAATTGAGCAAAAGATCTAGCTGGCAAGGAGATCCATGTGTTCCTCTGTTATATCGGTGGAGTGGTTTAAACTGCAGTAATCAAGACTCCGAGCCATCGCGGATCATATCCTTGTATGCTTTGTTTCTTGTTCATTGTTCATCTCATGGTTCTTTAGTCTCGCGGGTTTTCACAAGTTCTAACTTTTGGATTCTTGATTAGGAACTTGACTGGGAGCAATTTGACTGGTAGCATAACATCTGATATATCCAAGCTGACACTGTTAAGAGAACTGTAAGGAACTGTCACACGAGTATATTCAATATGGTTTATTGCGGAGGGAGAAAGGAGTATAACTTTGAAAAATTAATTTTAATTTTCTCTTACACTACGCAGAGATTTATCAAACAATGATTTATCAGGAGAGATTCCAGCGTTTTTTGCTGATATGACGTCGTTGAAACTCATGTGAGTTTCAAATAACTGCATATTTCGGTTCTTTCTAGCTCTGCTTTTTGCGTTCTGTTTTGAAAGATTCTGTCTTGTCATTTTCAGAAACTTAAGCGGAAACCCGAGGGTCAACGGCTCAGTGATTCCAGAATCTCTTAAAGAAAGGATAGATAGCAGATCCTTAACACTAATGTAAGATTCAATATCAATCTTTTCGAGTCATGAAAAAATATAGTAGTCTCCTCTGCAAAATGTTCTAATCAACTTTTTATTTATATTTTTTCCCCATAACATGTTAATGAATACAGTTTGGATGGAATCCAGAATCCGACAAAAGGCAAAAGTAAAAATGTTCCAACGGCTGCTATCGCTGGGGCAGTGGCTGGCGGTTTTGCTCTGCTAATTATCGTTGCTATCATATTTGTCGTCACAAGGAGAAAACAGAGAACTAATAAAGGTATGAATGATCACCAGATTGAGATTTGATTTTACTGAAAAGGAAAAATTTGAAATCACTTCTTTAGTGGTTCACCAGCTTCCGGATCTGCATCAGTCACTACTGGTACTGTTAGCACTGAGACAAGATCATCCAATCCATCAATCATAACAAAGGAACGCAAGTTCACGTATTCCGAGGTACTAAAGATGACTAATAACTTTGCGAGAGTTCTTGGAAAAGGAGGCTTTGGAACAGTGTATCATGGAAACTTGGATGATACTCAAGTAGCTGTGAAGATGCTATCTCATTCGTCAGCTCAAGGGTATAAAGAATTTAAAGCAGAGGTACTTCAACAAGACATAGATCTGTTACTAGTCTTGGTCTTTTTAATGGCATTAAGTTTCTCTAATCATTTTTGTAATCTTTATCAGGTGGAGCTTCTTTTAAGAGTTCACCATAGACATTTGGTTGGACTTGTAGGGTACTGTGATGACGGAGATAAATTAGCTTTGATATATGAATATATGGCAAACGGAGATCTGAGGGAGAATATGTTAGGTAACATTTTAACTAAATGACTTTGATATGGGTCCAGTACAATGTCATCTCTCATTTTAAACACTTGAAACATTCAAAACCCAATACAGGAAAACGTGGTGGCAATGTTTTAAGCTGGGAAACCAGAATGCAAATAGCTGTAGAGGCAGCACAAGGTGAACAAAAGTCCTGACTTTGTTTTCTTACATTACTACAAGACAATTTGCGTCTGGTTGTGTGAAAGCAAAACTGACATAAACAATAACTTACCATTTGTAAAGGATTGGAGTATCTGCATAACGGATGTAGGCCTCCAATGGTTCATAGAGACGTGAAAACTACTAACATCTTATTGAATGAGCGGTTTCAAGCAAAACTAGCCGACTTTGGGCTCTCGAGATCTTTCCCAATCGATGGTGAATCGCATGTCATGACAGTCGTTGCTGGAACACCTGGTTACCTAGACCCTGAGTGAGTTGACTAATTAGTTTTCCAGCTCAAATGAGTAATGAATAATGTAAAATGTAATCTCTCTCTCTCTGATACAATATTTCAGGTACTACAGAACAAACTGGCTAAGCGAGAAGAGTGATGTTTACAGCTTCGGTGTAGTGCTGTTAGAGATAATCACAAACCAGCCAGTGATAGATAAAAATCGAGAGAAAGCTCACATTACAGATTGGGTCGGGCTCAAGCTCAAAAATGGGGACATAAGGAAAATTGTCGACCCGAAACTGATGGAGGATTATGATACAAACGGTGTGTGGAAGGTTGTTGAGTTGGCTCTAGCCTGTGTAAACCCGTCTTCGAACCGTAGACCGACGATGCCACACGTGGTGATGGAGCTAAACGAGTGTCTGGCTTTCGAAATAGACAGGAAACAAGGTAGCCAAGAGATGTACACACAGAATTCCTCTGTGTTTAGCCCATCCTCTGCTTCAGATTTCTCCCCTATAGCGAGATAAATTGAAAGTCTTTGATGTGTTGTGATTGTGAAGCTATGATATTTACAAATAATCGACTGTTCATATCGAAGTGTTTAAGACAGTTCTGTACTAAGTAGCACGGATACGGGTACGGGTACAAGAAACGGGTACGGAAACGGGTACGGAAAACGGCAAAATATAAATTTTATAGATACGGATACGGCGAGGATACGTTAATAAACATATATAAAAATATACATATACATATAATTATAAAGAAAATCATACTTAAATTTCAAGATAGCAAATTAGAAGATACTTTAGTTTTATATAAACCACCAGTTTTAAAACTTGACCATTAAAAAACATCTTAAAATCTCCTTTTTCTGTTTTTCGATAATTTTTTTCTATCTTATCTTTTCGGAAAAGTTTCCGAGCTGTCCCCAAGTTTCCGAGTATCCGAAACGTTTCCGGTACGGGGACGGCATACATTTAGAAGTACCCGTGCATCATAGGTTCTGTACATAGGAGTAGGTGGTTTTTCCTCAAAATGTATTAGCCTTTATTATGTGTAGCACTGATCTTTCACTGTTCTTCAAGCGAAGACAGAAACTTGAGTCGCTGAAGAAAATTCACCAGTCAGGAGGGAAAAGACAGAGATGAAGACGGAAATCGAAAAAATGCCCCTACTCTGTTTTTCTTGTTACAGCTTTCTTACGGCAGACACGTGAGTTCGGACCCTTTTGTGGGATATAGGATTGGACTAGGAGACAGCTACCATCATATGAGAGCCAAAATACATTGACCATTACAATGTTATCTCAGTCTTCGCCAATCCAGCACAATAAACAATGAATCTTAGAGTTTTCGACCATTCATCTCATTCTTGTCACTTTCTCTCAACTTGCTGTACCGTATCATTTGGCACCGTCGAAAAAATATCCTCAATTTTTTTTTTTTTTTTTTTTTTGCATTCGATTCAATAAGGAGACTTATAAGAAGTTGACTTGGAACTTTTGAGAAGTGGCTCATATAAATCATAAACTCATATGCATATCTTGATATCTCAGAAAAAAAGATATGTTCTTGCTTTGGCATACAGTACAGAAATAATGGAGAGACACGGTATGTTCATTGCCAATTTTATGCTGATGCTTTATCTTGTTCAGGCTCAAGATCCAACTGGTACGTAAAAAATTGTGTGTTTAACCTATATATGTGTGTTCTTGAACTGTTTCTTAGATTATAAGATATTTTTTCATCTATTATCTCAATAGGATTCATCAGTGTAGATTGCGGTTTACCTCCTCATGAGTCTCCTTACAACGCACTCTCTACTGGTTTAATGTATACGTCAGATGCCGGTTTAGTTAAGAGTGGGGAACCCGGTAGAATCGCCAAAGAGTATGAACCGAAGTACAGTAAGCCGCTTACGACACTGAGGTATTTTCCAGATGGAGTACGTAACTGCTACAGTCTAAATGTCACCCGTGACACCAAGTACCTGATCAAGGCCAAATTCGTATATGGAAACTACGATGGTCTTAAGATCGACCCAAACTTTGACCTTTACTTCGGTCCTAATATATGGACAACCGTGACTGAAAATGATACTAGACAGGAGATCATCCATGTGACGAAATCCAATTCTCTTCAGGTATGTCTTGTTAAGACAGGAACAAGTATACCTTTCATAAATGCCTTGGAGCTACGACCATTGCCAAAAACTGAGTACGTTACTGAAAGCGGCTCGTTGAAGTCTATATTCAGGGTGTATCTTAGCAATTCCGGTGGTATTATACGGTACGCATTGATAAAAGCTTTGAGCGTTGTGTTATATTTATATGCTTTCCTCAAATAAAAACCACAATCTTTATTATTATTGTTTTTGTATCAAGATTATTTTATAATTCAAAATTTTCCCTTATATCTATATGGTCTTTAGTGATTTCGTTCAATTGAGAGCTTCAATCACTATTTTTTTTTTTTTTTTTTTGGGTAAGCTGCAAGCAAAACACAAACAGAAGAAAATATTATATTAACTAAATACAAAATTGTAACAGGTATCCAGATGATAGATATGATAGAGATTGGAATACATACTTCATTGAGGAGTCATGGACACAAGTAACAACGACTCTGAAAGTAAACATTACCAATAGTAATGAATTACCACAAGGTGTTATGGAAAAGGGCGCATCACCTCTAAACGATAAAGAGACATTGAACATTACATGGAACGTAGTGCCTCCTACTGCAAAGTTATATACCTACTTGTACTCTGCAGAACTTCAGACTCTAAGGGCCAACGATACAAGGGAATTCAATGTGACGCTGAATGGAAAAAAAACGTATGGACCTTATAGTCCTAAACCGCTAGAAATCGAAACCATAATCAACACAGTACCAAAGGAATGTGATGGAGGAAAATGTCTTTTGCAGCTTGTGAAGACATCAAAATCAACTCTTCCGCCTTTACTTAATGCAATGGAGGCTTTCACTGTGATGGATTTCCCGCAAGTGGAGACAAATAACGATGATGGTATGAAGATTTAAAATTCTTGATCTTCTTATAATTGTTTTTGCTTGTGTGTTGATTATTGATATCATCAAGCGTTACAATGGTAGTTGCTGGTATCAAGAATGTTCAAGATACTTATGAATTGAGTAGAATCAGTTGGCAAGGAGATCCGTGTGTACCCGAAAAGTTTTTGTGGGACGGCCTAACCTGCGACAACTCGAATAATTCTACACCACCAGTAATCACTTCCTTGTAAGATAATATATGTGTATATTTACTGTTAAAAAATATACATGTATATATATTCTAATCACGTCAATTTCAAACTATACATCTCATACATCATGTCTTCAGAAACTTATCTGCAAGTGGATTAACCGGGATCATCAAACAAGCTATTGAAAATCTTAATCACCTGCAAAAATTGTAAGTATATCTCCACGGCTGACCAACAATTTTTCTTTTTTTTATAGCCTTGGATATGAATCATGCTTGATGGGTTATTTCACCTTTGATAATGCCAGGGACTTGTCAAATAACAATTTGACTGGAGAAGTACCTGAATTTCTAGCTTATATAAAATCACTCTTGGTCATGTAAGACTCTCATGAGACAACAATTTTGACTTTTTCTATTGGTTAAGATTTTTTTTGTCCAAAAAAGAATGGTTATTCGACTCCTTATCTTATCCAATAGAGACTTAAGTGGTAATAATCTCACTGGCTCGGTTCCTCACTCACTTCTTCATAAAAAAGGAATGAAGTTAAAGTAAGCTATGTGTTCTTCCTTTAAGCTTGTTATAACTCGAATTGATGTATTTGGCATTTTTAACAACACTGCATTTTGTAGTGTCGACAACAACCCTCATCTTCTTTGCACAGCTGGTTCATGTGTGAACAATGGACATAAGAAGAGTATTATTGTACCAGTGGTTGCATCAATTGCTTCAGTTGCCGGTCTTATAGGTGCAATCGTCATATTCCTTTTTCTCAGAAAGAAAAAGGCATCAAAAGTTGAAGGTATCAATCAATAAATAAGCTCAAGAGTAGTATCAAAACAGACATACATACAGATCAAACATAACGAGAATTTTGCATTGTAATCTTAGGGCCACGACCATCGTATATGCAAGCAACAAAGAGTAGATCATCTCAACCCGAAATAATAGCGAAGAATAGAAGGTTTACTTACTCAGAAGTTATTATGATCACAAATAACTTCCAAAAAGTCATCGGCAAAGGAGGGTTTGGAACCGTATATCATGGTTTTGTGAACGGTACAGAACAAGTAGCAGTTAAGATTCTTTCCCATTCATCGTCTCAAGGATATAAAGAATTCAAAGCTGAGGTAAATTCTCACCTCTTTATCACCACTTCAAACAAAGTTTTTATTATTCACCTATCTTTAACACCGTAACTTTTTTTAACTATGATTTGGGGTTTAGGTAGAACTTCTTCTTAGAGTTCATCACAAGAATTTGGTCGGTCTTGTTGGGTACTGTGACGAAGGAGAGAACATGGCTCTCATTTATGAATACATGGCCAATGGAGATTTAAAAGAACATATGTCGGGTACGCACACAAACAAAACCAACTGTATTGTTGTAGTTTTATGGTGATACAAGAAGACTCTCACACATATCCATATCTCCATTTAAAACACAGGATCACGTAACCGCTTTACTTTAAATTGGGGAACTAGACTAAAAATAGTCACCGAGTCGGCACAAGGTTGGTTTATAGATGACTCTTATGATTTTTCTTATGCTGTTTTTCTTTGCTTTTCATTTGACTAAACCTTCCGGATTTTCGACGACTTCTTCATCATCGATTCCCCGTCGGAAAACTGTCGGAATTTCCGACAGGAATATTTTCATCGGAAAACCCGTCGGTTAAAACCATGTTTTCTTGTAGTGTTCTATGATTTTTCGTATGTTTTTCTTTGCTTTTCATTTGACTTAACCTTTCGGATTTTGTGACATAGGACTTGAGTATTTGCATAACGGATGTAAACCACCAATGGTTCATAGAGACGTCAAAACGACAAATATACTGTTGAATGAACACTTTGAGGCGAAACTTGCTGATTTTGGGCTTTCGAGGTCATTTCCGACTGAAGGCGAAACTCATGTGTCAACAGTTGTTGCTGGAACTCCTGGATATCTCGATCCTGAGTAAGTATAGTCCCTTAAGATATTTTCACTTTTTTGTGCCAAAATTCTCACTTTCTTTAATGAGAAAAAATTGGTAAGATATATCTTCAAATCCATTTGCAGATATTATAGAACAAACTGGTTGACAGAGAAGAGTGATGTTTATAGTTTGGGGATTGTATTGTTAGAGATCATCACAAACCGACCCGTGATGGACCAAAGTCGTGAAAAGCCACATATAGCAGAATGGGTGGGGTTAATGCTTACAAAAGGGGACATCATAAGCATTATGGATCCAAATCTAAATGGAAATTATGATTCAGGTTCGGTATGGAAAGCTCTTGAACTTGCAATGTCTTGTCTAAATCCTTCTTCAACGAGAAGACCTACCATGACTCAAGTTGTTATTGGATTAAACGAGTGTCTTGCATCTGAAAATTCAAGGGGAGGAGCGAGTAGGGACATGGACTCGAAGAGTTCCATAGAAGTGAGCTTGACCATTGGTACTGAAGTGAGCCCAACAGCCCGATAGAGTACATAGAGAATTAAATGCTGTACCTCATGAATTTCCGATTGCTGTTTCTATTTTATGGAACTATCTTCAGACTCGTATGTCTCTTATAGGTCACCTTTATCAATGAGCTACGAACTTCTATTATTGATAGGCATCAATAAAACTTTAAAGTATCTTCCTTTTTTCTTTCTATAATATCATGGATACTTACCCATATGGTACCACAAACCCTGAAAAAATCAAACCCATAACTCTTTTCTTTTAATTAAAAAAAGTGTTCAAATGGATGGAAATTTTTATAGATTTAAAAAAGATTTAGAGTATACATGGGTTTTGTTAATTACTTTAATACTTACAAACTAATTTATAATAAACTATTTATTAATTTTTAATAATTTAAAACTACAAAATAATATTTGTCTATTTTAATTTTGAAATAATATTAGATAAATTTAAGATTTGTTTCTACTAAAACCGTAAAAAAGTATCCCGACAAAAACATAAAATCTTATTTTTTCCATATTAAATTATTTGTTTTTCCATCTTAAACTAGGGGGAATTGCACTAGATGTATCTTTTACATCTTTTTACTTCAATTTTGTATCGTTCCAAAACTCTTTGCATTAATGTATCTTTTTTTGTACGATCCACGCGTAAAAAGACCATTTTATCCCTACCGAAAATTAACCACTCCTTTTTTGTTATTTTTTTTCTTTCTCTTTCTTACTTTTACATTTTTTCACCCTTTGCTTTTGAACGGTGGATAGGATCCAATAGGTAAGATTTTCGGCCATTTAGATCACCGGAATGGAGAGAGAATCGATCGATCTACCGGAATTCTACAAAAAAAATTGAACTTAAAAAAAAATTTGCGAATGGATAGTTATGAGTAGATGTCCACAATATCTATCCACGTGGATACTACCACATACCCTTATTGTCCATCATAAGTGTTTAGCATGTGATATAAATCATGGTAGTGTCCACGAATAATCGAACCAAAATACTTTGTGTCCACGGATCACAATAATGTGATCTCTTGACCATCCTATTGTCCATCATAAGCGTTTAGCATGTGATATAACCGTGGTAGTGTCCACGAATAATCGATCCAACATAATTTTGTATCCATAGATTACAAATATGTTAACTCTTGACCATCTATTGTCCATCATAAGCGTTTATCCATGGTAAGCATCTTGTTAACTATTGTCCATCATAAGCTTTACCCATGGTAAGCATCTTGTTATGCATCTTGTCCATCATATGTTAAACCATCTTGTTAAGCATGAGATGTGATCGTCCAACATACTTTTAAGCATCTTGTTAAGCATCTTGTTAAGCATCTTGTCCATCATAAGCGTTTACCCATGATAAGCATCTTGTTAAGCATAAGATGTGGTAGTATCCACGTGGATGTATGTTATGGACATCTACTCTAAACTATCCATTCGCAATTCCGTATTATGTCCGAATTTTTTTTTTTTTGAATTCTGGTACATCTGCCTATTTTATCTTCATTCTGGCGGTCTATATTGTCGGAATCATCACCTCCCCTATCCTATCCACCGTCAAAAAAATGAGGGGTAAAAAATAAGTCTTAAAGTAAGAAAGAGAGTGTAAGAGAAAAGAAAATAATTAAGAAAAATAAGAAAATCGGATGGATCGAAGGGTGTTTGTGGATAGGTGATTGAATTAACTATCTATAACTACAAGATAAAAACTAAGGCTAAATGGTCATTAACCACCACTAAAAGATAAAAAGATACATAATAGCAATAAGATTTTCAAATATACAAAATTGCTATTACTTTTCAAAAAACATATAGTGGGTGCAATTACTTCCTTAAACTAGTTAGAAATAAGTGAGTTAATTGCACCCACTATATCATTTTTGGAAAGTAATAGCAAACAAGTATCTTTCAAAATCTTATTTCAATTATGTATCTTTTTTGTCTTCTAGTAAGTTAAAATGTCTCTTTTACCCTCCCTTCTTCAATCAATTTACCAATCTAATTAGTTAGTTCATGTAACTATTTACTCTTATTAGTTATTCATTTTTTTCTATTTAGTTTGTTTTGAACTACTTTTAACTGAACTAAATTGATTAATACAAATTGTAGGATTTGAATATATTTCGGCCCTGTTTAGAATTCGTGATATACTTGCTCAAAACTCATGGATACCGAAGATTATCCAGACGAAAATATGAAATGTGTTGTAGTTTGCGGCTCTTGGCTGGTCACCGGCGACAGAGCATGGAAATTCATCGTGGACGTAGAAAGGGTCTCTCGGGTCGTCCCAATGAAGATGAGCATGAAGATGAAAGAGATCGTCGTCCTTGTTATGGCCGAGTTTGGTTTGGAATGGGCTTTGAAGTTAAAGCTCAGCTACACGCCTTCTATTACCTTGTCCTCTGTTTGCAATGACAGCTCGCCGCCTATCATGGTCATAACAGATTTCAGGCTTTCTTGTTTCCTGGATATTCTGTCATTTGGCCGGTCAACGAAGCTATTCCTGTCGCTGGGTAAGATAGTTAGGAAAGAAGGCAACTCTGCAAAGAAAAAGGTGTCCAAGTTAGTTCACCGAGGGGGGTCCATAACTCCTAAGAGAATATTTGGTGATGCAACTCCCTCTGGTAGCAGAGACTCTCCGGTCATACTCGACGATGACACTGTTGAAGCGCTTGACTTGATGTTTCGTTCATGTTCACCTCCAGTCAAACGTTCTGATGGATTAATAGTTCCAGGCGTAAGGCCATTCGTTAAACAAGAATTTGTTGATAAGGTTTCAAATTCTCGAAACCATTCACCGGTCCAATGTGGTATGTTACTCAGTCCCTCCTTGTTTTCTGATAACTTCGATCCCGAAAAAAACCCCATTAACCAAGTTTTTTTGTCTTCGGTTTCATAGTATCCATCCAACGCTGATTTAACGGACAGAAGAGACAAACATTTTGCAAACAGCAAGCCACCATTCAGCTTTGAATTATTGGACAACGATAGTCAAGAAGATGGCCTCCCCAACGAAACTATAATATCAAAAGCGCTACCAAACATTCCACCTAGCGACGATTTAGTGGATATAGAAGTTAATTACGTTTCTGGTATCAAAGAGAAGGTCACCAATGACTCCGGGAGAAATAAAATAACGCTCCCCAACCCCCCAACTCCCACTGCATTAGTGGATAGTTCTGTTGAGCACGCTCCAGACAAGAGGGCCCCCATTCAGTTTCAATTTGCTAGATAGCCAAGAAGATGTATCCACGGATATCGAAACAGTTAATCACCCGGTGTCTGACCATGCTGATATGGCAGTAGGAGGTGAAGAAGATAATTGTACGCAAGATAGTGATGAGAATGGATCGTCAGACGAGGTACCAGTGGATGTTGGCAATGTGGATCGTGAGTTTTGGTCCAACCTCATCGATGATGAGTATGGAGGCTCCAACGAACTGGATGTGATGTCTGAAATCCCGTTGGACTAGGTAATAGATCGAAACACAAGGCTGTTGAATCTCATCCTGTACAGCAAGAATACGTGTACAGGTGGCGCGGTACTGAATCTGGTGGCACCTCATACCCTACCGACCAAGAACCAGCTGATATCCCGCCATTGGTGGATGACAAAACTTATCAACGAGATCCTGTCCATGACTTAGATTTAGAATCAATGGGTGATGATCTTTACAAGGGTAAACTATTCAAGAGCAAAGACGATTGTTTGGTATGGTTAGCAATCCATGCCATAAGGAACAAGTTTCATTACTTAAAATCTGTGTCCACTCTTCACAAGGTTGTTATCCATTTCCCGAATAACACTTGCAACTAGCGTATTAGGGTTCATGAGACGAAGGACACATGCTTTTGGGAGGTACGCAAGGCAGAGTTACATCACTCTTGCTGTACTGATACTAGGAATAAGTACCGGAAATTTGGGACGACAAAGGTCATTGCCACTGTTTTCAAAGATAAATATTCAGATCCCGCATCTGGTCCGAAACCAACTGGACTCAAAGCCTTATTGATGAAGGAGCTCCGTATCGATACATCGTATAACAAGTGTTGGCGCGAACGGTCGAAGGCACTCACGATGCTACGAGGTACAGATGATGGATCGTATAGGAAGTTTCCAGAGTTTTTGCATATGCTAAAACTCGCTAACCCTGGCACGATTGCTGATCTCGAAACCGAGGTTGACGCATTAGGCTGCGAGCGGTTCCTCTATCTGTTCTTAGCATTTGACACATCCATAAAAGGTTTTGCGAAGGTTCGCAGAATGATTATTGTGGATAGTACACATTTGAGTGGTAGATACGGGGGAGTTCTGCTTATTGCAAGTGGACATGATGCAAATTTCCAAGTCTTTCCACTGGCATTCTGTATCGTGGACAAAGAGAATGAGGAGTCCTGGACGGATTTCTTTTTCAAGCTTGAAAAGATTATTGCTGACAGCCCCACATTAACATTCATATATGACAGATGCCAGTCAATATACAAAGCAAAAGGTAGGATTTTCCCGCGAGCTCACCATGGAGCATGTCTTGAGCACGTCCAAAGAAATGTTAAAGCCAGGTTTAAATCCGCAGGGCTCGCCCAACTGGTCAAGTTGGCGGGGAATGCATACAGCATTGGTGCCTACCGTGAAACATACAATCGTATATGCAACAACAATGCAGAATGCGCAAAGTATCTTGACAATATAGGCGTTGAACACTGGACCAGAGCATATTTCAAAGGTGAACGTTACAATCTTATAACAAGCAATATAGCCGAGACATTGAACAAAGCGCTACTTGATGGTAGGAGCGAACCCATTGTAGATCTTCTCAAGTGTATACGGTCTATGTTGACTAGGTGGTTCAGTTGTAGACGAAAGAAATCAGCGGCACACAATCCCGAAGTTTCTATCGAGGTTGATAAGCTAATGGATGAACATATGCAGTCAGTCCACGGTTCTAAGATAGCTAGTGTTACGAACTGGAATTTTGAAATTGTCGGCCAGTTTGGGGGGGGGGGAATCGTTTCATGTTCTTCTGGAGGACAAGCGATGCACATGCAAGTTATTTGACAGGCTTAAAATCCCATGCGGCCACGCCTTAATAGCTGCGGACAGTTATGACGTACCATACGCGTCTCTATGCGATTCTCATTATAAGACATCCACTTGGAGGGCGACTTATGAAGGAGTGGTCAACCCAGGTGGGAATCCTAACGACATCGATATACCGGCTGATGTTCGCAACCGTTACCTTTATCCACCAGACGTTGAGAGACCATCTAGTAGACCTAAGGAAGGAAGGTATCCATCCATCGGCGAATACCAGACAATACCCTTACCCTTTGATGTGTATTTACATGTAGTCTTATAATTATTCTAATTTTTATATTTGCAATATTGTTTTCAGAAGGAGAAGACCCCTCGATCAACCCCAAACCGATGTTCCAAATGCGGAGGAGCTAATCACAACCGTGCTACTTCGAAAACCTAATAACAAATTGTTTGAATTTCGCTTTTTGTTAATAACGAGCCTTGTATTTTTTTTAATTAAGAGTGGATACTTGTTACGCTCCTCATCTTGGATGGCACCTTTTATTGTGTAATTGTCCATCCTTTTTGGATGGATACCTGTTGCATTAATTCGTTTTGATTTGAATTGATGTTGACTATTTGTAAAACTATTGATGTGGGTTTTGCTTTCCCCATGAAGTTTCTACTACTACGATTTACTAAGCAGCCGGCCAAAACTTTTTCGTTTTTACCGAAGTCTAAGAATAGTAAAATTCGCTTCAACTATACCTGTCGTGGATGGTTCGTTTTATTTCATTTTCGTATCTAGATCATTTTCCTTATATATTGAACATGTTAGAAAATTTAGACCTCCTACCACACGAGTACTACCACTCAGACCCCCTATTACGTATTAACAACGTTTCAAAAAATGAGTTTCGCTTCTGTTTCTACTGTTCCTACTTCTGATGAACCATTACCCTGCAGATCGGTAGGCATCGAAGCCCCAACCATGTGTTGGTGTGGGGAACGCATTGAAGTAGGATATGCTAGAACTCGTGCTAACCTTCATCGTTGGTGGTTCAAATGCCCACAAGCAAGCCGGATTAGATCAGAATAAGCTTTCTTTTCTGTTCTACTTTATTCTTTTTCCAGACTTTCTTTAAAAATACACTTCCTTTTTTCAAAACACTTCCCAAGTGAAGGTCATGTTCGCGAGTGGGTTGACGACGCGATTATGAAAGAAGTAGACAGGGTTTCAAAGGATGTCAAGAAAATGCATCAGGACGCTAAGCTTTTACAAAATTGGTCAAACGAAGTTGGAGACGAATTAGCGTTCAAGATAAACTTGCTCAAAACTCATGGATATCGAAGATTATCCAGCCGAAAATATGAAATGTGTCGTAGTTTGCGGCTCTTGTCTGGTCACCCGCGACGGAGCATGGAAATTCATCGTGGACATAGAAAAGGTCGTCCCAATGAAGATGAGCATGAAGATGAAAGAGCTCGTCGTCCTTGTTATGGCAGAGTTTGGTTTGGAATGTGCTTTGAAGTTAAAGCTCAGCTACACGCCTTCTATTACCTTGTCCTCTGTTTGCAATGACAGCTCGCCGCCTATCATGGTCACAACAGATTTCGGGCTTTCCTCTTTCCTGGATATTCTGTCATCTCGCCGGTCAACGAAGCTATTCCTGTCGCTGGGTAAGATAGTTAGGAAAGAAGGCGACTCTGCAAAGAAAAAGGCGTCCAAGTTAGTTCACCGAGGGGGGTCTATAACTCCTAAGAGACTATTTGGTGATGCAACTCCCTCTGGTAGCAGAGACTCTCCGGTCATGCTCGACGTTGACACTGTTGAAGTGCTTGACTTGATGTTTCGTTCATGTTCACCTCCAGTCAAACGTTCTGATGGATTAATAGTTCCAGGCGTAAGG
The DNA here is from genome assembly GCA_030180135.1 of Orychophragmus violaceus. Classification (NCBI taxonomy): domain Eukaryota; kingdom Viridiplantae; phylum Streptophyta; class Magnoliopsida; order Brassicales; family Brassicaceae; genus Orychophragmus; species Orychophragmus violaceus. The sequence continues at coordinate 85,816,402 of CM058229.1, read as the reverse complement.
CCATTCATTAAACAAGAATTTGTTGATAAGGTTTCAAATTCTCGAAACCATTCACCGGTCCAATGTGGTATGTTACTCAGTCCCTCCTTGTTTTCTGATAACTTCGATCCCGAAAAAACCCCATTAACCAACTTTTTTTTGTCTTCGGTTTCAGAGTATCCATCCAACACTGATTTAACGGACAGAAGGGACAAGCGTTTTGCAAACAACAAGCCACCATTCAGCTTTGAATTATTGGACAGCGATAGTCAAAAAGATGGCCTCCCCAACGAAACTATAATAACAAAAGCGCTACCAAACATTCCACCTAGCGACGATTTAGTGGATATAGAAGTTAATTACGTTTCTGGTATCAAAGAGAAGGTCACCAATGACTCCGGGAGAAATAAAATAACGCTCCCCAACCCCCCCAACTCCCACTGCATTAGTGGATAGTTCTGTTGAGCACGCTCCAGACAAGAGGGCCCCATTCAGTTTCAAATTGCTAGATAGCCAAGAAGATGTATCCATGGATATCAAAACTGTTAATCACCCGGTGTCTGACCATGCTGATATGGCAGCAGGAGGCGAAGAAGATAACTGTAAGCCAGATAGTGATGAGAATGGATCGTCAAACGAGGTACCAGTGGATGTTGGCAATGTGGATCGTGAGTTTTGGTCCAACCTCATCGATGATGAGTATGGAGGCTCCAACGCACTGGATGTGATGTCTGAAATCCCCGTTGGAGTAGGTAATAGATTGAAACGTAAGGCTGTTGAATCTCGTCCTGTACAGCAAGAATACGTGTACAGGTGGCGCGGTACTGAATCTGGTGGCACCTCATACCCTACCGACCAAGAACCAACTGATATCCCGCCATTGGTGGATGACAACACTTATCAACGAGATCATGTCCCTGAATTAGATTTAGACTCAATGGGTGATGATCTTTACAAGGGTAAACTATTCAAGAGCAAAGACGATTGTTTGGTATGGTTAGCAATCCATGCCATAAGGAACAAGTTTAATTACTTAAAATCTGTGTCCACTCTTCACAAGGTTGTTATCCATTGCCAGAATAACTCTTGCATCTGGCGTGTTATGGTTCATGAGACGAAGGACACAGGCTAGGAATAAGTACCGGAAATTTGGGACGACAAAGGTCATTGCCACTGTTTTCAAAGATAAATATTCAGATCCCGCATCTGGTCCGAAACCAACTAGACTCAAAGCCTTATTGATGAAGGAGCTCCGTATCGATACATCGTATAACAAGTGTTGGCGCGCACGGTCGAAGGCACTCACGATGCTACGAGGTACAGATGATGAATCATATAGGAAGTCTCCAGAGTTTTTGCATATGCTAAAACTCGCTAACCCTGGCACGATTGCTGATGAGGACATCATCTTGGCCGACACTCAGTTGGATGAACAAGACGGACCAGACTCTACCAAGAAGCTGACCGACCTGTTCCCGACCATGCGAGATGTACCAAGGACGCGTTCGGGACAGCGACAGATACATGCCGAATTCAAAAATGCCATGGATCAGCTGATCTCGAGGACAAGCTTAGAAGACCTCACGACCCAGCTAGGCCATCTCGACCAAGGACAACCTGTCCTGAACCAGTTGGCCCGGAGGATAAACCATACCGAAGCTGACGGCTCATTTGAGCAGATCACACCCTGGCCCATACTCCGGACGCACGGACCGACCATGATCTTCTGCATCGAGCCAAATGATTCTTTGACCGGTCTACCTCTGGGATAAAGATCATACTCTTTTTACCTTGTGAAGTTTTGTCCCAGATGGGTTTTCTTCACAAGGTTTTTAACGAGGTGATCCGAGGCCCATTCATTAGAGAGAGAGACGGGCCTCTTCTCTATTTCGACCAAGACTTTCCTTTCTCGTTTTAAGTCTTATTTCTCTTGTTTTTGTTTGTTATTTTTGTGGCCCAAGTGTTTTGGCCCATTTTCTTTTAGTTGCAAGTTGTTTAAAACACTCTCTTTTTGTTTAATGAAAGTTATGCAAGATTAAACTAAGAAAACCCTAAGAATAGGTGATCTCCTTCTCTCCTCAGTGTGGCTGCCCCTTTGGAAGAACGAGATCTCTTGGTTTTGCTTGCTTTTCAGATTGTTATTAGTGCTCTTACTGCTCTCTAGTTCCTAGACCATCACCGATCATCCACCGACCAAGCTGAGAGTGCCTTCGGCCAGCAGCTTTGTCCCATCCGTTCATCTCTCACTCTACCATCAATCACCATGCCTCTCCATCTCATATCATCTGGTATCAGAGCTAAAAGCTCCTAACCAGTCAGGTTATCTCTTTCCTTTACTCAGTTTTAGTCTTGTTTGCTTGCTGCCCATCTTTTCAAAACCGAAAAAATCAAAAAAAAAAGAGTTTAGGTTGTTTAGTTCTTTGTTATCAGCTTAGAAGTATCAATACAGATCCATTTGATTGCTTGCTGCCTGCTTATTCTCTTTGTCTCTGTTGTGATTGAATCAAGCTGAGAAACCAAGAGTATTTAGGTTGAAAATCGTGGTGCTAGGCTATAGAATCTTTGCGGCCGCGAGTTAGGAGTGCTAGGGTTTATTGTTGCGGTTTAAATTAAGTGGAACTTGGTTTAATTCTGGTTAATCTCATTCATTAAATCTTGGTTTAGCTCTTTCCTTTTATAGTTCTTTAGTTTATTAAAAACAAAAAAAAGATTTTCGGTTTGATAAGATTTTTAAAGAGAAAACCGGCTGTTTTTGTTCTTTGCTCGTCTTGATTGAGCTTTGAGTATTGCGGTCTGTTTTTTTGGTTATTAATCTGATTTAAGTGAGCTTTTCATTCTTGTTTTTTTTAGTGTTTACTTTCGGTTCATTAGTCAAAAAAAAAAAAGGATTTTTCATTGCCTTGTTCTCTTTCCGATTGATTTGCATTTGTTCGTTTCCTTTTTGTTCTGCTCGTTTCTCTTCTTTGGTGCGTTTGATCTGTTTGTTTAAGTGCGCAGAGAGTAATGGCAGACGAACAACACCAGCAAGGCGCTCCAAGTGACCTCACTCTTATCCTAGCGGCTATCCAGACGATTGGAGCCCGACTGGACCGTTTGGAGCGTCCCGGCAATCATCAGCCTCGGCCGGAAGATCAGCAACCTCCGCCCGGCGCCTTTCAGCCTCGGCCAGGAGAGCGTCCACACGGACCAGAGGCCCCACGTCCTCAGAACTACCAGCAATGTCGGCCAGACCAGCACCATGGACGAGTTGAGCGACCCGGACGCTTCCAGGACGTCCGACTGGACGACTTGGACGATGATACAGACGAGTTTGAGGATGGATACCACTGGCCTCGACAACCATACCAGCGTGATGTTGGGAATCCGAGCCAATTCTACAGATTCAGAATTCTCGCGAGTTACCGATAGCCTAGGATCTAGGGTCTAGTTAATTGAATCATGATCTCACCTCGTGAGTACCTGGAGTTTTAGCAGCGGAAGTTTGTGGTAACACGAGATCTGCAGCGCCCCAATCGTTGCGCCTCTACTGTTCAGTCCACACGCACACAAGCTGGAATCCGCCGGGATGCTAGGACCGGTGCTCGGATCTCCCTAGGACTTTAAGTTCTCTGAGGTTTCTGTGTTTTCTCTCTGAGAAAACACTCTGGACGGCGCTCAAAAATCAGATAGGTCGAATGTACAAAACGCGTTTATATATCGACCTAAAGTGAACCGAAACATCAGTCTCGGTTTCGCCTTTGTGTCGACCGACACACTTAGTGGTGTCGATCGACACACCTCCTGTATCGACTGACCCACCTAATGGTGTCGATCGATACATCTCATAGAAACTTATATTCGATGTGCATCCAATACACATCGATCAAATCATATGCCAATGATCAATCCCATATGGACTATGTCCAACTTGCTTAGGTGTGTGACCCTGTAGGTTCACACGATACCAGAAATGAGTTACAACTCATTTGTCATAAGCGGTTTCTAGCAAAACATTATGACTACCTAGTATCACATGAATTGTCCGATCTCGACAATACAACTATCATTAGAGTTCGTACAATGTGATTTCAGGACATAATCCCAACAATCTCCCACTTGTACTGGAATCATCTATTCCTATAATCCCTTCGTCTCTATATCTCGATATGGCATAAGGCAAGAGACTGTGTCATCCTTATTATAGCCAACATCATGTTCATCGAACTTCTGATCTATACTGATAAAACAAACGACTGACAATCACCTCGTTTGAGCACGGCCATGCATTTTCTCAGTATCAAATCTTCGATGGGCCCTGAGATATTTATCTCCCGTTATTACAGGAGGGACAAATCCCATCTTGTTCCATCCCTGTTTCTACACATACTTCATGATACGCACAAGCAATGCCGTTATAGCCGCCAGTTACGGAACGACGTTTGACAGGGTTAACGCGCACCAATTCACATGCTAGAAAGCATGATGAACTCATGTCTAAGGACTATACTCTATAGTCGTAATGAGAACCTCCCATGACACTGATATAGCTATCTTGTGGAGTTCTCATCAAGCGGGTCATGTCCGATTATATGTTCACCAACATATGTCTATGTGACTGACTGTGATAATCATATCATTGACTCCATGAAACTTAGTCCAACAGTCACCTCACATACTAGTCTGCGCGGTTGTTAGTGTCCCATTTTAACAACCTTGACTAGGGACAATCATAATTTATGTCATCTTTTACTTATAGGGTTTCATGATCAAGTTTTCAACTTGATGACCTATAAGATGACCATAAAGTACTTTGGGACCATTATTTAATTATCCAATAATTAAATAATACTGATGTCGGTTTTAACTTACACAAACACTGCCAAAGCATGTATATGTTAAGTTTACAACATAACTAAAATAACTCCCACTAGAATCAAGATCATCTTTTCAGATATCTTACACCTACAGCAACAGAATAAATTCCGTGCTTAGGTTGTGGGAGAGAGTGCGGTGCTATTGCTTGAAACAATTTCAACAAATTACACCGCCATTCAGATAAAAGCACTATTCTACGGTCTACTGCTTGGAGCCTTTCCAACAGTTAGCACCGCTATTCAGACAAAGAGACATAACCAGGTGGGAACCGGGAATCGTCTTTGTCCGACTAACTACTTTCAACTGGTTCGTCACTTTATCAGTTCACCACGAACCTATCCTTAGTGTTTCTCAACACTTGGGATATTTCTGGTAACTTTTTAGTGACTATTACCGGAATATATTGGTATATTCTCGTCATGCTTAAGCTGCATCTAGACGAGCGCAAAATATGGCATTTATGATGGATTATATTGCAGCAGCATTAGAACTCACACTCATTAATATTAGTTCAGACAGTGTTCAGAAACACTTCTTCTTACTAATATTGTTACTAGCTCAGCTTGTGTCCAAGACACTTCATCTTGCTTAGATTATTGCCATAAGACCTTTGGTATGAAGCCATTCTTGGAATCAAGCGTATTAGATCTGTCCAATACCTTATTAACATAAGGATTTTGACACGATCCAATTAGCTACTCTGATCCATTCCAATGGATCCTTATTCCAAGAATTCACGCGGCTTCTCCTATGTCTATCGTGTAAATTTGACTTCCGACCTAAATCTTGACAAGACTTTAGCGTCGGAACGTCATTTATGAGATTCAAGTATGTTAACAACACACTGTGTGAGAATTGCCATTACGCTCCCACTAGTCTCCTTGTAAACGCATGGTTTCTTTTTCTTTCTGATCAAGTCAAAACCTATTGACCACATCTGTCAGAATGTTGATTCCAACTCCAAGATGTTTGTTTCAACCCAGAAATGGATCGGTGAAACTAACATGCATACCCAGCCAATTTTCGGAGTTGGGCCTCACCATCGCTTCTTCGAATTTCGCATGTTCGTCACTTTTCAATGATCAGCAGATCACGACAATAGGTTACGAGATATCACTCTCGAGTTAGTGACGGATCCTTTCGGATCTGCGAATTTCAGGCTCCACAGGTGCAGATCCTACAGCACTTTGTAGATCTCACCGCTGCTCTTCCTAATCAGGTCGAGCAGCTTACTGTGTTTATCGAATTTCTTCGATGTGTACTTTTACTCCCACTGTTCCTTTTGAAAGTATCACCTTTCTTAAAAGACACAGTTCTGGGCAACAAAAGCACTGAGCCTTGGTTTCCTCAGGACAACCAGCGAGGTAGAACTTATCACATATAGATTCAAGTTCGTTTGTTGACTACTGTCTTACACAAACCTTGCAATTCCAATTAATCAGAAAAACAGATTTGGAAATTACCCAGTCCACATCCAATGTGGTGTTTTTCACTGATTCTGATAGAAACCTTTTAGCGTGAACATAGACATTTCAGAACGTATTCTTAAATGGTTATGGAAGATTCATGTGACTCATCATTGATCAGATCATATCTAATAAGATCTGATTCATTCCTTTAGATAATCACCCAATTCTTGACTCTAGTATTTTTCCTCCGCGATTCAATCGAGGATTTCAATACTTCTGTCAAATTGGTTATACACTTCATCTTTGAACTCCCTCAAGGGATTCCAGCTCGTGTCTCATCAAATGAACACAGCCATACTTATTGATGCCATCAATAAGGTAATGAAGTACAGAATATTTCCTTTGGCAATAATGCTTGTTGGGCCGCATACATCAGTATGTGTAAGGCCCAATAAGCCTCTGGCCCATTTCCTTTTAGCTCTGCTAAATGGGCCTTAGTCATTTGGTCACGTGAACAGAATTCATATCTCAAATGATTAAAATCAAATGAGTCCAAAGCTATGGATTTACCGAATCTGCTTCACTTTTGTGGTTAAACGACTATACCAAAGAAAGGTCGAGTTCGAGTCATCAGACTTAAACCGTTTGATATTTATGTTATATTTTAACTCATGTTGGTTTAACATATAAAACCCATTCTAAACGGGGTGCTACCATTAAATATTTCATTAAGATCAAAAGAACAAAACTTGTCTTTTATCAAATGAAAAACATTCAAATTCTCAAAAGAAAATGAAAGGCATTTTGCATATAGCAAGTACATGGTGGCAATTACTTAATTTCAAAAACCAAGTAGGAAAGGCTCCTACAAGTGGAGAATCTCTACGGCTCATGGAGCAACCATTGCTTCAACCAGACACGCAGTTCCACTTGTCCTTTCTTCAACGTTCTACTGTCGCTTAGGTCCTGCATATTTCAAAAATATCAGTACCACAACAAGTATTCAATACTTATGTAGAACTTGAATTAATAACACAACACCTGAAGAAGAAGTACCATACATCTTCCCCATCTCTTGTGAATCTTCCAAGAATTTATTGCAATCTCTCTTCCAATGCCCCGACTCATTACAGTAGAAGCACTTACTAACACCAGATGGGCTTGACTTGGGCTTAAAAGATGACACAGGCTTATCCTGATTCCAAATCTGGACGGCCTTGCCTTCACCCTTGTCTATAAAAGATTTCTCAAATCTTTTTCCCCTTTTGATGTTTTGCTCTGCTGTCTTGAGCATGCCATGCAGCTCAGTCAACGTCTTCGTCTTGCCTTTCTTGATATAGTTCTTAATGAACTTATCATAGCTTGACGGCAGTGACTGCAGAATGATGTCAGTAGCCAACTCTAAGCTGACAGGACATTCCAGTTTCCCCAGGTTATCAATGTAACCCATCAGTTTAATGACATGAGGACTTACTGGAGCATCCTCTGGTAGCTTGCACCCAGTGAGAGACTTCACCATCTGGAATCTCTCAACTCGTGCCAGATCTTGAAACTTCAGTTTCAGGCTGGTGATCATCTCTATTGGCCACTCCATGTTCTCATACTGACTTTTCAAGTCTTAGTTCATGGAAGCCAACATCAGACCACGCACATCTACCACATCAGTATAATGCTTATTCCAAGCATTATACACTGCATGCGAGCGATTGGTCCCAAGCTTTTCTGGAAGAGCCTTTTCAAGGACATAGTCCTTGCTCTCCTGCTTGAGAATGAATCTCAGATTCCGATACCAATCCAGGAAGTTGGATCCATTTAACTTGTCCTTCTCAAGGACGGATCGCAACGAGAAAGTAGTCATAGACATAAGCTGAAATCCAAGAAAAACAAAGATTTAGTTATGTATATGATGAGAAATCTTATCGAATAAGAAAACTCGCATTATATTCAAACAATGTTTCCTCTATGAACATAATGATCCAAGATCCATACTTCACCAAAATGTGAGTGGGCGACTCGCCATTACCCAAACTTTAGTTATCTAGGTAAGCAAATCATTGCTAATTGCACTCAGTACAACTCTTGGTTGTGGATGAGACAAACTATGTCTAATCCACTCTGATGTCTCTGGGCTCAGAACTTCTGATAGCTCAGTCAAGTAAAACCAATCCTTTTCTGTCTTGTGATCATTGACAGTTGCACTGCAAGTCTATCAATGACCACCTGTCTTACTCATTGTCACTGTGGATACCAAGGACTCCAAGATTATCCAACAATGAAACAAGTTTTGACAGTAGACAAGGTTGGGCAAGACATCAAGGTTACTTGATACTTAGTTGAGGAAACTAAACTCAAAAGTTTAGCAAATCAATTTCTTAGGTCATGTAATTGTTGATGTTAATGCACTGCAAGTCCATCAATGTTATTACCTGCCTTACTCACGTAATTGTGGACACCAAGCTCTTGGCTAGACATCACACAACTAAACGAGTCTTGACAGTTGACCACATTGAAGCTAATCTTTGATCAATGTTTAAGTCTAGTTTGGTTTCTGCAAATTCAAGGTTCAATAACCAGAATTTCGAATACTGTGTCGATCGACGCAGACTATGTCTGTCGATCGACACTACCAAACAAAACCGGACTTCAATAACCAGTTAATTCAATTAACCCGGTTTATTGAACCAGTCATATCGATCGACACAACCCATGTGTGACGTTCGACATAGACCTAAACCGAAGATAGTTTTGATAACCGGTCCAATCCAATTGAACCGACTTATCTGATCAAATTGATCTTAACCAATCGGTTTATACTAATTGGGATGATCAGTTCAATCCAATTGAACCAATTCATCCAATTTAAACCGTTTAAACCAGTTTCAACTCATTGCGATAACCAGTCCAATTCAATTGAACCGACTTATCCAATCAAACTGATTTATCCCATCGGTTCATGCTAATTGAGATAATCAGTTCAATCCAATTGAACTAATTCATCCAATTTTAAACCGATCTATTCGGACTTAACCAAGCATGATAACCGGTCCAATCCAATTGAACCGATCAACCATTCGATTGGTCTGTGTCGACCGACACCAACCTGTGTCGATCGATACGCGGCCGAATTTGTTCTGTGTCGACCGATACACAACCTGTGTCGATCGACACAGAAGGCTTTCGGTTTTTCTTCGCGAAAAACCCTAGCCGCCAAATCTGTCGATTTCGCCACCTTGTGTCGACCGACACACCCAGTGTGTCGATCGACACAGTGCGAAAACACAGATTCGCAGATCGATCAAATCGATCTCACCTGTTCACATTCAAACAACCTAGTTTGCGAATCTAAATCATCAAATTCGATTAACAGGTGTGATTCAATGATAAAACCCTAAGGCTCTGATACCACTGTTGGGAATCCAAGCCAATTATACAGATTCAGAATTCTCGCGAGTTCCCGATAGCCTAGGATCTAGGGTCTAGTTAATTGAATCATGATCTCACCTCGTGATTACCTGGTGTTTGGCAGCGGAAGATGGATCAGGTAATACGAGATCTACTGCGCCTCAGATGCTGCGCCTCTATCGTAGTCCACACGCACACAAGCTGGAATCCGCCGGGATGCTAGGACCGGTGCTCGGATCTCCCTGGGACTTTAAGTTCTCTGAGGTTTCTGTGTTTTCTCTCCGAGAAAACACTCTGGGCGGCGCAGAGCAACTCTCACTTGATCGAAATACATAAAACGAGTTTATATATATTGACCTCGCGGTGAACCGAAACATCAGTCTCGGTTTCGCCCTTGTGTCGACCGACACACTTAGTGGTGTCGATCGACACACCTCCTGTATCGACCGACCCACCTAATGGTGTCGATCGATACATCTCATAGAAACTTATATTCGATATGCATCCAACACACATCGATTGATCATTTGCCAATGATCAATCCCATATGGACTATATCCAACTTGCTTAGGTGTGTGACCCTGTAGGTTCACACGATACTGGAAATGAGCTACAACTCATTTGTCATAAGTGGTTTCTAGCAAAACATTATGACTACCCAGTATCACATGAATTGTCCGATCTCGACAATACAACTATCTTTAGAGTGCGTACAATGTGATTTCAGGACATAATCCCAACAGATCGGAGCCCGACTGAACCGTTTGGAACGTCCCGGTGGACATCAGCCGCGGACGGACGAACAACAACCTCGGACCGGTGCTTTTCAGCCTCAGCCAGGAGAGCATTAGCACGGACCAGAGGCGCCACATCCCCAGAACGACCAGCAACGTCGACCAGTACAGCACCGCGGACGAGTTGAACGACCTGGACCTAATGATATCAAGCTAAAGCCACCTACTTTTGCAGGAAAAGTGGACCCGGAGGCATATCTAGACTGGGAGCGGAGGATGGAGCATATCTTCGACCATTACGGATATCCCGAAGCCAGGAAGATATCCCTAGCAGTGGCCCAGTTCACAAGACATGCACTATCATGGTGCGACCGGGACGCTGCAGAACGAAGGCGCCATCGGTACGAACCGATCGCTACGTGGACTGACATGAAGTTCCAGTTAAGGCGCAGGTATGTTCCTGCCCATTTCCACAGAGATTTGCAGAAAACGTTTTCGTAAGTTGATGCAGGGAACTAAGACGGTCGAAGAGTACTTCGAAGAGTTCGAGCAATTGCGGAATAGGCTTGAGCTAGACGATTCAGAAGAGACTCTGATGGCCCAGTTCGTGGACGGACTGAACGAGAGGATCGCTAGAAAGGTAGAAATTCAACCTTATCACGATATGCCCGAGTTGTTGCACTTGTGTATACAGGTTGAGCATCACAACAAGCGGAAGTCCGCGACCACAACCCGGCCTAGGACCAACACGCCTTGGACTGCACCAGCTCCACGGCCCGTTGACAAAGGTAAGTCGGTTGAGGTCGAGTCCAGGTTCAAGAAGCCGACCATTGAGACGTCTAAGCCCAACCGACCAGACCCAGGTAAGTTTACTAGTACGTCCCATTCTAGAGATATCACATGTTTTAAGTGTCAGGGTAAAGGACATATGGCTCGAGACTGTCCAAACCGGAGGGTCATGATCTTGAACGAAGCCGGTGAGTACGAGTCTCAGGATGAACAGGAGGATGAAGACATGGAGGAACTTGACACAGGGACACCCATAGAGTATCCTGACTCTGGAGAGCAACAAGTTATCAGAGAGCTCTCAGTGCGCTTGTTGATCCCGAGACGGTTCAACGAGAGAACATCTTCCACACTCGATGTACCGTGAACAACAAGGTATGTAGTCTTATTATTGATGGTGGGTCTTGTACTAACGTGGCCAGCAGGAACATGGTCGATAAGCTCGGTCTTCAAGTGACTAAGCACCCGCGACCGTACCGACTTCGGTGGCTGAACGATGACACGGAGATCCGGATCGCAGATCAAGTAACCGTACCTTTCAGCATTGGATGATATCACGATCAGGTAGTGTGCGACGTGGTTCCTATGCAGGTTGGACACCTATTGCTCGGCCGACCATGGCAGTTCGACAAGGAGTCCTTGCACAACGGGCGGACCAATCATTACTCGTTCATGCACGACAAGCGAAAGTACCAGCTCGCCCCTCTTACACCGCAGGAAGTGCTTGAGATGCAACTACACCTTGCCAAGGATAAGAAGAACCGTAAGACCAATCTTATTATTTCTTCACATTCTGTTTCTAGAGCTATTGTACAGAACACGCAGGTGCTACTAATGATCTTCAGGGAGAGCTTTACATTCGTGTTCAGACGATGTTGAGCTTCCCCGAGAAGTTGTTTCTTTGTTGGACAGGTTTAAGGATGTCTTTCCGGACGAGATACCAGCCGGTCTACCGCCCATACGAGGCATTGAGAATCATATTGATCTCGTGCCAGGAGCGGCTCTTCCCAACCGACCTGCATACAGGGTGAATCCGACCGAGTCCAAGGAGTTGGAGAAACAAGTGCAGGACCTCATGTCCAAGGGTTACATTCGAGAGAGCCTCAGCCCGTGTGCGGTACCCGTCTTGTTGGTTCCTAAGAAAGACGGATCTTGGAGGATGTGCGTCGACTGTCGGGCCATCAACAACATCACCATCAAGTACCGACATCCCATACCACGGCTGGACGACATGTTGGACGAGCTACACGGAGCGACCGTGTTCTCTAAGATCGATCTACGCAGTGGGTACCATCAGGTTAGAATGAAGGAAGGCGACGAGTGGAAGACGGCTTTCAAGACTAAGCATGGCCTTTACGAGTGGCTGGTCATGCCATTTGGCCTTACCAATGCGCCCAGTACGTTCATGCGCCTCATGAACCAGGTCTTGAGGGCCTACATCAGTAAGTTTGTAGTTGTTTATTTCGATGATATCTTAATCTATAGTCGATGTTTTGCTGATCATCTGGTGCACCTTGAGCAAGTAATAGATACTCTTCGACAGGAGGGTCTTTATGCGAACCTCAAGAAGTGCACCTTCTGCACTGATAAGCTTGTCTTTTTAGGTTTTGTTGTGAGTTCGCAGGGCTTACAGGTTGACCAAGAAAAGATCAAAGCAATTGAGGAATGGCCGACCCCGACCACGATCGGCCATGTTAGGAGTTTCCACGGTTTAGCCAGCTTCTATAGACGGTTTGTGAAGGATTTTAGCACAGTGGCCGCCCCACTCACAGCCGTGATCAAGAAGGACGTCCCGTTCAAATGGGGCCAGTCGCAGGAGACCGCATTTCAGAAACTCAAGGATTTGTTAACCCATGCTCCTATTTTGGTTTTGCCTAATTTTGATAAGACGTTTGAGATTGAGTGTGATGCTTCAGGTTTAGGGATTGGAGCTGTTCTGACACAAGGTGGGCGACCGGTCGCCTACTTCAGCGAGAAGTTGAGTGGAGCCACGCTCAACTATCCTACCTATGACAAGGAGTTGTATGCGTTGGTTAGATCCTTGGAGACTTGGCAGCATTACTTGCTGGCCAAGGAGTTTGTTATTCACACCGACCACGAGACGCTCAAGCATCTGAGAGGACAGACAAATCTGAAGAGGAGGCACGCTAAGTGGCTTGAGTTCGTGGAGACCTTTCCATACATCATCAAGTACAAGAAGGGAAAGGAGAACGTGGTAGCTGATGCATTGTCCAGGAGATACACACTGATCAGCACCATGGAGGCCAAAGTCTTGGGGTTTGAACTTATTAAAGAAGATTATGATACTGACCCTGATTTTGGTGAAATTTTTCAGGAATGTAGCAAAGGACCGAAAGGAGTTTTCTACTTGCATAACGGGTTCCTGTTCAGGGGCAAGCGGCTGTGCATTCCTCAGGGATCGATGAGGGAGCTTCTGATCCGAGAATCCCATGGAGGAGGACTGATGGGACACTTTGGCGTGGACAAGACACTGAGTGTCCTAGTAGAGCACTTCTATTGGCCACATCAGAAACGAGACACGGAGCGTTTCTGCTCCAAGTGCATCACATGCCTTAAGTCCAAGTCCAGGTCACATCCTCACGGTCTTTACTTACCTTTGCCTATACCTAACCGACCATGGGTCGATATTTCTATGGATTTTGTGCTTGGTTTGCCTAAGATCAGGAACAAGGATGCGATCTTCGTTGTGGTCGACCGGTTTTCAAAGATGGCTCACTTCATACCGTGTTCTAAGACGAATGATGCGACCCAGACAGCCGACCTCTTCTTCAAAGAAGTGGTCAGATTGCACGGACTGCCACGGACCATCGTCTCGGACCGTGACCCGACCTTCCTAGGTCACTTCTGGAGGACGTTGTGGAGGAAGCTTGGTACCAAGCTACTGTTTTCGACCACTTGTCATCCACAGACAGATGGACAGACCGAGGTCGTGAACCGGACTCTCTCAGCCCTCTTAAGGGCCACGGTTGGTAAAAATTTGTCACATTGGTTGGATTGCATTCCTTTTGTTGAGTTTGCTTATAATGGTGCCAAACACTCTGCTACTAAGATGTCTCCTTTTGAGGTTGTTTATGGATTTAAGCCAGATACGCCACTTGATCTGAAGCCACTACCAGCATTGGAGTTCATCAATCTTGATGGAGAGCGTGATAGGTTCGAGGCCGTAATCCAAGCTGTACTGCAAGTGCACAGTCAAGTGATTGAAGTATCGAGAAGAGGTATCGGGAGCAGTACACAGAAACTCTGGTCTCGCCAAACATAGGAGAGACCGTCGACATTTAGGCTAAGGCGACTGCAGTTGTGAAGTTCACTAGAAAGCAAAGCCCGAACGGTAAATCCAAAAGCAAGATTGGAAATCCAAGCGGTTGCCCCACGTGGAGATGGACGCAAGTCTAGGGTGTTCTGAAGAAGATCAGACAAGCAGACAAACGCAATCAGTCAGGATCTAATTAAGGACACTCCCAGAACTGAAATGAGCATATTGTCGAGTTTTAATGTCTCAGATTTGTCTCCTTATTGTGCAGCTGATACTGTTCTGAGGCCAGAACCTCTTCAAGAGGGTGGGAATGATGAGGACATCAGCTTGACCGACACTGAGCTGGACAAGCGAGACGGCCCAAGCTCTACCAAGAAGCTAGATGACATGATTCCAACCATGCGAGACGTACCAAGGACATGTTCGGGGCAGAGACATATAGAAGCTGAATTCAAAAACGCCATGGAGCAGCTGATCTCGAGGATAAGCATAGAAGACATCACGACCCATCTAGGCCAGCTTGACCAAGGACAATCTGTCCTTAACCAGTTGGCCCATAGGATGATCCAGACAAGAGATGGCGACCCATTCGATCCGACCACGCCCTGGCCACTACTT
Source organism: Orychophragmus violaceus (assembly GCA_030180135.1). Taxonomy (NCBI): domain Eukaryota; kingdom Viridiplantae; phylum Streptophyta; class Magnoliopsida; order Brassicales; family Brassicaceae; genus Orychophragmus; species Orychophragmus violaceus. The sequence continues at coordinate 85,801,343 of CM058229.1, read as the reverse complement.
CGGACGATCGGACCGAACTTGATCTTCTGTGTAGATTCAGACGATCCATCGACCGGTCCTACCTCTAAGTACTGAAAGCGTATGTAAAATAAACTCCAAAATCCTAATTGTATAGGTTTTGTCCCAAATGGGTTTTCCTCACAAGGTTTTTGACGAGGTGATCCGAGGCCCGTTCGTTAGAGAGATAGGCCGGCCAGCTTTTCTATTTCGAACAAGACTTTCCTTTCTCGTTCTAAGTCTTGATTTCAAAAACTTGTTTTTTTTTAGCTCATTTTCGATCGGCCTTTTTGTTTCAAAAATGGCCCATAATACTTTCAGTTTCTCCAGTTATGCTCCAACACTCTTTTAGTTTAACCTGTAGAAACTCTAAGTAAGTTTAAGCTACAGAAAGAACCCTAAAACGGTTGTGCTCTCTCATCTCATACCGCGCGGTAAAAACCATGATAGATCAACTCCCCCACATCTTCGCTTTTTATTGCTTGCCCGTCAAGTTCTAAACAGTGAACTCATCATGTAGTCAAGTAGCTTTGAAACCACTCTTCACGACCACTCACTGACCACGCTTAGAAGCAGCAACACTCAGATTCCCCTTAGTAAACCACATGAAAGAATCAACCTGCAGACATCAAGACCAACATATACTTCCCTCACACACTTAGCAACTGTCCTAAGTAAACTCCACAATCACATTCACGCATTCAAATTCTCCCTACTAACTTCTGCAAGTATTTAAGTGCGGTCTCACCTAAGGAGTATCGATCAAAGGCACATGGACTCTTACCTTATCAGCTCTAGACCACCATACTATCTTTCTATAGTCCCTTTCTTCTCTTTTCCATTCCTTAGCATTCTGATTTTTCCCCATTGGGTATCATTTTTTTTTTTCAGTGCTCTTCCCGTTAAGGGGTGTACTTTGGACACATTCCATGGATGCACAGTATATGATAGTTGTAGCTACCACTCCCATGACCACTTCGGAGTTACTAACTCATCCTCAGTTTACTATTTTTTTTTTTTATGGAAGGGGAGAAGGGAACTAAATAGGACATGTTTAGAGGCTGTGTCAGAACTAACAAGGGAATCTGACACAAAGTATACCAAGCCCTTATGTGAGAAATCTAAGTCAGTATTAAGGTAAAGTCAGTAAAAGGATCCTCTGATACCTGAAGTGATGTGGGTGTCCTCAGTAGGTTGATCCATGTCTGGGTTTTCTAATAGTCAGAGATAATCTGCAGCTTCATCCCAATGGTTACTTAAGTTCCTGCAAGTGCTGCTAATTTTCTCAAAAATTCATTGTTTCTTACTTAAACAATTTTGACTCAATAAAACAAATTTTGAAAAATTTTAATTGAAATTTTTTAACTGACTCTAAGAAAACAAAAGAAAGAAGTTAGTAGAACCTCCCCCACACTTAAGACACACTGTCCCCAGTAGTGTCAAGCGAAGGATTGGCAAAAAGAAATAAAATTTTGTTTAAGGAATGGTTAAGTTCTGTCGGGTTTTACCTCTGTCGCTCAGGCATCGATCGTTGCACTAGGTGCGTCGACCGTTGCTAGGCGATTTTTCGTGTATGATCGATCGTTGCTCAGGACCGCAACGATCGCTGCAATGCGATTTCGATCGTGTTGTGACGATCGACACATTAGTGTGTCGATCGACGCACTGCGTATATCGGATCAGTCAGCAAGTTAGCAGGTTAGTCCGTTGGTAAAACCAAGTTTTCGTTCCTGCAAGCTGAAAACACTAAAAACAGAGTAAAATCAAGGCGACAAATGTATCTAATCAAGCACAACCATCCAAACATAGTAGCATACTAAAAATCAAAGGAAAAAGTGCAAAAGAAAAAGAAAATGAAAATCAGAGTACAGAACCGAATGTATAGAGATGGAGGCTACGCTCCCTCGCTATCATCATCTATCCCAGCATATGGATCAGTACCACCGGAGTCCTCAGGAGAACGCTGTCTGCGTCGAGTAGTAGGGACGGGCTGATGGACCTGTGGCTGTCTCCTGCAGGTGCAGGTGCGCATGAAGTTCCAAATGCCCCGCAGAATCCCATCCTCTCTCTCTCTCTCCACTCTGCATCAGACATATCACCATAGGACACTGTAATCTCAGGATAAGGGCCGATGTCAGCAGCAGGAGCAGCAGCTGGCGCAGGGGCAGAAGAAGATGAAGCTCGTGTGGAAGGCTCTCCCAGCGGATGCGCCATAGAAGGGACTCCACGCTGCGCGGTCTCAGGAGGCTGGAATCTCAGGGCCTCCAGTGTATCAATCTCATTAAACTGCCGCGTCGGCCCATCTCGCTAGTGTGTCGATCGACACCAAAGGTGTGTCGATCGATGCATGATCTCAAAAACGGACAGTGAGCTCAATCTCTCGGCCAAACACTCCAAAAATCCCAAAATGCTCCAATTTCTCCAATTCTGCTCCAAACCTGATTAAACCTGTAAAAGACTCTAAAAGAACACAAAAGAACACTAAAACACAATTATATCATGGCATAAAACCGGTAAAAACCATGATATATCAACTCCCCCACACTTAGCCTTTGCTTGCCCTCAAGCAAAACAGAGAACTAGAATGTAGTGAAGAGGTTTGAAAACTCTTCAGAAACTCTTTTCACCTTAGAAGCAGCAACACTCAGATTCCCCTTAGTAAACCACATGAAAGAATCAACCTGCAGACATCAAGACCAACATATACTTCCCACACACTTAGCAACTGTCCTAAGTAAACTCCACAATCACATTCACGCATTCAAATTCTCCCTACTAACTTCTGCAAGTATTTAAGTGCGGTCTCACCTAAGGAGTATCGATCAAAGGCACATGGACTCTTACCTTATCAGCTCTAGACCACCATACTATCTTTCTATAGTCCCTTTCTTCTCTTTTCCCTTCCTTAGCATTCTGATTTTTCCCCATTGGGTATCATTTTTTTTTTATCAGTGCTCTTCCCGTTAAGGGGTGTACTTTGGACACATTCCATGGATGCACAGTATATGATAGTTGTAGCTACCACTCCCATGACCACTTCGGAGTTACTAACTCATCCTCAGTTTACTATTTTTTTTTTTTTTATGGAAGGGGAGAAGGGAACTAAATAGGACATGTTTAGAGGCTGTGTCAGAACTAACAAGGGAATCCGACACAAAGTATACCAAGCCCTTATGTGAGAAATCTAAGTCAGTATTAAGGTAAAGTCAGTAAAAGGATCCTCTGATACCTGAAGTGATGTGGGTGTCCTCAGTAGGTTGATCCATGTCTGGGTTTTCTAATAGTCAGAGATAATCTGCAGCTTCATCCCAATGGTTACTTAAGTTCCTGCAAGTGCTGCTAATTTTCTCAAAAATTCATTGTTTCTTACTTAAACAATTTTGACTCAATAAAACAAATTTTGAAAAATTTTAATTGAAATTTTTTAACTGACTCTAAGAAAACAAAAGAAAGAAGTTAGTAGAACCTCCCCCACACTTAAGACACACTGTCCCCAGTAGTGTCAAGCGAAGGATTGGCAAAAAGAAATAAAATTTTGTTTAAGGAATGGTTAAGTTCTGTCGGGTTTTACCTCTGTCGCTCAGGCATCGATCGTTGCACTAGGTGCGTCGACCGTTGCTAGGCGATTTTTCGTGTATGATCGATCGTTGCTCAGGACCGCAACGATCGCTGCAATGCGATTTCGATCGTGTTGTGACGATCGACACATTAGTGTGTCGATCGACGCACTGCGTATATCGGATCAGTCAGCAAGTTAGCAGGTTAGTCCGTTGGTAAAACCAAGTTTTCGTTCCTGCAAGCTGAAAACACTAAAAACAGAGTAAAATCAAGGCGACAAATGTATCTAATCAAGCACAACCATCCAAACATAGTAGCATACTAAAAATCAAAGGAAAAAGTGCAAAAGAAAAAGAAAATGAAAATCAGAGTACAGAACCGAATGTATAGAGATGGAGGCTACGCTCCCTCGCTATCATCATCTATCCCAGCATATGGATCAGTACCACCGGAGTCCTCAGGAGAACGCTGTCTGCGTCGAGTAGTAGGGACGGGCTGATGGACCTGTGGCTGTCTCCTGCAGGTGCAGGTGCGCATGAAGTTCCAAATGCCCCGCAGAATCCCATCCTCTCTCTCTCTCCACTCTGCATCAGACATATCACCATAGGACACTGTAATCTCAGGATAAGGGCCGATGTCAGCAGCAGGAGCAGCAGCTGGCGCAGGGGCAGAAGAAGATGAAGCTCGTGTGGAAGGCTCTCCCAGCGGATGCGCCATAGAAGGGACTCCACGCTGCGCAGTCTCAGGAGGCTGGAATCTCAGGGCCTCCAGTGTATCAATCTGTGTATATCCAGGAGCAGGAATCTCCAATCCACACTTCCCCGAGATCGGATCGTGGTAAACCCAAATGCGCCCCTCCTTGAGCCAGGTAGCGCTCTGCAAGTGGCTGAAATCAAGGAACTCCTTGGCTGTGTCACACTCTGTGCCCGCTAGAGGAATCCCGCAGTGCATAAAGATGGGAGTAAGCAGGCTCCCCACTGTCTCAGTACGAACACCATCAAATGGCTTCAGCTGCAGGTCACATAGATGCTGGGCAAAAACAGCTCCCAAATTGAGACCCTTAGTAGGATCTCTCACGCCAGAACCCTCAAACTGATCTCGCAGCCCGATAAACAACATCTCCATCTCATACTTGCGCATCTTGTTGGCCTCATACTTGCACAGCAAGCTCCAACACAAGATACGCAAGACATATCTCAGCACAGGATGCCTCACCTGCTTCACCGGTGTAGTCCTCGAGTTGTATCGACCACTGCCAATACACTCCCAAAATACCCGAGCCTCCTCTGGATCCCACTCAAGTGGCATGCCAATGCGTCTCGGCTCAGTGCTAAAACCGTAGATCCTGCAGATATCTAGTAGAGGAATCCGATACCTGACTCCCCAACTCATGAAGGTAAAGATACCTCCTGTAGCGCTCCTGCTGTCTGGAGACGGGTAAACCACTCTGCAAGTGGCTAGCAACTGTCTGACCAGCTCTGGGTACATATCATAAGGCCGAATAGGCATTGTCCCTAGACCAATGCTCTTGCACACCGCAAGTACCTGCTCATCGATCCCCAGACTCTTACAGGTAGAGTAGTCTGCAAACTTGGTCGGTTTGATAGTCATCCCACACCAACCGTTGTATAGCAGCGAGTCAAATTCATCCCACTGGCTAAGCAGTAGCCTCTCTGTAAAATCGGCCGTCTTGAGGAACTCAGCAATGTTCTGCGGCCATTGTGTGACTGTCGGGATATCCGTCGTGTCTGCTCGGGGCCAAGGCAATGCTACTGCCGGACCAACTCTAACATAAGGCTCAGGTGGCTGAGACTCTCTATGAAACCACCCTGGTGGTGGAATGTACTGTCGTGTGGCTGTTGCTGCTGTTGCTCGGCGCTTGCGGGGTTGTCTTTGAGTTGCCATCTGCATAAGAGAAATTCAAACACAAATAAGTCTCGGCAAACTCTCTGTGAAATCGCGAAGCATCGACCGTTGCACCTAAGGCATCGATCGTTGCAAGGCGATTTCGCATTATCGAACATTTCCACAAAATCGCAAAGCAACGACCGTTGCAAGGCGATTTCAGCCGCAATCAAAATCATAAATCATTCTAAATTCGTTCCAAATTTGCACTAATCAGCCTAAATCATCACCAACCATCCTAAATTTAGTCCTTTTAAGCATGCATTCATCAGTTTCAATCCAAAAACTCAATTTCTAAACCCTAAAATTAAATCCGAAAATCATAAAATAGAGGCACACTACCTTGGATTCGTGATGTATGGGCTATAAGAATGAATTGATAGTGTAAAATCGAGAGAATAGTACTTGAAATCGAAGAAAATGATGAAGAAATGAGAGTTTTGGGGTTTTCGGTTCGTACGGACGGCGAGAAATGGAGAAGAAAAGAGGAGAGAAGGGTTTAAGGCAACTTACCTCGGTCGTGGGTGCAACGACCATTGCTATAGAGCAACGATCGATGCTGGGTGAACCAAATCGATTCCGGTTTAGCACGCGTACCTTAATTTTGCAATTGAACCAATTGCAACGATCGTTGCACAGGTCCGCAACGATCGTCACAATGCGATCTATCTCCTCGTCGTAATCTCCTTGAAATGACCGGTGCACAAGTGCATCGATCGTCACACATCTCCAGACTCGAGTTCTACAAAAACAAACAAAACGTGAAATCTTAAGAAAAACACCAAAAATAAGAAAGAAAAACAACTAAACCTAACAGTGGGTTGCCTCCCACTCAGCGCTTGTTTAAGGTCATTAGCTTGACCGGGCGAACAAGATCAGTTTGCTGGAGATCCTGACAGAGACTTTGATTGTCTCTGTGCAAGCCTCCTCATCCATGGTGGAGAATAAGCTGTATCAGAATGATCATGTCCTAGAAAAGAAGGAGTAAACTGCTCTCCAGGATCCAAAACCGTAGTGTGGCTTGACTGCTCATCATTTCCATCCACAATGGTGAAGGTCTGCCCATCTATCAGTGGCTTGCGCAGCTTGTCCATCTCGAAATGCAGCGGCTCATCTCCCAGGTGGAGGTCTACCAGACTGTGTCTAACGTCTATCACTGCTCCCGCTGTAGCCAAGAATGGTCTTCCAAGTATCAATGCATCATCAGGATCATTGTCATACTTCAGCACTAAGAAGTCTGTTGGAACTAAATAGTTTCCAACTCTCACCGGGACGTCCTCAAGGAGTCCTTCCGAAACTCGTATAGACTGATCAGCTAGGACAAGAGAGGTCCTAGTAAGAGAAAAATCCAGCATACCCAGCTTCTCTGCCACAGAATATGGCATAAGACTTCCAGCAGCTCCCAGATCACAAAGAGAGCGCCTAAAACTATCCTCAAAGATAGAACAACTTAGCACAAAAATCCCAGGATCAGGCAGCTTCTTGGGAACCTTGGTTAACAGAACATCACTTATCTGTTGAGGGACTACAATCACCCAATCCTTCAGCTCTTCATCTAAAGGCAACATCTTGTTCAAATACCTCTGCGCACATGGGTGATAAGGTGGATCATCAGATGAGGGAATTTCTTCCAACTCTTCACCAATCTCCTCTAGCTTCTTAAGCTCTTCAATCTCCTGCTTAATCACTTCAGATACTGAGGGATATAGTCTAGTGAATTGTGCATAAATCTCCTCCTGAGTGATCTCAGAAACTCCAGGGAATAAGCGATCAATCTCCAAATCTGCGTCAATGCCATCATCATTCGGCGAGTCTGTCTGTTCACGACCTGCATCGACCGACACTAGGTGTGTGTGTCGATCGATGCAACACTGTTTTCACAGTTTTCACCCGAGAGATTTTCTCCAAATTCTGAAAATTCAACCTCTTCTACCAACTCAGCTGTGCTTAGCTCAAATCCTTCACCTAGGTGAGGTCCATCATCAATGTACACAGACCATGCCTTAATATGAGTTTTCGCTACTCCTTTTCCCTTCATAGAACTGAAAATCTGATTCACCTGAGTATCCAACTGCTTCATATGAGTGTTCAGAGACTCAACCTTTCCATTGAGATCCTCATAGACAGCATCCAACTTCTTATTGCAGTCTACAGAAATCTTGGTCTGACTCTCCAGCAGCTGTTCCATCATTGCCTCCATCTTACTCTCATGAGCAGTGGCTGCAGGAGGAGTCTGATAAGATGAGGATCCATAGGTTCTCTGAGTACCTTGTCCAAAAGGTTTATGAAAACCACTAGTCTGTCCAAAACCAGCTGAGTTCTGATTGCTTGTAAAGGCACTCTTCTGTCCTCCATTGAAGAATCTGTTTCCCTGCTGATTACCAAATCTGTTACCTTGGAAACCAGATCCTCCAATGTAATTCACATCTTCTTCCTGAGTGTCCTCCTCAGTCTGAATTACCTCTACATCTTGAGCAAAGTGGACAGCCTTCTTACTAGCCAGGAGATTGCAAATTGTGTCCAGCTTAGATCTAAATTCAGCCATCTCTGAATTCTCTACACTTCCACCGGATTTCTTCCTCCTATCATCCATAGTCTTGCAACTGTTGCTGCTCACTAAGTTCTCAATCAACTGCTTAGCTTGTGCAGGAGTCCTGGTATTGAAGTTTGTATTACTGGAGTTATCCAGCGCATACTGATATGGCAGATCTATGCCTCTGAAGAAGATACCTAGCAATGTGACCTCAGTGAATCCATGGTGTGGGCAGTCACGTTGGTACTTCCTGAATCTCATCCAGGAAGCTTTTAAAGGCTCCACAGGGCCTTGGGAAAATTGCAGAATGTCCTGTCTGGACTGATCCGAGCGCACATCATCGTAGAAATATCTCAGAAACTCACCTTTCAGGGCTGCCCAAGTAGTATACTGACCAGGTGCCAGTTGCTTCAGCCATGCAGCAGCGTCTCCAGCGAGACTGTATGGAAAGAGTTTGAGAAACAGGTAATCCTGGCAAACTCCATCATACTTCATGCCAGTGATTATGTCCACAAACTGATCAATGTGATCCATAGGCTGCTCCGTTGGATGACCATGGAAAGCATTTTTTCTCATCAGCGAGTAGTAGATGGTATTGATCTCAAAGTCATCCCTCTCAAAACCAGGAAGTACTAGAGCTGACCGGTTTGCATGAAACTCATCCGGTCTGTTGTAGTCAGCTAAAGTCCTCTCATGGACAACCATCTGCCTACCTTGGTTCTGTCCTTGCGCCTGCGGCTGTGGTTGTGGTTCAGGTTCCTCAACCTCAGGGATCACACGTCCCTCAGCATCAATCCTCTGCCCAGCAGCATTGTAAGGATTATTTTGCTGATCCCTCAGGATACCTTGAGCATCGGCTATCAGAATCAAACGTTCACGTGCCATCCTTGCTCTTATTTCTCTTCTGTTAGTCCTCTCTAGTCGTCCAAGTTCTTCAAGTCCGAGATTAACGAGGTTCAAGTTCTGATTACTTCTTGTTTCACGCGTTTGCATAAACTGTCTGTAATCGTCAAGCAACGATCGATGCTATCAGTGCAACGATCGATTCAATCTCAGAATCGCCTAGTGACGATCGACACAAAAGGTGCAACGATCGACGCAAAGCGAAATCGGTACCTGCGACAGAGAGAAAACAGAGAAAAATTAGTAACTAAAAAAATTAAAAATAAAACGAAACAAAGAAAATAAAAATCCTAGTAGAAACCCTAAGTTCGATCCTATCGAAGACTCTAAGGGTCCCCGGCAACGGCGCCAAAAACTTGATAGGTTCTAGTTTTAATCCTATTCTACTGCAAGTGCACAGTCAAGTGATTGTAGTATATAGGGTATCGAATCCACAGAGACTCTGGTCTCGATAGATAAAGAACCGTAGAAATTTAAACTAAGAAGAAAGAATATGTGAAGTAAACTAGAAAGCAAAGCAAGAAAGTAAATCAATAGCAGGATTGGTTGTGAAAGCGGTTAATTAGAGGCGCTAAGTCTAGGGTGTTCTCCGGAAATCAGACAAGCAGACAAATCAATCAGTCATGATCTAATTAAGGACAGTTCTAGAACTCAAATCACAGATATAAAATTAACCAATTCTCTTTGCGAGAATTCTCTAAGTCTAAGTGCAGAAATCCAAATTCCTTTGCAATTACTAACAGATTAAACCAGCATTAATTTCAAGTTCGATATGTTCACAATTAAACTAAACCAAATTCCTTTGCGAGAAGTTTAATTGCTCAACCTAAATAGTTCAGATTCTAAACCACACTCTAGTGTCGTATTTAGCAACCTAAGATCTAGATTCTAGTTGATCAGGTTAGAACTAGCTTTAAGCACAATTTAGATCGAAGAACATTCTATTCATGTGAATCCTTAACTGAATTAAACAAGTCTAGCAAGTCATCAAATCCTTAATGAGAAACCCTAAACCTAACTATGAATCTACTCAGGCATAGAATATGAAAGCATAATCAATGAATAAATAGATTGCATATAAGAAATTAAATAGATAAAGGGGTTCAAAATCTTCTCCAAAATAGATGAAGTACAAGATTAGATCAGTCCCAAGAGCTCTAAAAATCTCTTAGCTCTAAGTATAAAAGCGTATGTAAAATAAACACCAAAATCCTAATTATATAGGCTTAATCTCGGCTGGGGCTTCTTTGTAAATATTGGAAACTTCTGGGCCAAAGTGCAAAATCTTCATTCTTCATTAAACCGCCGCGTGGGCCCATCTCGCTAGTGTGTCGATCGACACCAAAGGTGTGTCGATCGATGCATGATCTCAAAAACGGACAGTGAGCTCAATCTCTCGGTCAAACACTCCAAAAATCCCAAAATGCTGCAATATCTCCAATTCTACTCCAAACCTGATTAAACCTGTAAAAGACTCTAAAAGAACACAAAAGAACACTAAAACACAATTATATCATGGCATAAAACCGGTAAAAACCATGATTTATCAGAGCGCAAGGTGAAGGAATTTTTAGATGAATCCTGATTCAATTCTCTGATTCAGATTATCCTAAACATGCGGATCTAGGTTCTCTTGAATAGAAACAATAGATAATCTCACCTTATACCTGATTTGCAGCGGAAAGGGACGGTATGTATGAGATCAGAGAGCCACCGAGAGATAACTCCTCCATAGGTTCACACACGCACACCGAGCAGGAAGAAGGCTGCTAGGCCACTAGGAGAAGTCGCAGGAGAGAGAGAGAGGCGCGGCTAGTTAGGGTTGGTCAAGAAAAAGACTCGAGTTTTACTTATAAAACTTGTCCAATTCCGTTTGGGCCGTTTGGCCCAAATACCAAATAACTCGAAAGCGTTCGCGCACTGTGTCGATCGACACTCCCACTACAAGAAATCAGAGTATAGATAGCACATTAAGATAGCGTTTTGGTCAGTTATGCTATCTTTGACTACAGTGGGTATTTAAGATAGCGTTTCTTATATTTGAAACGCTATCTTATCATTACCGCCAATTTTTACGTTTGGCGGGTGTTTTTTAATAGCAGACAGGGTTGATAAACGCTATGGATAGTATGACCGGGAGATGAAAATTTTGTTCCCCGCGTATCGAACAAAAAAAACATTGGCGAAGTATGAAACATGAAATTTTTTGGTTAATGCAAAAAATCAAAAATTCAGATCGAGAGCTAGCTCAGAGAGATCTTTGCATGTCCTTTTCCGGCTTGAAATCTCACTTCCACATTCGAATTTAAACTCCTCCTTGTATAAATCTCGGTGTCATTGTTTAGATCTAAATCATTTTGACCACTGCGAATCAATTCTTGTACTCGTGACTGAGGGAGTATCATCAATTGATAGAGAAGAAAGGCTACATATCTGGTAATCGGGAGGAATACACATTGATTTCTGGGTTTTTATTATCGATTAATTCTGTTCAAAATTCCTAACTCGAATTGATTATTTTGTGAATTGGCAGGTAGCTTTCTGGGTTTGAATCTAGTGAAAGGTATGTGAAATTAATCTGAGTTTTCGTTTCAATTTATGTTTCAGCAATTGCAATCAATTGACGGCTAAGGTTTTTACAAGTTTTAGCGAGTTATGGTTGCAAAAAGCTTGTTTTTTCAAAGTATAATGGATGCTTCTGTAATCTGCAGGGAGCTTTCCGTTTTAGAACTTGCGTTTTGTAAGGACCCACGGTTTACTCAGGTGAGACCGAATCTCAGTCACTCTTTTCTTATTCTTATCTTGTTTTGGTTGTTAGCGTTTATTTCTTAGTTTCAGTTGGTCATATCTCTCTTCCTGATACACTTGCCTGTTATTTTCTTATATGTTTGTTTAAATGGTCGTGGAGATTTGGTGTTGTTTTATCATGGACAAGTCTTGGGTATGGCATCCAAGGTATTGATTTCTTTATTATCTTCTTTCGTTTGTTGCGTATAATTTATTTGATGACTTGTCTGAAATTTTAAATGGTTCTAACCACAGGGCTAGTCTTGAGTATCACAGAGGGGCATCTAAATTTGTGCAAGCATCATCAGTGAGATTGGGTAATCCTACTGAGATGTTATGTCCATGCATTGATTGCCGCAATTTATGCCATCAACCTGTATATACAGTGGAGGATCACTTAGTCATTAGGGGTATGGATCAGAGATACAAGAGGAATACTTGTTGGAGTTTGCATGGTGATGCAAAGACTGATAAGCCAAGTTGTGGTTCAAGCTATGAATATGAAGCTTATGATCTGATTAGAACAGCATTCTTTGATGGTGAAAACAATAAGGAGGCACAGAAGGAAGATGAAGCAGATGGGGTTGATAGCAAAGAAGAATATGAGTTTAAGAAGAAGCTAGAAGATGCTGAGACTCCATTATACTCCACATGTTCCAACTACACAAAGGTTTCTGCGATTATGGGACTTTATCGCATCAAAGTGAAGAGTGGGATGTCTGAAAACTACTTTGATCAGCTCCTCTCATTAGTTCAAGACATGCTTCCCACAGATAATGTACTTCCCGGATCAACAAACGAGATGAAGAGATTCTTGAAGTTGTTTGGTTTTGGCTACGACATGATTCACGCTTGCAAGAACGACTGTATTTTATACCGGAAGCAATATGAAGATATGGAAATCTGTCCAAGGTGTAATGTTTCTAGATGGGAAAGGGATAAGCATAGTGGTCAGGTAAAGAAGGGGATTCCAGCTAAGGTCTTACGGTATTTTCCAATAAAAGACAGATTCAAGCGTATGTTTAGATCAAAAAGAATAGCGGAAGAGTTGCGTTGGCATATCAATGGTGGTAGTTCAGATGGTTCAATGCGTCATCCGGTAGATTCAATAACTTGGGCCAATGTGAATCACAAATGGCCAGAGTTTGCAGCTGAACCAAGAAACCTCCGACTAGGTATCTCCACAGATGGGATGAATCCTTTCTCCATTCAGAATTCCAAGTACAGCACATGGCCGGTGTTATTGGTTAACTACAACATGCATCCAACCAAGTGTATGAATGCAGAGAACATTATGTTGACAATGCTCATCCCGGGTCCAACTGCACCAAGTAACAACATCGATGTCTACCTCGCACCACTGATAGACGATCTACAGGAGCTTTGGAATGAAGGTATCATGGTGTATGACTCTTTTATGAAGGAACACTTTAAACTTAAAGCAATGTTGATGTGGAGTATTAGTGATTATCCTGGCTTAGGGACATTGGCTGGGTGTAAAGTCAAAGGCAAACAAGCGTGCAATGTGTGTGGAAAAGATACACCTTTCAGATGGTTGAAGTTTAGTAAGAAGCATGTATACTTAGGAAACAGGAAGAGGCTCCGACCTGATCATCCATATAGAAGAAGAAAGAAATGGTTTGACAACACTGTGGAAGAAGGGAGATCAAATAGAATTCAAAGTGGAGCAGAAATCTTTAATGCACTTAAAGAGTTCAGAAATGATTTTGGTAAGCCTTTACCGAAAGTAAGTAGAAAGAAAAGAAAATCTTTGTGTGATGATGAGGAGATTGAAGAAGAAGAGTACGAAGAGGACAATGATAGCTGGAGATGGAAGAAAAGGTCAATTTTGTTTGATTTGCCTTACTGGAAGGATATGCCTGTCAGACATAACCTTGATGTTATGCATGTGGAAAAGAATGTGTCTGATGCTATCTTGGCTATTCCGATGCAAAGTGCAAAGTCAAAAGATGGTGTCAAAGCACGGAAGGACTTAGAAGACATGGGGATTCGACATAAGTTACACCTTCAGGAAGGAGGTAGGAAAACTTACTTACCTCATGCTTCTTATTGGCTGACAAAGGATGAGAAAAAAGTTTTCTGTAAGAGATTAAGCTTATTCAGAGGGCCTGATGGATATTGTGCCAACATTGCGAACTGTGTTTCTGTGGATCCTCCCATGATTGGTGGATTGAAGTCCCATGACCATCATGTCCTTCTTCAGAATCTGTTACCGGTTGCGCTTAGAGGCTTGCTCCCTGACGGACCAAGAGTTGCTGTTACTAGATTGTGCAACTTCTTCAACAGACTATGTCAGCGTGTTCTTGATCCTCATAAACTCATAACTTTAGAGGTCGAGTGTGTAGAGACATTGTGTGAATTAGAGAGATACTTTCCTCCTTCCCTATTCGATATAATGTTCCACCTTCCCTTACATCTAGCAAGGGAGGCAAGACTAGGTGGACCTGTGCACTTCAGATGGATGTATCCATTTGAAAGGTAATCAAAACTATGCTTTTTATTTCTTATTGTCCTTTTGTTGTTAGTTGACTAAGTATATTATTGGGTACAGGTACATGAAGACACTAAAGTCATATGTTAAGAACTATGCAAGGCCTGAAGCATGTATGGCTGAAGGATATCTGGCTGGTGAATGTATAGCATTCTGTTTGGAGTTTCTGCGTAATTCTGTTCCTGTGGAAGAAAGAGTTAAACGTAATGAGGATGTGGAGACAAGTGTATCCACACTAGAAGGCCGTCCATTGCATAAGGTTCCTGTAATTGAGTTAACTGATAAAGAGCGGGACATAGCCCATCGATATGTCCTGATGAACATGGAGATGATGACTCCATACGTAGAGTAAGTTAACCTCAACTTATTCTTTTATGATGGCATATCTGATTATTTATACTAAACTAACATTATGTTATTGTATACAAGGATGCACTTAGAAGAATTGCAAACCAATGATGCTAGGTGTGCAAGAAATGAAACTCTCCTTTGGAAACTACATGGAGAAAGGTTCTCACAGTGGGTGAAGGACAAGGTATACTAGATCCTTGTCCTTTTAGGCTTCGTTATCTGTTTACTCAGTTACATACAAAATTAACTTCATTTCATTTTTCTGTCTCTCATCAGTTCTCTACTAATTCTAAGGAACAGTCTGAAGAACTTAGATGGATGGCTTACGGACCAAGACATAAAGCTCAGACTTATAAAGGTTATATCATCAACGGGCAGCGATTTCAAACGGAGGAAATAATGCGCAAGACTCAGAATAGTGGTGTAACATATGAGGCCTTTACAATGTGCAGATCTAGTTCCAGAGACACTAGACATATGGCAGACATTGTTGCCTATTATGGAGTTATCCAGCAGATCATACTGTTGGATTATCATTTCTTCCAAATACCATTGTTCAAGTGTCTCAGCGTAAACCAGTCTGCATATCAACAAGATCCGTACATTATGGCAGCGCAAGCAAAACAAGTATTCTACTCTAAAGATGAGTCTTCACAGTGGTCCGTAGTTATGAGAGCACCACCTAGAGGTTATCACGAGTTAGAGACAGAAGACGAGTTTGTGGCACCTTTATCAAGTATCGAAGATAAAGATTTGGAGAACCACTCCTCTGATGACGAAAGTTTTTTTGTTAGAGATGAGTGTGAAGGGGTCTTAGTGGTTGATTGATAGGGCTACAATTGGTTAGAGTAGGGAATGGATGCTTTCATGTTGTGGTGTGAATAATTTGACAAATTAGTTATGTTTCAGGTATAACGGAATGAAGAGTAAGAAAGACGGTGTCAAAAGACGCAGTCATCGTCAACAAGGCATTGCACCAGTTCAGGGAGAGTTGATCTTGAGACGCAACAAGACTGCTACTGTGACTCAGAAAGAAGTTGCTTCTGAGCCTCAGGAGGAAGTTGCTTCTGAGCCTCAGAAAGAAGTTGCTTCTGAGCCTCAGAAAGAAGAGGAGAATTTGGAAGAGACTGTTGAAGAAAACACGAGATATAACAAGGATAAAGAACCGAATCCAACCGAAGCAACAGAAGATGTTGATACTGAAGAACCAGTTGCCAAGAAGAGAAAAACTAGGGGGCCAACAAAGTTGCGTGGAGTGGCTAAACATATTGATGAAAAGGTCAATGTTGAATTCACATCGCTAGGTGTGCCTATTGGTAAAGGGTCAGTCACACTTTCTTCCTTTCTTGGTCCGTTGGTGAGGGAATACGTACCTGTTCTGATTGATGATTGGAGGCACGTAGATGACCCAACGAGAGAAAGAATGTGGGATGAAGTTAAGGTACTCTCTGCAACCTGATATGGTAGTCTCCTTGAAAATTATTAATGTGTTATGTGATATTGTTTAGGCAAGGTTCAATATTGATGAAGAATGGAAAAAAGATGCCGTTGTTAAACAGATGGGTACTATATGGCGTGCTTCTAAATCCAGGCTCTTAGCTCAAGTCAAAAGAACAAGTAGGGCTGAAATATGTAGCTTGAAACCGAGTAACATCCAGTCTCAGACAGCTTGGAAGAATTGGGTGAAGAATAAGACGACTGAAGAGGCTGAGGTTCAGTTTGCTCTTTATCTTGTTTGCAGACATTTTGGTTTGAAATGTAAAATCGTTGGAATTGCTTTCGTAGGATAATAGCGACAAATTTAGGAAGCTGAGGAAATCACAGATTCCACACACAACCAGCCGCAAAGGAATGACTCGCTTAGGAGATGAACTGGTATGTTGTTTCTGGATTGTGTTGTCTACTTATTTGTGCCAACATTGTGTCTGTTAATTGTAGAGGAAGAAAAGTGCTGATCCTTCAAAGGTGACTAGGAGTCAAATTTGGGTTGCAGGACATACTCATGCTGATGGGACACCTGTGAGACCTGAATACGCAGAAACTATTGTAAGTACAATCAAAACCAATTGAAGACTCATTTACTCTGTTTATTGTATGTCATACCATCGTTTTGTTGACCTTATGTCTCAGGAAAAAATTAAATCTCTGGACACTGAGATTGGATCCACTAATAGTACCAGTGTCAATGATGATGCGGTGAGTCAAGTGCTGGGAAAAGAAAGGCCTGGAAGAATTAGAGGACTAGGCAGAGGGGTAACTGCGACAAAGTTAGCTTTAATGCATTGTAGAGATACACATGTGCAAATGCTTGAAGCTAAACAGGCAGAATTGATCAACAAGATAGAGGACCTACAGATTCAAGTTCGTGGCTTAACTAATGGGAAGCAGATTGGAGATGTTTCTATGTCGGAGTCTAGTAATGCAAGCAAGTTAGTTACTAAGTGTAAAATACTAGATTGGTCTTCAATAGATGATGTGGTAGTAGGGGAAGGGAGGTTATGCTCGGCTGATGCAATGTATAAGATTGGAGGAATTCCTATTGGCCCCAGTGCAGCGGCTGTTATAGTTACGTCTGTCTGCAGGGAGGATGCATTTGTCTGGAGGCCAACATCAGATATGACAAGGATTGGCCAAGCTCTGGGAATGAAGATTCCATGGTTAGCTGATAAACTCATGTTGGACAATGATTTGAACTACCCAACCTCTAGTCACACTGCTGGTTCATCGGTAATATTTCATTTCCCTCTTTCTTGTTAAGAACTTGATGAATGGTATGCATGCACATTCCTAATATATAAATATAAATGTATGCATGTCTTAGGTGTCACGTGATAGAGTCATTGTTTACGACTGGAATAAAGAGGATGTTGTAGTTGCTGAGGGTATTTTGCTGTCAACTGATCCAGAGGAGAAGGCCAACGGTATTCCTCTCGGACCCAATGCTGCACTTGTGAAAGTTGATAAGGTGGTTGTGAAGGAAATTCACATGTGGAGACCTATCAGTGATAAAAAATACTTGATGGGAAGTGCTCTCCATGATATCATAGTGTGGCCTATTTCAAAGATAGGGATTTCTGATCATCATAACCGATCATCACCAAAGGCAACATCTCCTGGGGTAATCTAATTTTCTAAGATAGGAATGTCTTGATTTGGTGTTTTACTAGGCTGTGTCTGGTCTGTTAGATTTGTTCTGATATAGATTTTATGTTTGGCAGAGTGTAAGCTGTATCAAATCAAGTGGTCAGAGTAAATGTATGTTGTTGGATATCAATAACTCCGGTGAAGTCGTTGCAGAAGGAAAACTATTATCAAGCAATCCTGAAGACAAAGTTCATTTCGTACCACTGGGTCCAAATGCAAGCAGTGTGATGGTGGTAGTTGTAAAAGCTGGAACTGCAGATTTGTGGAGGCCAAATTCCGAGATGGAATATATTTCTGATGCAATGGGATCAACAGTGGCATGGCCTACTGATAAACTTGTTTTTATGTGAATGTGTTGAAGTCTCTTTTGGATTTGAGTGTTGTGTTAATGATTAAATTTTATTCGAGACTTGAACTGTGTTATAACTCTTAACAATCGTGTAATATTGTCTTGTCAGACCAAAAACATATATGTCTAGTAGTATTGTTCTAAGTTAATATTTAGACTATTGAACGAACCTTTAAGCGTGTAACCATATAAATCAATTAGGTGTATATATAGTTAATAAACCCGAAATTTTTTAGAGTGTTTACTTTTTGCATTAGAAAATACAAAAAATAAGCCTCATATACATCTATACCCTAAACTTTAGGGTTTTAGGTTAGGGCTTAGGGTTGGTAATTATAGGGTTTAAGGTATTAGTATAATTGTAACTTAGTATAGGGTTTATGGTTTTGATATAATTGTAAATATTTTTAGGGTTTAGGGTATTGGTATAATTATTTCTTAGTATAGGGTTGAGGGTTTTGATATGATTGTAAACTTTTATGGGGTTTAGGGTATTGGTATATTTGTAACTTAGTATAGGGTTTAGAGTATTGGTATAATTGTAACTTAGTATAGGGTTTATGGTATTGATATAATTGTAAATATTTTTAGTGTTTAGGGTATTGGTATAATTATTTCTTAGTATAGGGTTTATGGTATTGATATAATTGTAAATATTTTTAGGGTTTAGGGTATTGGTATAATTATTTCTTAGTATAGGGTTTAGAGTATTAGTATAATTGTAACTTAGTATAGGGTTGAGGGTTTTGATATAATTGTAAACTTTTATGGGGTTTAGGGTATTGGTATATTTGTAACTTAGTATAGGGTTTAGAGTATTGGTATAATTGTAACTTAGTATAGGGTTTAGGATTTACAATTGTCTAATTACAACTTAACAACACACGTTTAGGATATTGTTATGTAATTATACCCTAAAAATATGAAGGGTTTTTTGTCGAATAATGCAGTTCGAAAAATGCATTAATCCTAAGAATATGAAGGGTTTTTTGTCGAAACCCTACACGCTATTCGCTCATTTATAGTCGGTTCTGTCCGTTCGTCGTCATTTCACGAGAGGAGAACAACCTGAAGTAGACGGAGAGACGGAGAAGTAGACTGCAAGGGTAAACTGCGACGAGGCTACACTTACCGACGGATCGATTAACCTGAAGGTAAATCGTTTAGCGGAATCGATTAATCCTTCTGGGTTTCGCTTAGGTCTTTAAATCGTTTTTTGAGAATGATTTAGGGAGTCGACCTAGGGTTCAAATATTTGTTTGCTTGAGCAGGATTGCATTATTTGTTGGGTTAACGTTTTTTTTTATGTCTAATTGTTTTGCATGCACTCTCAGACTTGAAGCGCAACGCGTTGACAATGGACCCATACCTTGAAGAAGAAAAGAGAGAGTCAAAGAGGCTTAAGAAGCACTACGACATGCTCGATTTCATGGCCGCTGCGGAGTATGGGATTCCCACACGTTGCCAATGTGGACAGAGAATAGTGGACGAGGTGTCTGATAAGGAGGAAAGAGACACTCTTCCTGGGAAGAGATTCTTCACTTGCAGCGAATACAAGGTACCTCTGAGCAGTTAAATATACTTCTATATGTTTCAGAAATGCTTTAGTAAGTCTAACTTGGTTTGTTACAGGGTGATGGGATGCACTTTAGGCAACCATGGGTTGTGGGAGTGGAGCAAGAGATTGGGTTGGTGAAACGGAGGGTGGAAGAGGTGGAGAAGCTCACTTGGCAGGTGGCAGAAAGTAAACAGGAGATTAAGGCCCTGAAGGTAAACTCTCGGTTCCATATATAATTATGATTTGTTTCTGTTTTTTTCTAACATTAGTTCTTATTACTAACTACACACTTTTTAAAACTGACCAGGAAGCGGTTGAGAAGCTTACAAGGCAGGTGGCTGAGCTTCGGAATCTAACTTGAAGATAGTCAGAAACTTAAGGTTAGTTTCAAACCCTTCATAGATATCAGGTTGTGTTAATCGTAAGTAATATACATGTTTTAATTGTAACTGTCTGTTAGGAATAAATCTCACTAGTTACTTCTAATTTAGTGTTTGTTGAAATTGCTCTTAATGTTACACGAAGTGTTTTATAGGACGTGTAGTATTAGTTGCATTGTTTTAAATGTTTGCTTCAGTAGTAATCTGAAATGATGTGTTATCAATGTTTGGTAGTTATATAGTATTAAGGATAAATGGAAAACCAGTGTATAGGATGATTTGAGAAGAGAGTTGTAATGTAATGTGTTTTCATGTTCTGTTTATGCATAACATTGTAGTGTTTGTGTGTTTTATGTTCTCTGATTCTATGACTAACTTGTATTTTATGTTTTTCAATGTTTGTAGAAGGAGAAGGACACAGAGAAGCAGATGGGAACTCTCACTCTAGGTGTCACGGCTTTTAATGTTTTTTGTTGCAACTTGTGTTTTGTTTCATCAACTCTAGCACAAGCTTTTTTCATCAGCTCAATCAAAACTTTGAATGTTGTTTCTAATCAAAAACTTTGTATTTTGTGTTTTGGTGTTTTGGGGTTGTAGTCAATGAAATTAAGACCATGTATTTTGTTATTTTGCAATCTAATTTTATTTTACAATTGTTTTTTTATCAATATTTTAGAATTAATTTTTACAATTTAATTGAAATTAAATTAAATTAAATTAATATTTACAGGAAATTAGGCTATAATAAACTTATAAATATATATAACAGTAAAATATCGCTATGTTTAATAAATAAATGGCATTTTCATAATGCTATGTTTAATATTTTAACGACGTTTAAAATAACGCTATTGTATAGTTATTAATAGCAGAGAATAAACGATATTATATACATATCGATTACAAACATATAAACGCTATCTTAAAAATATTTACTATGGCACCTACTAAAATCGCTATCTTAAAAGTATTTACTATAGCACCTACTAAAAACGCTATCTTAAAAATATTTACTATAGCACTTACTAAAAACGCTATCTAAATGGCTAGACTTTTTATCGCGGCCGATGACATAGCGTTTCGATAAACGCCATCGTCTCTATAGATAACGTTTTTCAGCCGCAATAGATATGCGATTTTCTTGTAGTGTCCTTGTGTATCGATCGACACAGAGTGGCCAAACCCTTTTATTCTCTCTAAGTACAGTAAATGCCTAGCACTTTTACCGTACTTCTGCTAAACCGTTCCTACACATTTTCCTGTTGGCTTAGGCGTGTGACCCATATGGGATCATATAATAAAGGCAATAAGTCCAAGACTTATAGATCATGAGCGGACTCTAGCAAGCCATCATGACCCCCAGTATTATATGACTTATGTCTGATCATTGACATACTCTTACTTTCTAGAGACAGTACCGAGATTACTGGACACAATTCCAACAATCTCCCACTTGTACTGGAATCTCTGTATTCATAATCCTTTTGTCACAATCTCTCAATTAGTCATAAGGCAAGATTGGTGTCATCCTTATAAAGCCTAATCTTGTTCATCGGACTCTGATTCGATACTGAGAATCCAAACGACTCGGGATAGTCCGTTTGAGCATGGCCATGCATTTTCCAGTATTCAAATCTCCGATTGGCCTAGAGATATTCACTCCATTTATATTGGAGGGACAAATCCCGTCTTGTTCCATCACTGTAAACTACTCATTTCATAATGTACCCAAACAAGGTCCTTATAACTATCGCAGAACGATAGCGTTAGACAATGATCAAAGTACATCAGTCCATGTGCAGTCACATGCATGCGAACTCAGGTCTAAGGACTATACTCTATAGTCGTAGTAAGAATCTCTTATGACACAGATATAAATATCCTGAAGAGTTCTTATAAGCGGGTCTTGTCCGGTCGTATGTTCCCAAACATACACCTATGTACTGACTTTGATGCCGCGCATCTATGACACACTGAGACTTTGTCATAAGTCACGTACCAATCCAGTCTCCCACGGTTGTTGGTGTTCCAATTTCAACAACCTTCGACTAGGGACAGGATGATATAAGCCATCTATCAAATATAGGGTCTCATGATCAAGCTAAATGACTTCGATGACTCAAGATCAAGTCATTTACTTCGATGACCTATAAAATGGTTCATATCATTTTGGAACGATTATTTCATCATAGTTAAAATAATCATGAAATAATAATTTCATTTAAACATCTTAAATGTTATTTCAAGAACATATCCAATAACTAAATAAAGCCCTTTAATAACTCCCACTGAAATTTAGACTACATCTTAATTTCACTTATCCTACAGCAACAGTCCGCGACTCGTGCTTAGGCCTAAGGAGTGGCTTCGTTAATAAATTAGCAACGTTCTCATTCGTTGAAACTTGCTGATCTACTTAACATCTCTGTCTTTTATCTTACGGAATAGGTTATACCTATCCACAAGGTGTTTGGACCTCTGATGTGCAGCTAGTCTTATCTATGCTGGGAATCACATCAAGTTCAGTGACGAACTCTTCTTTCCAAACAACCTCTTTCGCCACTTTTCAAGCTGCGAAATGTTCAGCTTAAGTCATTGAGTCAGCAACAGTGCCTTGCACCGCCAGATAGACACAAGATATAACCGGACTGTGATCGGAAATCATCTTTGTCTATTGGAAACTTGCCTTTCAGACTCTACCGACTCGTAGCACCTCACTTTCTCCGTAACTCTAGAATTTATCCTTAGTATTCCTAAAATACTTTAGGATATTCTTTACGGCAATCCAGTGTTCTTTGCTGGATTTGACTGGTCTTTACTTGTCTTGCTTAACATTAAAGCAACATCAAACAAGTACGTTTCATGGCATACATGATAGATCCAATTGCCGACGCATATGGAATCTCATCCATGCATTTAAGCTCAGCAGTTATCGTAGGATACTGTATCTTGCTTAACTTAATGCCATGTGACATTGGCATAAAACCCTTCTTGGATTGCTCAAAACGTGCAGGACTTTGTCAATTTAAGAATCCTGACTTTGTCCTACGAGCTCTTTTGGATCTCTATCTTTAGATCCAAAATCCAAGAACTATGTGGCTTTACCCATGTCAATCATTAAACCAACTCCCAAGCTAGTCCTTTACCGACTACAGCGTTGGGACGTTATATCCGAGAATCAGTATGTCATCGACATACAATATGAGAAATGCAATATCGCTCCCACTAATCTATTAGTAAACACACAGTTCCGCTTCGTTCCTGTTCAAGTCAAAACCTTGACTACTTCAACAGAACGAAGATTCCAACTCCGATATGTTTGCTTCCATCCATGAATGGATCGATGAAGCTAACTTACATAAAATGTAATTCTTCGGAGAGTCCGGGCTCACTATCGCTTCTTTGAATTTCGCAGATTCGTCGCTTTCAATGATCATCAGATCATGCGAACTTTCAATGATTATCAGGTTCAACTAATGACGAGAAATCACTCTCGGATTAGTAACTGATTCATTCATATCTGCGAACTTCAGGCTCCACAGGTGCAGATATCAATGATTATCAGGTTCAACTAATGACAAGAAATCACTCTCGGATTAGTAACTGATTCATTCATATCTGCGAACTTCAGGCTCCAGAGGTGCAGATTTCAATGATTATCAGGTTCAACTAATGACGAGAAATCACTCTCGGATTAGTAACTGATTCATTCATATCTGCGAACTCCATAATCCACAGGTGTAGATTCTACAGAAATCTGTAAATCCTTCCGCTGCTCTCCCTCAACAGGTTAAGCAGCCTCCTGTATTTCTCGAATTTCTTCGAGTTATACTTTTACTCCCTCTGTTCTTCTTGGAAATTAACTTCCCTTCTTAGAAAACAGAATGGACGTAAAAGTAACAAGCCTTGGTTTCCCTAGGACAACCAGCGAAGTAGCACAACTACAAATACTCAGTAAAGACGAATTTGGATCGATTCCAATCCACATTTACGTGGTGTCTTTCAACTGATATTGGTGGAACTATTTCAGCGTAAACTTAGATAATTTAGAGCGTTATTCTTAAATAATATCATGGAAGATTCGTGTGACTCATCTTTAATCATTTCTAATAAGATCTGATTCTTTCTCACAGAAAAACCTTCAGGTTTTCAGGAGAAATGAGCTGTGAAACGATTTCACACTCATTCAGATGATCACACAATCAATGACTTAAGTATTCTCACTCGTGATTTAATCCAGAGTCTTAATACTTTTGTCATTCAGATCCTATACTTCATTCTGGAACTCTTTCGACCATGTCAAAGAATTCCGACTTGTGTCTCATCAAATGAACACAGTCACACTCACTGAAGTAATCAGTAGAGACAATGAAGTACAGGAAATTTTCTCTGGCATTACTGCTCATTGGGCCACATACATCAGTATGTTCCAGGTCCAATAAGACTTTGGGCTTTTCTCTAGCTCGGCTAAGATAGGCCCTTTACCTTTTGGTCTAGTAAACAGAATTCAAGTCTCATAAGATATTTTATCAAATGAGCCCAACAGTCCATGACTATGGGATTTCTGAATCCGACTTACTCTATGTGACCAAGACTTTATGCCAAGAAAAATCAGGTTTAATTCATCAGATTTAAACCAATTCGGTATTTATGTTACATTTAGGCACTCTTTGGTTTAAGATATAAAACCCATTCCATGAATAGGGTGCTACAATTAATATTTCATTAAGATCAAAAGAACAAAACTTGTCTTTTATCAAAATGAAAAACATTCAAATTCTTACAAGAAAATGAAAGACAACTCTGCTTAAAGCAGGTACATTGTAGCAATTACTTAATATAAAACCAAGCCTCAAAGGGATCTATAAGTGAAAAACCCTACAGCTGAGGCAGCATCCCAAGCTCCTTCCAGACATGTAGTTTCACTTGCCCTTCCTTCAACGTTCTACTGTTGCTTAGGCTCTGCATATTATCACAAATATCAGTGCCACAACCAGTATCCAATACCTTTAAGGACGTTCTACTGTTGCTTAGGCTCTGCATATTATCACAAATATCAGCGCCACAACCAGTATTCAATTCCTTTAAGGTAGAACTTGAAGTAATAACATGAATACCTGAGGAAGTAGTCTCATACATCAACTTCAATTCCTCATCATCTTCCATGAATTTAATGCAATTTCTCTTCCAATGCCCTGTCTCCTTACAGTAGCAGCACTTACCAACGCAAGAGGTATCTGACTCGGGCTCAGAAGACACACGCTTGCCATGATTCAAAATCTGGACAACTTTGTCTTCACCCTTGTCAGCATTAGGTTTAGTAAACCTACCCTTCTCATTCATGAGATTGTACAGGGTACTCTTCACGTTTGGCTCAACTGTCTTGAGCATATTATGCAGTTCAGTCAGCGTCTTCGTTAAGCCTTTCTTGATATAGTTCCTTCTGAACTTATCATAGCTTGACGGCAGTGACTGCAGAATGATCTCAGTTGCCAATTCTTGGCTAACTGGATAATCCAGTTTCCTCAGGTTATCAATGTAACCCATCATTTTACTGACATGAGGACTCACTGGATGATCATTTGGTAGCTTGCAGCTAGTGAGAGACTTAACCAACCGGTATCTCTCCACTCTTATCTGCTCCTGAAATTTCAATTTCAGGCTGCTGATCATCTCTATTGGCGACTCCATGTTCTCATATTGCTTCTGCAAGTCTGAATCCATGGTAGCCAATATCAGACCACGCACATCTACCAGATCATTATAATGCTTATTCCAAGCATCATATACTGCATGAGAAGCATTGGACCCGATCCTCACGGGGAGAGCTCTCTCAAGGACATAGTCCTTTCTCTCCTGTCTGAGGACTAGCCTCAGGTTCCGCGACCAAGTCAAGAAATTTGATCCGTTCAGCTTGTCCATCTTAAGGACAGACCGGATCGAGAAAGTGTTTTGATTGTTTGTGCTAGTCATAACTGAAAATTAAGATAAAAGGATTTTAGTTAAAATGTTCAATATGATTAATCTCGTATTAAATTTAATATGATTAATCATGCATTATATTCAATAACATCAGTTACCCTCAATAGAATATAATGATTCCAAGATCCACATATAACTAAGATTAAAGTGGGCCACTGGCCGTCACCCAACCTTAGCTTATATCGGTAAGCCCTATATCGGCTAATTATATCCGTGATATAACTCTTGGTTGTGAATCTGGGCCCGAGGCCCAATCCACTCTGATGTCTCAAGGCCCGGGACTCCCGATGGCCCAGTCAAGAAAACCAGACTATACAGTCATGTAATCATTAATGTCTGGGACTCCCAATGACATTTATGAATCACAAACCGTCTTATCCACGCAAAAGCAGACACCCTCACACTGTAAGGCCATGAATGCAATTGAATGGGCTTCGACAGCTGACATAGAATGGACAAGACATCCAACGCTTGATATTATTTGAGGTTCGTAGGTTTATTTAAAAATTATTCCCAAAATAGAAGATTACTATTTCGGGAAACTTTCTATTTTTGGAAACCTACTATTTTTGGAAACTTTCTAAAATTGGAAACTTTCTAAAAACGGAAACTTTCTAACTTTAGAAATTTCTTTAAAATCCAAAACCCGCAAATCCAGAAACTTCTAATTTAAGAAACTTTCTAATTTCAAAATTTCGGAAACTTTAATTTAAAATCGACTTTATAATTTTATAAAATAAATTTTAAATTAATCTGAAGAAAGACTCAAATAATTGGCCCAATTGTTTTAACTTCTTGGCCCGAGGCCCAAGAATTGGTCCATGTCCAAGACATGACCCAATTGTCCAATTAAATGACATAACCGGTCTGGTTCATTAAAATTGGTCTAACCAAATTTTAATTACTACGATGACCACAATTGTCAACCGGTTATTTACTAAACCGGATTTTCTCAATTTATTTGGTCCAACCAAATCAAATTAGAAAATCCTGGTTTAGGCACTAAATCCAATAATTCTTTCGACATTGGATTTCTTGTCCCGGTTTAACCAGACTTAATAAAATTATTAAATCTGTTTATTAAACCAGGACGAATTAATTTTAATCAAAATTAAACCGAGCCTTAAACCAACCATGTCGATCGATGGACCAACCGTGTCGATCGATCCATCAACCACATCGGTCGATGCTCTCAGCATCGATCCTGCATCGATCGTGCATCGATCCTGTATCGATCGATGCTCTCACGCATGCACTGAACCGAGCCAAAACCCTAACCGTGTCGATCGATGTGCACCAACCGCATCGGTCGATGCACCAATATCGAACCTGCATCGATCCTGCATCGATCGATGCTTTCACGCGTTAACAGGGTTAGCCGATAGACTGTATCGACCGATCCATGCGATCGTATCGATCGATCCATGCGATCGCAGTCGATACAGACCTCTTGAAATCGCATTCTACCAAATCATATAGCTTGGTTTCTGCAATTTTATGTGTGTTTAGATTTCAATTCTTGTTGCTTAAATGGTTTCTCTTATCAGTAGTTGATTCAAAACACTTTTAAACAAGAAAACAATCCTAAACATTGAATCTAAACAAGAAAAACCAGAACCAATAGCTCTGATACCACTGAAGGAATTTTTAGATGAATCCTGATTCAATTCTCTGATTCAGATTATCCTAAACATGCGGATCTAGGTTCTCTTGAATAGAAACAATAGATAATCTCACCTTATACCTGATTTGCAGCGGAAAGGGACGGTATGTATGAGATCAGAGAGCCACCGAGAGATAACTCCTCCAGAGGTTCACACACGCACACCGAGCAGGAAGAAGGCTGCTAGGCCACTAGGAGAAGTCGCAGGAGAGAGAGAGAGGCGCGGCTAGTTAGGGTTGGTCAAGAAAAAGACTCGAGTTTTACTTATAAAACTTGTCCAATTCCGTTTGGGCCGTTTGGCCCAAATACCAAATAACTCGAAAGCGTTCGCGCACTGTGTCGATCGACACTCCTTGTGTATCGATCGACACAGAGTGGCCAAACCCTTTTATTCTGTCTAAGTACAGTAAATGCCTAGCACTTTTACCGTACTTCTGCTAAACCGTTCCTACACATTTTCCTGTTGGCTTAGGCGTGTGACCCATATGGGATCATATAATAAAGGCAATAAGTCCAAGACTTATAGATCATGAGCGGACTCTAGCAAGCCATCATGACCCCCAGTATTATATGACTTATGTCTGATCATTGACATACTCTTACTTTCTAGAGACAGTACCGAGATTACTGGACACAATTCCAACACAAGGCTGAGGCCGTCTCCATGCTACACCAGGCGGTTAAGGAGAACATGGAGAAGAGGACGGAGCAGTACAAGAAGCAAGCCGACAAACACAGGAAGGAGATTGACATTAAGCCAGGCGACTGAGTTTGGGTTCACATGCGACCTGAACGGTTCAGGAACAAGAGGAAGTCCAAGCTTGCTCCACGAGGAGATGGACCAATCCGGGTCCTAAAGAAGATCAACGACAACGCCTACCAATTGGAACTCCCAGGTGAGATGAGCATATCGTCGAGTTTTAATGTTGCTGATTTGTCTCCTTGTTGTGCAGGTGATACTGTTCTGAGGCCAGAACCTATTCAAGAGGGAGGGAATGATGAGGACATCAGCTTGGCCGACACTGAGTTGGACGAACAAGACGGAACAGGCTCTACCAAGAAGCTGAACGACCTGTTCCCGACCATGCGAGATGTACAAAGGACGCGTTCGGGACAGCGACAGATACATGCCGAATTCAACAATGCCATGGAGCAGCTGATCTCGAGGACAATCTTAGAAGACCTCACGACCCAGCTAGGCCATCTCGACCAAGGACAATCTGTCCTGAACAAGTTGGCCCGGAGGATGATCCATACCAAAGCTGACAGCCCATTTGAGCGGATCACACCCTGGCCCATACTCCGGATGCACGAACCGACCATGATCTTCTGCATCGAGCCAGATGATCCTCTGACCGGTCTGCCTCTGGGATAAAGATCATACTCTTTTTCCCTTGTGAAGTTTTGTCCCAGATGGGTTTTCTTCACAAGGTTTTTAACGAGGTGATCCGAGGCCCATTCATTAGAGAGAGAGACCGGCCTCTTCTCTATTTCGACCAAGACTTTCCTTTCTCGTTTTAAGTCTTATTTCTCTTGTTTTTGTTTGTTATTTTCGTGGCCCAAGTGTTTTGGCCCATTTTCTTTTAGTTGCAAGTTGTTTAAAACACTCTCTTTTGTTTAATGAAAGTTACGCAAGATTAAACTAAGAAAACCCTAAGAATAGGTTATCTCCTTCTATCCTCAGCGTGGTTGCCCCATTGGAAGAACGACATCTCTTGGTTTTGCTTGCTGTTCAGATTGTTCTTAGTGCTCTTACTGCTCTCTAGTTCCTAGACCATCACCGATCATCCACCGACCAAGCTGAGAGTGCCTTCGGCCAGCAGCTTTGTCCCATCCGTTCATCTCTCCCTCTACCATCAATCACCACGCCTCTCCATCTCATATCAATTCCTGATCTCGAAACCGAGGTTGACGCATTAGGATACGAGCGGTTCCTATATCTGTTCCTAGCATTTGACGCATCCATAAAAGGTTTTGCGAAGGTTCGCAGAATGATTATTGTGGATGGTACATATTTGAGTGGTAGATACGGGGGAGTTCTGCTTACTGCAAGTGGACAGGATGCAAATTTTCAAGTCTTTCCACTGGCGTTCTGTATCGTGGACAAAGAGAATGAGGAGTCCTGGACGTATTTCTTTTTCAAGCTTGAAAAGATTATTGCTGACTGATATACCATGGATTTTAGGGATTTTAACCATGGTATATGTCTTATTTATCGAGTCTTTTATTATGTTTTGGAGTCTTTTTAGCATGTTTACAGGTCTAGATGCGTTTGGAGTGGATTTGGTGATTATGGCGCATTCTGGAGCTATTTGGAGCATTTGGCCGGGAGAATGAGCTCACTGTCGATATTTGAGAGATGTGTCGATCGACACACATTTGGTGTCGATCGACACACATTTGGTGTCGATCGATGCACATGCGTGATGGGCCTTTCTCGCGAGAGTTAATGAAGAATATGGAATTTGCAACAAGGCCCAGAAGTTTCTCATAATTACAAAGAAGCCCCAGCCGACTTTAGATCATTATATTAGGTTTTTTAAGCCATTGTTTAGGCTACGCTTTACAACGCTTTACTTACGCTTTATTCTAATTTCAGAGAGAGAGTTAGGGGCTGATCATGTTCTCAAAAGAGAGAGGATTTCGAACCCCAGTTCTTTATTTGATTTTATGATATTTGGTTTTCTATTCATGATGTTTTTCTGTCTCGATGATTATGTCTGAGTAGATCACCTGTTAAGTTTAGGGATTCTCATTAGGGATTTCATGGAATTATAGGTTGATAGATCTGTAGGGATTCATACTTGTTAGTTCTTCATCTAGGATTGTTCTTAATGCTTAATCTGAAGTAGCTATCCAGATTTATGATGTTAGGTTGATTTCCACAACGACAGTTGGTTGATTTGCTAGAAAGAACCTAGATGAGCAATTGAATTACTCGCAAAGAAATTTGGTTTAATTGAATTGTGAACATATCGAACTTGATTATAAAGCTGGTTTAATCTGTTAGTAATTACAAAGACATTTGGATTGCTGCACTTAGACTTAAAGAATTCTCACAACGACGGTTGGTTAATTCTATATCCGTGTTTGAGTTCTAGAATAATTCTTAATTAGATCCCGATTGATTGATTTCCTGTGTTCCTGATTTCCTGAGAACTCCCTAGACTTAACGCCTTCTCCTTCCTGCTTACACTCCTGCTACTTGATTTACTTTTCTGCTTTGCTTTTTAGTTTCTCCCTACTTTCTCCTAGTTTAACTCGACCGTTCTACAATCTATCGTTGCCTAGAGTCCTTGTGGATTCGATACCCTAAGTACTACATATGCATCACTGTGCACTTGCAGTTAGAATAGGGACTAAAACTTAGACCTATCACTGACAGCCCCACATTAACATTCATATTTGACAGATGCCAGTCAATATACAAAGCAAAAGGTAGGGTTTTTCCGCGAGCTCACCATGGAGCATGTCTTGAGCACGTCCAAAGAAATGTTAAATCCAGGTTTAAATCTGCGAGGCTCGCGCAACTGGTCAAGTTGGCGGGGAATGCATACAGGATTGGTGCCTACCGTGAAACATACAATCATATACGCAACAACAATGCAGAATGTGCAAAGTATCTTGACAATATAGGCGTTGGACACTGGACCAGAGCATATTTCAAAGGTGAACGTTACAATCTTATGACAAGCAATATAGCCGAGACATTGAAAAAAGCGCTACTTGATGGTAGGAGCGAACCCATTGTAGATCTTCTCAAGTGTATACGGTCTATGTTGACTAGGTGGTTCAGTTGTAGACGAAAGAAATCAGCGGCACACAAACCTGAAGTTTCTATCGAGGTTGATAAGCTAATGGAGGAACATATGCAGTCAGTCCACGGTTCTAAGATAGCTAGTGTTACGAACTGGAATTTCGAAATTGTCGGCCAGTTTGGGGGGGAATCGTTTCATGTTCTTCTGGAGGACAAGCGATGCACATGCAAGTTATTTGACAGGCTTAAAATCCCATGCAGCCACGCCTTAATAGTCGCAGACAGTCATGACGTACCATACGCGTCTCTATGCGATTCTCATTATAAGACATCCACTTGGAGGGCGACTTATGAAGGAGTGTTCAACCCAGGTGGGAATCCTAACGACATCGATATACCGGCTGATGTTCGCAACCGTTACCTTTATCCACCAGACGTTGAGAGACCATCTGGTAGACCTAAGGAAGGAAGGTATCAATCTATCGGCGAATACCAGGCAATACCCTTACCCTTTGATGTGTATTTACATGTAGTCTTATAATTGTTCTAATTTTTATATTTGCAATATTTTTTTCAGAAGGAGAAGACCCCTCGATCAACCCCAAACCGATGTTCCAAATGCGGAGGAGCTAATCACAACCGTGCTACTTGCAAAACCTAATAACAAACTGTTTGAATTTCGCTTTTTGCTTATAACGAGCCATGTATTTTGTTTAATTAAGAGTGGATACTTGTTACGCTCCTCATCTTGGATGGCACCTTTTATTGTGTAACTGTCCATCCTTTTTGGATGGATACCTGTTGCATTCATTCGTTTTGATTTGACTTGATGTTGACTATTTGTAAAACTATTGATGTGAGTTTTGCTTTTCCCCATGAAGCTGCCACTACTACGATTTACTAACCAGCCGGCCAAAACTTTTTTCGTTTTTACCGAAGTCTAAGGATAGTAAACTTAGCTTCAACTATACCTGTCGTGGATGGTTCTTTTTATTTCATTTTCGTAGCTAGATCATTTTCCTTATATATTGAACATGTTAGAAAATTTAGACCTCCTACCACACGAGTACTACCACTCAGACCCCCTATTACATATTAACAACGTTTCACAAAATGAGTTTCGCTTCTGTTTCTACTGTTCCTACTTCTGATGAACCATTACCCTGCAGATCGGTAGGCATCGCAGCCCCAACCATGTGTTGGTGTGGGAAACGCATTGAAGTAGGATATGCTAGAACTCGTGCTAACCTTCATCGTAGGTGGTTCAAATGCCCACAAGCAAGCCGGGTTAGATCAGAATAAGCTTTCTTTTCTGTTCTACTTTATTCTTTTTCCAGACTTTCTTTAAAAATACACTTCCTTTTTTCAAAACAGTTCCCAAGTGAAGGTCATGTTCGCGAGTGGGTTGACGACGCGATTATGAAAGAAGTAAACAGGGTTTCAAAGGATGTCAAGAAAATGCAACATGACGTTAAGCTTTTACAAAATTGGTCAAACGAAGTTGGAGACGAATTAGCGTTCAAAATTGCTAGAAAGATCTCCGTCGAGGCGCAAAGAACAACAACGCTCTTTCTACAAAGAAGCATGTGCAGGAAAAGATGAACAAGTTGCCTATTATATGGGTTACTGAAGGATTATGTGTGTTCATGGTGTAATTTCAGGTTACATCCTAGCACATAATAAACTAGGATCTAGGTGATTTGCAGTTGAATCATAAACAAATCAGATTCATTACCTTGTGATTGCAGCGGATTGATCAAAGGAATGAAGAGATCTGCAAGAGCTGATAGAAACCGGCTCCTCCTAGGTATCCACACGCTTACAAGCTACTGGATCAGGCTGCTAGACCAAGTTGGAATCAACAGAGAGAGAGAGGACGGCTAGACCTGAAAAATCGCAGACTTATGGTCTCAATGGCGCCTCCTCTTCCCTTATATGGGCCCAAGGAATTAACCTAATGGCCTATTGGGATTTTGGGCCCAAGACACAAATCAGACAAAAGCCTGTATTTTGTCTGGCCCAATTCTCTGTACCAATACAGTAAATGCCTTGCATCTTACCGTATTAATTCCTTTTAACTTTCCCGTTAGCTATGGTGTGTGACCCTTAGGGATCATACAATACTGGTAATAAGTCCTAAACTTATAGATCAAGAGCGGACTCTAGCAAGTCATCATGATCACCCAGTATTTATGACTTATGTCTGATCTCGACACTTATCATACTTTCTAGAGATAGTACAGTAGATTTCAGGACATTCCCAACAATCTCCCACTTGTACTGGAATCCTACATTCCCTAATCCTTTTGTCTCAATATCTCGATCTGGCATAAGGCAAGATACATGTCATCCTTATATAGCCAGACCATGTTCATCGGACCAGATTTGATACTGACAATGCAAACGACTTGGGCAAGTCCGTTTGGGAGTGGCCACTCTCTTACCAGCTATCAAGTCTCCGATTGGCCTAGAGATATTACCTCCGTTAAACGGCAGGGACAAATCCCATCTTGTTCCATCACTATGAACTACACACTTTATAATACACCCAACCAAGGTCCTTATAGCTCCCAGTTACGAAACAGCGTTAGACAATGATCAAAGTGCATCAATCCATGTGCAGTCACATGCATGCGAACTCAGGTCTAAGGACTATACTCTATAGTCGTATATGAGAACCTCTTATGACACAGATATTAATATCTTGTAGAGTTCTCATCAGCGGGCCATGTCCGGTCATATGCTCCCCTACATATACCTATGTGTCGACTTTGATGCCGCGCATCTATGACCCCTCGAAACTTGGTCATAAGTCTCAACACAATCTAGTCTCAAGTGGTTGTTGGTGTTCCAATTTCAACAACCTTCGACTATGGACACTATGATTTATGTCATTTCGTTAAATATGGGGTTTCAGGATCAAGTCTACTCATGTACTTCGATGGCCCATATATAATGACATGAATCATTTTGGAACGATTATTTATATCACAGTTAAAATAATCCAGAAATCATAGATTTCATAAACATAAAATATTATGTTTACATGAACCTTTCAAAACAACTAAATAAAGCCCTTTACAAACTCCCACTGAAATTAAGACTACATCTTAATTTCACTTATCCTACAGCTACAGTCCGCGACTCGTGCTTAGGCCTAAGGAGTGGCTTCGTTAATAGATTAGCAACGTTCTCATTCGTTGAAACTTGCTGATCTACTTAACACCTCTGTCATTTATCTCACGGAATAGGTTATACCTACCCTCAAGGTGTTTGGACCTTTGATGTGCAGCTAGTCTCATCTATGCTGGGAATCACATCAAGTTCAGTGATTAACTTTTCTTTCCAAACAACCTCTTTCGCCGCTACCCAAGCTGCGAAATGTTCAGCTTAAGTCATGGAGTCAGCAACAGTGCCTTGCACCGCCAGACAGACACAAGATATAACCGGACTGTGACCGGAAATCATCTTTGTCTGTTGGAAACTTGCCTTTCAGACTCTACCAACTTGTAGCACCTCACTTTCTCCGTAAATCAAGAACTTATCCTAAGTATTTTCCAAATACTTGAGGATATTCATTACGTCTATCCAGTGATTCTTTGCTGGATTTGACTGGTCTTTACTTGTCTTGCTTAACATTAAAGCAACATCAAAACAAGTACGTGTCATGGCAAACATGATAGATCCAATTGCCGACGCATATGGAATCTCATCCATGCATTCAAGCTCAGCAGTTATCGTAGGACACTGTTTCTTGCTTAACGTAATGCCATGTGACATTGGCATAAAACCCTTCTTGGAATGCTGAAAACGTGTAGGACTTTGTCAATATAAGAATCCTGACTTTGTCCTATCAGCTATTTTGGATCTCTATCTTTAGATCCAAAATCTAAGAACATACGTGGCTTTACCCATGTCAATCATAAAACAACTCCCAAGCCAGTCCTTTACCGACTGCGGCATTGGAACGTTATTTTTGAGAATCAGTATGTCATCGACATACACTATGAGAAATGCAACATCGCTCCCACTTATCTATTAGTAAACGCACAGTTCCACTTCTTTCCTGTTCAAGTCAAAACCTTGACTACTTCAACAGAACGAAGATTCCAACTCCGATATGTTTGCTTCCATCCATGAATGGATCGATGAAGCTAACTTACACACAATATAATTTTTCGGAGTCCGGGCTCACTTTCGCTTCTGTGAATTTCGCAGGTTCGTCACTTTCAATGATCATCAGATCATGGCAATTAATCACGAGAAATCACTCTCGGATTAGTGACGGATTCATTCAGATCTGCGAACTTCAGGCTCTACAGGTGTAGATTCTACAGAAATCTGTAAATCCATCCGCTGCTCTCCCTCAATAGGTTGAGCAGCCTCCTGTATTTCTCGAATTTCTTCGAGTTATACTTTTACTCCCACTGTTCTTCTTGGAAAGCAACTTTCCTTTTAGAAAACAGAATTCCGAACAACCTAACTTCGTTTTCGGAATGGACGTAAAAAGTAACAAGCCTTGGTTTCCCTAGGACAACCAGCGAAGTAGCTCAACTACAAATACTCAGTAAAGACGAATTTGGATCATTTCCAGTCGTAGTTTATGTGGTGTCTTTCAACTGATATTGGTGGAACTATTTCAGCGTAAACTTAGATATTTCTAGAGCGTTATTCTTAAAGAATATCATGGAAGATTCGTGTGACTCATCTTTAATCATTTCTAATAAGATCTGATTCTTTCTCACAGAAACACCTCCAGGTTTTCAGGAGAAATGAGCTGTGAAACGACTTCACACTCATTCAGATGATCACACCATCAATGACTTAAGTATTCTCACTCGTGATCTAATCCAGAGTCTCAATACTTCTGTCACTCAGATTCTATACCTCATTCTGGAACTCTTTCGACCATTTCAAAGAATTCCGACTCGTGTCTCATCAAATGAACACAGTCATACTCACTGAAGTAATCAGTAAAGATAATGAAGTACAGGAAATTTTCTCTGGCATTACTGCTCATCGGGCCACATACATGAGTATGTTCAAGGTCCAATAAGCCTTTGGGCCTTTCTCTAGCTCGGCTAAGATGGGCCCTTTGTCTTTTGGTCCAGTAAGCAGAATTCAAGTCTCATAAGATATCCAATCAAATGAGCCCAAAAGTCCATTACTATGGGATTTCTGAATCCGACTCACTCTATGTGACCAAAACATTTACGCCAAGAAAAATCAGGTTTAATTCATCAGATTTAAACCAATTCGGTATTTATGTTACATTTAGGCACTCTTTGGTTTAAGATATAAAACCCATTCCTTGAATAGGGTGCTACAATTAATATTTCATTAAGATCAAAAGAACAAAACTTGTCTTTTATCAAAATGAAAAACATTCAAATTCTTACAAGAAAATGAAAGACAACTCTGCTTAAAGCAGGTACATTGTAGCAATTACTTAATAAAACCAAGCCTCAAAGGCATCTACAAGTGAAAACCCTACGGCTGAGGCAGCATCTATAGCTCCTTCCAGACATGCAGTTCCACTTGCCCTTCCTTCAACGTTCTACTGTTGCTTAGGCTCTGCATATTATAACAAATATCAGTGCCACAACCAGTATCCAATACCTATATGGTAGAACTTGAAGTAATAACATGAATACCTGAGGAAGTAGTCTCATACATCAACTTCAACTCCTCATAATCTTCCATGAATTTAATGCAATCTCTCTTCCAATGCCCAGTCTCTTTACAGTAGCAGCACTTACCAACGTAAGATGTATCTGACTCGGGCTCAGAAGACACACGCTTGCCATGATTCAAAATCTGGACAACTTTGTCTTCACCCTTGTCAGCACTAGGTTTAATAAACCTACCCTTCTCCATTATGAGATTATACAGGGTACTCTTCACGTTTGGCTCAACTGTCTTGAGCATATCATGCAGTTCAGTCAGCGTCTTCGTTAAGCCTTTCTTGATATAGTTCCTTTTGAACTTATCATAGCTTGACGGCAGTGACTGCAGAATGATCTCAGTTGCCAATTCTTGGCTAACTGGATAATCCAGTTTCCTCAGGTTATCAATGTAACCCATCATTTTATTGACATGAGGACTTACTGGATGATCATTTGGTAGCTTGCAGCTAGTGAGAGACTTAACCAACTGGTATCTCTCCACTCTTACCTGCTCCTGAAATTTAAATTTCAGGCTGCTGATCATCTCTATTGGCGACTCCATGTTCTCATATTGCTTCAGCAAATCTGAGTCCATGGTAGCCAATATCAGACCACGCACATCTACCGCATCATTATAATGCTTATTCCAAGCATCATATACTGCATGAGAGGCATTGGACCCGATCCTCTCGGGGAGAGCTCTCTCAAGGACATAGTCCTTTCTCTCCTGCCTGAGGACTAGCCTCAGGTTCCGCGACCAAGTCAAGAAATTTGATCCGTTCAGTTTGTCCATCTCAAGGACAGACCGGATCGAGAAAGTGTTTTGATTGTTTGTGCTAGTCATAACTGAAAATTCAGAGATAAATAGAGTTTTAGTTATTCAGTTCATAAAAGAGTAATCTTAATAACTTATAAGAAAACTCGCATTGCATTCAAAATTTCTTTGTTTAACCTCATAAGAATGCAATGATTCTGAGACCCATGTTCAACTAGAACCAAAGTGGGCCACTGGCCGTCACCCGGAATTAGCTTTACTTGGTAAGCATACACACAGCTAGTTATATCCATATAACTCTCGGTTGTGGATTGGGCCCAAGGTCCAATTCACCAGATGTCTCAAGGCCCGGGACTCCCGATGGCCCAGTCAAGGAAACCAATCTCTTACAGCCAAATAATCACCAAAGTCTGGGACTCCCAATGAAATTAGTGACTATATACTACTTTACTTACGCAAAAACAGACAACTCACACTGTAAGCCATATCTGTAATTGAATAAGCGTTAAGTAGCTGACAAGATTGGGCAAGACATCCAAGCTTGGTATTGTTTTTGAGGATTTCAGGTTTCAATAGATTTCCTCCCAAAAATAGAAGATTACTATTTTGGGAAACTTTCCATTTCAGGTAACTTACTAAATGTGGAAACTTTCTATTTAGGGAAACCTACTATTTTTAGAAACTTTCTAAATCGGAAACATACTATTTTTAGAAGTTTTCTAACATGCCAAAATTAGAAACTTCTAATATTAGAAGCTCTCTAATTTAATGTTTTATTAAAGTTTTCGGTTGGGTCACAAATTATAGGCCCAATTCTTGGCCCAAGACCACAGAATTCCAATTGGCCCAATAATTTGACATAACCGAGTCGGTTCATTAATTCTGGTCCAAGACCAAATTAACTACCAAATCCAACTGGTTATTTACTAAACCAGACCAGCTCTAAATTATTTGGTCCAACCAAATCAAACTTAGACCAGCCTTCGGTTTAGGTTAAAATTCAATTTTGAATTTAAATCCGGTCTAACCAGAAATTAAATAATACCAATTGTATTAAATAATTTCCAGCAAACCGCGATTTGGGTTAACCGCTTGAACCACCAATTAAATTGGATCGGTTCGGTTAAGTCCAAAATCAGGAAGAAACACCTTGTGTTTTAGCCAATTTTGACCTAACTTGCGGTTTTGGCTAAAGCAGACAATGAACCACAATCGGTTTGATCGGTTCATTGTCGCGGGTTTGGGAAAAACGAACAACAATCATTCAAAGCTTTGACGATTTAAGCAAAGAATCGTCATGCCTATTATTTTAATTCACGATTCATGATTAATTAAACAATTTTGACAAGTCAAAATCGTTATCCCATTAATCATTACCAAACAAACAATCGTGATATCAATTAATTATCAAAACGATTCCGACTCCATTAACGATAGTCAACAAGCGATTGATTGATACTTAATTTTCTTAAAGTCAACAAACGAATCGCTTGACACTTAATCTTGTGCAAATCGTTTGATAATAAATTCAATTATCAATTATTCTTACGATCATGAACAAATCAATCTTGTTATTCGATTATAAGATTATTGTTACGATTCTAAACATTAACAAATCGACTTTACAATAAACGATAGAGACTTCAAACATCAAGCTATCTCATCGAATTCTTATTTCTAGGTTTTCCAAGTTTCAATCAATTTTATTCATTAAAATCGATTCATCAAACTAATAAACAACCTAGTATGATCCAAAAAGCAAAAACCTAACGACCTGGCTCTGATACCACTGAAGGATTATGTGTGTTCATGGTGTAATTTCAGGTTACATCCTAGCACATAATAAACTAGGATCTAGGTGATTTGCAGTTGAATCATAAACAAATCAGATTCATTACCTTGTGATTGCAGCGGATTGATCAAAGGAATGAAGAGATCTGCAAGAGCTGATAGAAACCGGCTCCTCCTAGGTATCCACACGCTTACAAGCTACTGGATCAGGCTGCTAGACCAAGTTGGAATCAACAGAGAGAGAGAGGACGGCTAGACCTGAAAAATCGCAGACTTATGGTCTCAATGGCTCCTCCTCTTCCCTTATATAGGCCCAAGGAATTAACCTAATGGCCTATTGGGATTTTGGGCCCAAGACACAAATCAGACAAAAGCCTGTATTTTGTCTGGCCCAATTCTCTGTACCAATACAGTAAATGCCTTGCATCTTACCGTATTAATTCCTTTTAACTTTCCCGTTAGCTATGGTGTGTGACCCTTAGGGATCATACAATACTGGTAATAAGTCCTAAACTTATAGATCAAGAGCGGACTCTAGCAAGTCATCATGATCACCCAGTATTTATGACTTATGTCTGATCTCGACACTTATCATACTTTCTAGAGATAGTACAGTAGATTTCAGGACATTCCCAACAGTTACCGTAGTGTCTTTTTGTGCAGTTGTTTGGGCTTTTGGCCAGTTAAAGGAGAACCTATATTATGGCTGATTGTAGTGTTTTTATAATAAGTCAGGATTCGACACGAGTAGCTTGTTGGTGTACACTTTGCCATCTTCTGTACCCCTACCTTATTCAATCAACTTCAACTCATTTTTTTTGGTTTTGTCCTTCGTTTACCATGTTTCGTAATGTAATTAAGCTGGATACACTATTTATCATATTTAACGCACATAAATGGATAGAAACCTGAACTAGTAGTTAAAAACTACAACTACATATGGCCATGGATACTCAAGTTATATTTGACATTCTATATATGGCCATGGATACTCATGCACTGTATTATCAAATATTACTCAAATTTTCGAGCCATTCAGTTGTTTAAATTGTCATTTTCTCTATTTACTTATATTTGGCTTATGTACTCCTACACTGTATTTATCTTAATCATTTAATAAAGTTGTTTATACTTTTATTTTTAAGTCTAAACCAACATATAAATATGTTATGTCTGCTCACATACTCATCTGTCCACACTTACCCTTCGCATTACCCAAGATGAGCTCAATGAATCCCTTCCCCTTCATCGTTCCCTCTCCGACCCTACTCGACTTGCCAGCCGCATTAAGGAGGTATATACTGGGGGGAAATGCTAGCGAGAACATACTCGAGCATTTCAAAATATGAGCTGTCTGCAAGACACTTCGCGACGATGCTGATCACATGGATACCTTATTCCAGGTTGACCTTATCAAGATGCACCACGATTATCAAGGGATACTCCATCTTGAACGCGCATGTCAAGATGCGAAGAATCCAACAACAATGTTTTTGAAAGCGATATCAGATTTTATGTACACAGATGGAAGAGCTGATGCCTTTTCACGCCTCAACCAATGCGCGGTCCTGGGAATCAAGCCCGCCTTATATTTTTACGAATTCATACGCCGTTCCATCTTTCCTGAGCTGGATTCAGGTTCAACGATTCCTTTTCTCTCTCGTTTTGCTATCCGTGTCCTTAGAAAGCATGTCCGACAATTTCAGCGCATAACTTGGCCCATGAACATCTCCGCTCCTCTAACCGCGATATCTGACTCTATTAACCATGGTAGAATTGCATCATGCCCGTGCTCTGTCCATCGCTATTGGCTTGACTTTCTAAACGAAAACGTTAAAGAGCTCGGTATGTGCGACCTCTGCTTTTGGTCTATTGAAACTTCTGTTTTCTTCCGTGTAATCCCGGGGACTTTTTTCAAATGGGTTGAGCTCATTGACTGGGAAGCAAATGTCGAACTATATGAAGCACATGACCAAAATGACGCTGTTATTTGGGCCGCTATGGTCGATGGTGTCGTCGATCATGAGCAAGGCGCCGCCGTGTTGGTCGGCGTTAATGGGCAAAACGCCATTCTTGCGGTTTGGGGCGTTTAGAGATAACTGTTTTTTATTGCTTTAATAATTATCATCAAACAGTATCGTAACTTTTTTGTTATTCTATCCATTCCTCTATGATGGATATGTAAACCCGTTAGTAATGCATTTTCCGACTTCTTCTTCATGTCCTATCAATCCTAGTATTACTTTAGTATCCATTTTGCCAAAAAAACGTTATATTCATCAGTTTAATTGAAACAAACTATCCACAACCTCACCAATATATTTAATAACATTAGTCAACCTCACAACTTTTAAATTATAATTGTCAATCTATTAATTACTTGGGAATTCGGGAAGTTATACGCTCTTCATTAATTAATGTCTACTTTATGTGTCAGAATGTCTGCGGCATTTCTTTTCAGCCACTTCCCTAGTCTAATCGTAGCTTCTGTACTCAACCCAATACCAACGAAGGTCACAAATTGTTTTCAAAGATTCAAACAATTTATTATCTTGCTTTTTTACCTACCCATTATTATATACAAAAAAAACTAGACCTTACTATCCACTTTATACATATGGATACAGAACCCCTTCTAATCCATTATCCTGCTTACTTAATCAAACATTACATTTATAAAGCTGTTCAATGCCGTAAACT
This sequence comes from Orychophragmus violaceus, assembly GCA_030180135.1. Lineage (NCBI taxonomy): Eukaryota > Viridiplantae > Streptophyta > Magnoliopsida > Brassicales > Brassicaceae > Orychophragmus > Orychophragmus violaceus. The sequence continues at coordinate 85,759,032 of CM058229.1, read as the reverse complement.
ATACCTAATATTATGCCTTTTGTCTTTTCGAATTTTCTATCCATTACCAGTACTTCTCCTTCTCTTCTAACCACACTTGTAATACGTATTTACCCAACTAACTAACCTTTATTTACACCCTTCTACCTTTCCTTACCTATCCATTATGTGTTTCAACACACTATGTAGTTAAATTTTTTTATATAAAGTAATGCATACACATCATTACCATTAAATATATTACATGGATACTATTTAAGACATCTTCATAATTTAATGGATAGTAAATAGAAGAAACAGTTCTCGCACCTATCCCCACTATTCTCACCCATCATCGTGTGAACCCACCAACAATCATCCAAATCGCTGCAGCTCCAAGAATCACGCCAACTGTTAACTTGTTTTGGCACAACCGCACGCACGTGGTACACCAGCATCTCACCAATGGCCATTGCCTCATCATATGATCGTTTAGATCTGAAAACCTTATACTCGGCGTTGCAGCCTCTCCCTGCGCACCAGTTAAGAATAATATACATTAGCTCGGCATGGGGATACACATCCCTCACTCCATGTAAAACTGCTATAGCTGTCTCAAGATCGCCCAAATTGAATGCAGTGCGCAGGCTTTCGGTGTACATCGCAAATGGATTTTTATGCTCTACGCACTTCCTGTAGAATTTGTAATACCACGAATATTGTTCCTCTGAAAACCAAGTGAAGTCATGCCGCCTGTCCAGTCGGACTCTTGAATACACCTCTGGTGAACAAACCGCATTAAAGCCTTCAGGGCCTGCCTTGAGTAGATTCGCACAAGCATCAACGCCGTCTTCTGCGACCCTAGCTGCGATTTCGGCTAGTAGCGAACTTGGTAACCACATTGCTAATTTTTACTCTCGGCTTATGCCTAGTTTTGGATCTTCTTTGTTTTTATTTTTTTTAACTCAAACCCAATCCTTTTGTTCTTTTCTATTCAGTTGACGTCCTTTTCCTTTAGTCAAACCCTACTTCTGACGATTTGACCAGTTAACAGCTACCTGCTATATATATAATACCTTTGGCTTAATATCTAATGCATTGCGTACCCAATTTAAGTTTGAACTATATACATGGATGGCTCATTCTCTATTTCACTATCCGTGTATAAGACAACTAACATCCTATCTTTACCCATCTATCCATCCAATTCTTACTTGTTAAATAGAATTACTATAGTCAATATTTTTACACGTTCAATTAAACTCTTTTTATAAGTAGTCTACCCACAGAAGTAGATCACCACTCAACCAACTCCCCCTCAGGTAGTTCCCTTCCTACAGTATGAGTGATGCAGCTAACAAAATTTGCTACAAATGGGGACAGCCTGTCTCCGGTATAAGGACAGTTGTTCAAACCACTCATCAATTAGGTATTCCTACGAGCTGCAATTGCAAGTCTTCCTTGTTCATAATAACCTCTACATTACCTGAGAGTAAAGGAAGGCGCTTCTATACATGTCCTTACGATCTATCTGACGTATATTTCTTTACTAAATTTCATAATACTTATGCAGTTCTATGTATTCTTTTTACCCATTATCAACTGTCTCCCTTCTGATTCGTAGGGTCCAGGTCAGGGGATGCGCATTTAAAAAGTGGTGGGACGACGCAGTTACTGAGGAAATTGAGAAGCTTAAAGCTGAGGCTCACCTGAATGAAGAATCAAACAGGTCTCCAATCTTAGGTTTAATTGATAGGGTCGACTTCCTGCTTTCAAAGATTGAAGACCTTGAAACAAAATAAACAGATATGAATCATTTACTGTACTGAATTGTTTAAGTTAGCCACTTCTTTGATTTCCGGCTCCCCATATGTAACTGGGTCTATCCATGCTTTTGAATCCTGCTTCCGTATCCATCTAATAATATAACAGACTCCAGAATTTTATTAAAATCTAATCTTATCAATTACTAAATGAATATCGTCAAATACAGATTCCGTTTACACTCTGCATAGTGAATTTGTGTTTTCTAAAACAAATTGCTAAATGAATATCGCGAAATACCTTCCTCGCAAGCAACCCACCTAAAAATACAATAATTATCAACCCAATTATTTAATCGCTTAATTTTTATTGGCAATATCAATTCCCATCTATGCTTACTTATTTTCTTCCATCCATAGATCTCACTCGATATAAGACAGATTTATATTCCCCTACAGTACCATTTTTTCAACCTGCCACTACCAACATCACATTGTTAAGTAGTGTACTATCCATTTTTCACAGCCCCATGTCTCTCCATCAGTTAACTAGCTTATATTTAACAATCACCTATCCATACGTGTTTCCCTTTAGCTATAATACCTATACATTATATGAGCAATATAATAAATAAAATTAATTTGCATATTTACGTGTTTTGCAATTCGGATACCGCGTCCAATCAAATAAGTACTATCTATGGATACGTGTTTGTATTAGGGAATTTATAATCACATGGAAAATTCAAACGTGGCTCCCTTCTCGCATCCATAAAAACAATATATGTCTACGCATTCTCTCTCTCCGTACCCACAATTCAGTTCATTCAGAATGAGTAGTGCTAACCTTCTCAACCTGCCGCCGGAAGTAAGAAGAATAATCCTTGCGAAGAATGCGAGTGATCATATTCGAGAACACTTCAAAGCACGAGCTGTCTGCAGGACTCTTTGTCAAGACGCCGATCACGAGGATACTCATTTTCGAATTAACCTTATCCAGGAGGGCCCATCCGAAGGAGACCAAAGAGGCATCACGCTTTTGTACAATGCTTGCTTGGATGCCAAAAACGTATCTGCTATGTTTTTGAAGGGAATATCGGACTTCATGTACACATACGATGGAAGAGTAGAAGCTTTAAAAAAAGATTAAAGCTTCTGCCATCGCCGGTTGCAAACCCGCTATGTATTGTTTCGAAGTAATCCGGCGCTCTATTTACCCATCCTTTGACTCAGGTTCGATTATCCCATTTCTTTCCCCTTTTGCTATCCGTGCTCTTAGGAGGCATGTTAGGAAATTCGAGCGCTACTCCTGGCCTATCGGAATAGCCGTCGATCTCGCTCTCATAAGGGATAAAACTGATGTTGGAAGTTTAAGATCATGCCCTTGCTCCGTTTTTAAATATTGGCTTAGTATCACCGACGAGGATGTCAAAGGTTGGGGCATGTGTAATGCTTGTTTTTGGACTATCGAAACAAATGTTTTCTTCCAAATAATCCCGAAGACTTTCCTTGAATGGCCTGTGCTAGAAGATAATCCACTCGACGGTGTTTGGCCTGAGTTAGAGCACAACGTTGGCGGTTAGGGTCAGGTCGTAGTGCACAACGGTGGGGAACAAAACCACGGACAGGAAAACGGCGGACAGGAAAACGTAGGCGGCTGGGGGAGACGGTGGCGGTTGGGGAAACGTTGCAATGTAAAACGCTTGCGTTTATGCCGTTTTAGACGCATAAATTTTTTAAATTTCTTTTTATTTTGCATAAAAATGTTTCATAATACTTATAACTATGACTTTCTTTTTTGTTACACTATCCATCATTTGATCAAAGTATCCATCCACTATTACTTTATACTTTCCACTATCCACTAAAAGTTAACATTTCTTTTAAATCTTCCAAAATCTAACATATGGAATATTTTAACTTCTCGAGACGCTGACACTTCGAACCCCTAATTCCTCTGTGCCGTCAAATCATCGTTACGACTTCCAAGGCGTCATTATGCATGATAACAATTTTATAATATAAATTTTGTTGCCATTGATACAAATCTTCTGGAGCAGTGTCTTTTATCAATCAAATCATCTCACGTCTTCGTAAACAACTCTCCATACATGTGTCATGTCGCTTTGTCTTTCCGATTTACTTTCTAGCTCCTCGTTTTTGTACAAATGAATAAAATAAAATACAGATTCCTACGTAATTATCACACGCCTCGAGGCTACAACCCTTATACCCGTCAGATATTTATAACCATTTTTAAAAGAAAGCAATCATTATGGACAATCAATAACGAGGAAACCAATAACTTAATTCATCCTTTAATGAATCAAAACTCTCTTCGTGTAATCTTTCCAAAACCTGGGTACGTTACTGTTATTACCCTTTTTCGCTATCCATTCGTTTTTGTCCCCACTTTCCCGTATATTCATATCTTATTTTCCCATCCATTTATTTTCCTAATAAATAAGTATATCCCCGTTATAAAGTCAACATACTGTCTTTCAATATTTTAAAGACAACTTCATCGAGGCACTTTACCAGTTAAAAATCTGCCAGAGGCTAGCCACACAGCTTTCTTAGATATATCCACTCCCATCTAATCATTTGCTTTAATCCCTACTTCCGTCACTTTTAAGAGTAGCATTAATATTCCTAGACATACCGATTAATATTCCTCTAACTGATTAATTATATATATCGCTCCTATGTCTATTTCATTAATCATTTTAGCCCCATCGTCAATTGATACCTTCATAAATATCGCTATCCGTCCGAATGTACACATGTAGCATTTCATAAATATCGCTAGGTATGTATCCATTAACTAATTTCATTTCACCTGTCCACCCAAACCTATCTTCAATTTGCCTATCCACCCATGCTCCAAATGTATTGCTATCATACCGAAATGTATAAATAGCAACACCTAATTGATGTTATCACACCGAAACCAAATACTCAAAGTTCGAAAAGACAAACATTTGCTCATGTCTCAAACACATAACTCACAGTCCATGAAAGATAAAAATCACACTGAATAGTTAAAAATTCATTCGTAAATTTGTGGGACTATCCACTTCTTATAAATGTCCATGGCATACTCCTGTCGAAACTGGTCCACAAATGCATCTGTCATCGCTTCCTTTCCACCTGATCTGGCTAGGGCATTCAGCTCAAGAAACTTCATTGTAACAGGTCCGCAATCGCCTACTCGATCATTCGTGTACACTGTCTTCAACCGACTCCATGAATAAGGCGGTAAATCCCCTTTCAGTTCCTGTTTCCCCGCCTTGCTTTGTTCCCTTGGCTTCATACTGTTAGTCTCAGGGTCGAGCTTGAAAAATGCTTCCACAATGTAAGGCAACATTTCTACAATTGGTGCAATGTTTTTAGCAGCTTTGGCACCAATGTTATGGATAGGCAACGGGTCTAGTAGTTCGACCGTCCAAAAATCTAAATTAATAACAACTCCGACCCAGTGATCATCGTCCCAATTCATGGGAACGTAAACTGTTGAGACATCTTCAAACCACCTTGCCTTAACCCGGCCGTGCGTCCACTCGCCGTATACATACTCCTTCATGCGTTCGTCCCAATGGTACTCTCGCGGTTTTTTTGACTTCATGAAGCTCCTATGTTGCCCTTGCAAATGGTTTGAAAACCAAGGGGGAAGGAACACCACCCTCTCCGCTGCAAAGTACCTACCATGTTTCATGTATATGTACTCTGCAAGTACCTGCATATGCTGAAGTACCCAGATACCATACATGTTATTCATATATACCATTACATATAATAAACTTTCAAAATACTTACGGTTGTGTTCAAAAATTTCTTCGGCTCAGCAATGTCAAGCAAGAATTGGTTATTGATAGTCGCCTCCCCAAAAATCAAGTTCTTCAGCTCGTATTTCCTGCAAATTATCCTGAATTTAAGTACATCTATCATATTTTACTTTTCTATAAGCGCAGATATTTGTTACCTCGTAGGGAATAGTTTCAGCGTTTCTTGCCAGGCGTCCTTGTGCTCAAAAAACATATCTTCTCTTTCCTTTAACCCTGCAAATACCCGAGCAAGCTCAATCTCGTCATTCGATGGACTTTGTTTAACACGCTTTGGTGGAGGAGAAGAATCGCTTAGAACCACCGGTTCTTCAGTGCTAGCAAGTAATATTTTCATTTTGCCACGATTCTTTTTGCGGCCGTTGTTCTTATTTTTAGCCTTCTTACTTGTTTCGCTAACTTACTGTTTCCTGTCACACACAGAAAATATATCCTTCAAATTGTAGAACAAATATTTAATAATTAATTATAAAACTACCTTCGCTTGTTTCTTTCTCGTCTCACTATCCTGTCCACCTACCTTTTTATTCTCCTTTAAGGAACTGTCCACCTTGCCTTCCATGGGTATCTCATCAGCTTTTAGTTCACATAGAACTTCAGAGTCACTCTGCCAATTATTAGTACAAAATATAACTCGCCCATGTCCACCATAGCAGCTCACAAAAACCAAAAAACCACACTTCACTTACCGTTGATTGTTTTCCATCAGACACACATTTCTGTCCATCTACCATTCCAGTGACATCGCAGCAGCTGTCCATTTTGCTTTCGATGGATACTCCCTCCTTATTTCCTTCAACATGATTTTCAGGATCACTCTGCCAAAAATATTTACTCTTCGCTTGTTATTTCCTAAAATAAGGTCTTATATACAAAAGGTTCTCTTCACCAGTTTCTGAAAACCATTAAAAACCTATTTCGTAGTACACAGCTGAGCCTCGGTGGATAGTTTCTTGCTATCTACTTCCTGTGCTCCATCTCCCTCGAAATCCTGAGTTAATGGAGTCTCAGGTTTGCTTTGCATCTGTCCATCTGTTTGTTTAGGCCCGTCAGAAACATTATCCATTTCGATTCCAATGGATACACCGTCAACTATTGGTTCACCAAATTGTCTTTTAACCTGCCCAACATCCATACAAACCATTTTCACTTCTCAGCTTAAAACGTATATTTTCCAAATATAGCAAAGAGGAATAATACACCAGTTAGTCCAAAGCGTTCAAATGTATCCATAAAATACCTGAGCTTGAAGTTCCAGTTCACTCTCTAAGGTAGTACACACTTCACTATCCGTGGATACTCTTTTGCCACTTAACTCCTCTTCTCCATCACCCTCACTCTCCCTGGAAGTATCCAGTGTGCTTTCCATGCGTATGTCATCAGTTTTTACTTGAAATGGAAGCTCGGAGTCCTTCTGTATATTATTAGTACAACATGAATAACTCACTCTTGTCTACATTAATTGCTTACAAAAGTTTTTTCTTGTACTTCAATTGCCGTATTTTCTTTATTCTGACACAAAGACATCTTTCCATCAACCACTTTCGCATGCATGCACCAGCTATCCATCTTGGACTCTATGGATACGTTATAATGCTTTTCTTCAACCGGATGTCCGATACCATTCTGGCAAAATTGTAAACAAATAGTTACTTATTCCCAATTAATGACTCACTTACATCAAGCTCCCTTAACTAGGTGTCCCATCCTTTATCGTTATTTGTTTTTCAGCAGCCATGCCTCCATCCTTTTTTTAGCCTCCTCAGAAGCATCATCCATTTCGCTACGTATGGATAACCCGTCGAACTTTGCTTCCCCAGTTTTGTGGATATTACCCTGCCAATATGGATACATATAATTAGGACCTATCTCCTTAAAACATTCAAATGTATCCATAAATACCTCATGCTCAACGACTTCACTCTCTTTTGTATGACAAACTTCACTCTTTGTCAATATATCGCATTGATTTTCCTCCACCGGGCTGCAGATTTTGGACTGGCCATGCTAAATTCCAACGAGTTAAGACCAACGAAAGGTTAACATTATGAACAATTAGTCAAATACCATAACTAATGCATGCAAACTCCAAAAACACGAACTTTATAATATATCAGCATATCACCTGGTTTGATGGATGCAACTCCGCACTGTTTACTACCCCCCCCCCCCCCTCTTTCCAAGGTTTTCTAAGCTTTGAGCTGCATACAAAACATCTTTCGAGTGCTTTTCATCCTCCCCATCTTTGATCATTCCCACATGCTGCTTGTCCTTACCAACAATTGATTCAACCCTTGGTTTACAAGGATCAATCGTGTCATCCAGCTGAGTACAAAAGTTGCCAATGTTAAATTCAGATCCCAGATTTTCTTGATCGAAAAAAGTTTCATCAACACAATTGTTAACTTGAGAAATAATAGAATTCACATTATCCCAATTAGTGCCCTCGTCTGCCGCTGGACTTCCAACAGTTTGATGACCAACTCCAGTATTAACATTATCCGCCCCTTCAGAATTATATTTTTCCTTCTTCTCCTTTTTTCTTTCACCTAAGAAAATTTTCTTCTTTCCTGTCCACGTACACGTCTGGGCTGGGCTGTTTAGACATTTCCTTACACGCAACCTACAATCCTTTGACGTGTTTCGTCGCTTCAACCACGTCACCTCCTTTTCCAAATTTTCGATTTTCTTCTCCACCCAACTCTTGAATTTCTCATTGACAACAGAGCCGGCCTCAATGCTACTCCCATATTCAATAGCCAGTAACGGGAGCTTTCTCTTCTTGTTCTCCCCAACAGCCCTTGAAACGTTTTTAATCCCATCTTCAATAGCAAGTAATGGAGTTTTTATCTTTTTTTTGTTCTCTACAATAGCCTTTGGGACGTATTTAATAAGCTTATGAGAAGAATCTCCACCAGGCAACTCCTCCTTCTTAAAATCGTGTTTACTATCCACGAGGATTTCAAGATACACCACCTTCTTATCTTTTATCTCGTCTATCCACTCCCCCCAGCCTTCTCCTAATGGTCCCATTGATTTTAAATAAGGAACCACTTTTACCTGTGCATAGAAAAATACCAAATCTAAATGGGTAAACGAATTTGTTTGAATATTCACGATACGAAAATACACATACCTCTGTTCCAAACTCTATGTCTAGTACAGTCGCACTACTAATCCAGTTGTTTTTCGGGATCCTCTCGAAAGAAGTATCCATGAAGCTCATAGTTGAATCATGGTCAGGCATCCTCTCCAAGAATCCTGGAATACATCGGAAAACTAGGAGTTGGAATGCAAGTGGGAATCCATACACGACCTTTGTTTGCTGCTGCAGCTGAGTTCTGAATGTTTTAACAGGGTCTTCACCAAGTTTACCCGTTCTCTGGCCAGGTTTCATTGAATTAATTTTTTTTAAGAAAGGACAATCTTCCCCATGGATAGCTAAAAAAATATTCCACATCGCTAAGCATCTTAAAAAACTCTGGCATTGCTTTTGCAACCTGGTTGGTACTAATAAGCACTCCATCAACAATACATATCAGCGCAAGCTTCAGCCTTTTAGTTCCATCCATGTCTGTATCATCAAGCATTTCAAGTATGTCTGAAATCTTAACACCTTGGTCCCCCTTCTTCCTGCTCTTACTCATATGTCCAAATAATTCTTCCCACACCGATGTGCTTCTCGCCACCACCAAACTCCTCTCTTCTATGTCTTCTTCTTCCGGGAACTCGCAACAATTCAAGCCTGTTATCATTCCAAACTCTTCTAATGAGAATCGCAGTGGTTGGCCCGCAAAATTTGTAGTCAACTCGTACTTCTTTTTGGTGATTAGTTGCCTCCCCAGTAGCCCATGTATCATTTTCCCAGAAATCGAACACTGTTTCACTGGGAGCCCGAACAAATCTCCAAAACTAGAATCATGAATTCTCTCCCACTCTGGCGTATCCTTAATTATCTGCCACACTTTGTTTAGTATCTCCGGTTTGGAGTATATATTCAGTCTACCATCTGGATATCGATCCGTCTTGTACAATCTACTCGGTAGGTCTTTTTCTACCATCGCCTGCAAAATAAAAATCGATTGCAGAAGTATCAATTTCCGATTTAGGATTACAACAAAATAGGAAATAAGAGTTCTTCAACCTTACCTTACTATTGATGTAGGAGTATCAAATCACTGAGTAATGTGTGTTCTTGCCTTCGCCACTGTAAAGTGGAAGAGAGAAGATCGAAAGAGACGACCCTTTTTTATTTTTTTTGGTTTTAAACCTAAAATAAATTAGCTCTGACCCATTATTAAAATACCCCAACCATAAAATTTCTAGTTAGCAAATAAGTAATTGGTCAGGTCATTTAGTCTAAGGGCATTTTTGACTTTTCATTGTCTCTCTCATCACAAAAGATACAAAATTGAACAAACATTTAAGAAGATACCAAATTGCAAGAAAAAGATAAAAAAGATACACTCAGTGCAATTGACCCAGAAATAAGTAGATTGACACAAATATTTATATATTATTTATTCGTGATATAATATGTTTTAATACAGCCCCTTTAGATGATGATTTTCAGTATTTGGATAATGATTGATGGGATCAATTTTTGGATCAAATTAATTATGGATCGGATTGCAAAATGTGGAACAATTTTATATATATTAAGAGGTGATTTGTTCAGGTGTATTGCACCCAGTGTATCTTTGTCTTCTTCTTTTTGCATTTTTGTATCTTTTGAAATCTTTGTGCAATTTTGTATGTTTTGGTGATGAGAGAGGGAAAGAAAAGTCAATAATGCCCCTAGACTAAATGAACTGGCCAATTTTGAATTAGGCTAACTAGGAATTTAAAGGTTGGGTGAATTTTGAATTAGGCTAACTAGGAATTTAATGGTTGGGTGGTTTATTTGGGTTTTTTTATTGGGTAAAAATTAATTAATCTTAGGCCAGAAAGGAAAAAAGACATAAACCCCCATCGTCTCTCCCGATCGTCTTTTTCCGGATCGTCTCTCTGTTCTCCGCTTGAGTGTCGACAAGCAGTAGCAAAATCTTGAAAAGGTAAGATTGCGGTTAAGTAAATTCATTTTGGTGTGATTTCCATCGAAAACTGTGAAAAATGATGTTTATTTTGCAGACGATGGAAGACTTAAACCTACCGCGTAGATTGTACAAGACTAATCATTATCCAGATGGTCGACTGAATATATACTCCAAACCGGAGATACTAAACAAAGTGTTTAGTAAAATCAAGGATACGACAGAGTGGGATAGAATGAGAGATTCTAGTTTTGGTGATTTGTTTAGGCTTCCAGTGAAACAGTGTTTCAGTTTCGAGGGAAATGATTCATGGGCTAATGGCGAGGCAACTAATAACGAAGAATAAATACGTGTTGAGTTCAGTTTTTGCTGGGCAACCTCTGCGGTTCTCTTTAGAAGAATTTGGAGTGATAACATGCTTGAATTGTTGTGAGTTCCCTCAACCAGAAGAGGTAGATGAGAAGTTGGTCGTGGCGAGATGCAGTTCTGAGTGGGAAAATTTATTTGGCAATATGAGTCAGGGTAGGAAGAAGGGGGACCAAGGGGTTAAGATTACAGACATACTTGAAATGCTTGATGATCCATACATCGATGGTGATAAAAGGCTGAAACTTGCTCTGATATGTATTGTTGATGGAGTGCTTATTAGTAGCAACCAGATTGCAAAGGCAACGCCGAAATTTGTTGAGATGCTTAGCGATGTGGATTACTTTCTGAGCTATCCATGGGGTAGAGAGTCTTTTCTTAAAACAATAAATTCAATGAAACCTGGGGCGAGGACTGGGAAAGTTGGTGAGGATCCTATTAAAACATTCAGAACGCAGCTGCAGCAGCAAACGAAGGTCGTGTATGGATTCCCGCTTGCATTTCAGCTCCTAGTTTTCTGTTGTATCTCATGATTCTTGGAGAGGATGCCAGACCATGAATCAAAGATGAATTTCATGGATAGTTCTTTCGAGAGGATCCCGAAAAACAACTGGATTAGCAGTGAAACTGTACTAGACATCGAGTTTGGACCTGAGGTATATCTATATTAGTACCGTCCATTTGTATACAAATTTCTTTATCAATATAGATGTGCTATTTTACTATGTACAGGTAAAAGTGGTTCCTTGTCTAAAGCCCCAAACGAGGCCATTAGAAGAGGGTTGGGGGGAATGGATAGACGAGATAAAAGATAAGAAAGTGGTTTATCTTGAAAGTCTCGTGGATAGCCATCACAAGTTTAAGAAGGAAGAGTGGCCTGGTGGTGATTCTTCTCTTGCGCTTATTGAACACGTCCCCAAGCCTTTTGGGGAGAACAAGAAAAAGAGAAAGGTGTTTCTAGCAATTGAAGATGGGACCATCAGTGAGGCCGACTCTGTTGGTAATGACCAGTTCAACCGTTGGGTGGATGATTCAATTAAAGCTTTGCAAAGGGATGTGATGTTGTTACAGCGAAAAAAGACGACCAAAGATTGTAGATTGCATGGTAATAAGCGTCTAAACAGCCCCACTCAGAAGCTAACTTTAACAGGAATGAAGAAAGTAGTCTTAGGTCAAACTAAAGCGGCAAAGAAGGAAAAATCTAATACTGAAGGGCCTGAGAATCTTAATAGTGGAGTTGGGGATCAAACCTTAGAAACTCCCGCCAGCAGACGCGACCCAATTTGGAATAATGTGAATTCTATTATTTCTCAAGTTAACAACTGTGTTGATGAATCTTTTTTCGATCAAGAAAATCTGGGATCTGAATTTAACATTGGAAACTTTTGTACTCAACTGCCTGACCCGACTGATACTTGTAAAACAAGTGATGAGTTGATTGCCGGTAAGGAGAAGCAGGTTGTGAGTTTAACTACTGAAGGGGAGGATGAAGAGCAGTCGAAGGATGTTCTGAATGCAGCAAAAAGCCTAGAAACACTTGGAAAGGGGGCAGGAGAAAACAATGTGGTTTTGTATCCATTAAACCAGGTGATCAGCTGATACATATGGTAGTTTTTTTTAATTGGATAGACTGTATGAATCATTAATGTTTGTTCTCTGCTTGGGGATAGCATGGCCAGAGTGAAAGCGGCAGTCCTTGCGAGGGAAAATCGGATGAAGAATCCACAGAGAATCAAGTCGGTTCTACCAAAGTCATTGAAGTGGATACTCCGAATAAGGTTATTTATGGTCACATTTGAATGCTTTTTAGGAAACCGTCTATTATCATCTTAAGATGATAAGACAGATTTTTTGTATGCATTTGTGCCAAGGTAACACCGAGATCTCATGTGAAGCAAAGATTGAGGGGGTATCCATGGAAAGACATATGGATGAGGTGAAGGTTTTTCCACCTGATAAACAAAGAACGGAAGAGGCTGTGCTATCCACCGATAGTCCAGTGTATACTAACAAAGACAGTGAGGTGGATCCTCAGCATCAGGTTATTTACGGCTTAGTTATAATTGGTATATAGACGGTTTAAGTAGATAAGTACTAATTATTTGAATCTATTTGGGGCAGGGTAAGGCGGAGATTCCGTGTGAAGCAAAGATTGGCGGTGTATCCATTGGAAGCCAAATGGATACTAACTCCGATGAGGCAGGACAAAAAGATGCAGTGATGGCTTTTCCTGCTGAAGAACAAAACTCGGAGGGGGTTGGGACACTAACCGAAGGAAATGAGGATGATGTATCCATGGAAAGCAAACTGGATAGGAGTTGTGAGCAGGCTGAATTGGTAACTGGACAGTTGTCTCTGACTGAGGAACAACAATCCACGGTAAATTGATTATTAAAATTTAATTTGTATGATCTATTATTTTGGTGATGAGCGAGTTATATATTTTGTATTAATAATGGCAAGAGTGATGCCGATATGGGATTTGAACTAAAAGACCAATAACATACACATTTTTCACAAGCAAACTGGATACCTTCTTAAATCAGGATAAATCGTGTGATGGACAGGAGGATGGAACGGTCAAGAAAAAATTAAAATAGGTGTTCGACAGTTCACATGACCTATTTATATGTTTGGCAGGAAATAAAGAAGAAAGGTAAGAAGAGGAACAACGAACATAAAAAGAAGCGTGGCTCAATGAAAGAATTGGTTGATAGCAATGAAGAACCGGTGGATCTAAGCAATTCTTCTCCTCCACGAAAGCGTGTTAAGGCTACTCTATCAAATGACGAGGTTGAGCTTGCTCGCGTATTTTTAGGGTTAAAGGAAAGCGAAGATATGTATATTGAGCATAAGGACGCCTGACAGGAAACGATGCGACTCTGTCCTGCGAGGTAAGACAGATCTGTGGTTATACGAAGTTAAAATATGTGACATGTAGTATAAGTCTCGCTTATTTTGTAGGCAATACGAGCTTAAGAACTTGTTATTTGGGGTGGTGGACATAAATAACAAATTCTTGCTTGAAATGGCAGAGCCAAGGAAATGTTTGAACACAACGGTTAGTATGTTGTTAATTTGTTGTATATGTTGGCATATGTTATTAATAAATTTGGTATTTGGTTACTTCAGCAAATGCATGTACTTGCAAAGTACATATACATGAAACATGCTAAGCACTTCGCAAAGGAGAGGGTGGTCTTCCTCCCGCCTTGGTTTTCAAACCATTTGCAAGGGCGACATAGAAGCTTCGCCAAGTCCAAGGATAAGCGAGAGTGCCATTGGGACGAACAAATCAAGAAGTATGTCTACGGCGACTGGACGCATGACCGTGTTAAGGCGAAGTGGTTTGAAGATGTGTCAACAGTTTATGTTCCCATGAATTGGAACGGAGATCACTGGGTTGGAGTTGTTATTAACATTGAATTTCGAACTGTCGAGCTACTGGACCCGCTGCCAATCCATAACCGTGACGCCCAAGCTGAGGAAAACCTTGGACCAATTGTACAAATGTTGCCCTACATTGTAGAAGCCTTCTTCATGCCGGACCCTGAGAAAAAGGGTATGAAGCCAAGGGAACAAAGCAAGGGGAGTAAACAGGAGCTGAAGGAGATTTTACCCCCTTATTCATGGACTCGCTTTGATAAGGCGTACACGAATGATCGAGTGGGCGATTGCGGAGTTGTTACAATGAAGTTTCTTGAGCTGAGTGCCCTAGCTAGATCTGATGGAATGGAGACCATGACAGATGAGTTCGTGGACCAGTTTCGACTGGAGTACGCGATGGACATTTATAAGCACTGGGTAGTCCCGGAAATTTTTAAATCAACCTCTAACAATTCTGTATGATTTGTGTGTTTTATGGTTAGACTTATCGAACTATGACTATTTGGTATCCATGAGATAACTTCCATTATATGACATACTACTTTGATTGGTATATTAGGAGGTCGATAGACAGGCTGTTGGTATCCATGATATAACTTCCATTATATGACATACTATTTGGGTTATAGTGGAAAATTTAAGGATTGGTTGTACCGGGAACATAGAATATATGGATATTAGGGATGAATTGGCATAGGTGTATAACCATCTGGTAGATTCCCTAATATGGAGTACTCTTTTAATAGGTGTATATCAATATAAGGGCTGGTGGATAGATAACCTGTAGTTATGCATATAGTTTAATGTATGAATTGAAGATCGACTATTAATAATAAATCATACGGATAGTAATGGAGGGTAGTAATGGATAGTAAATTAGTAAAATATATATAGTGAATTATTAAATATCCATTAGAGGTATTGATTAGATGGGAAGGGTTATGTTGGTATATGTCACATATAGATCTGTCAGTCCGTCTAGTCTTATACAGAGATAAAGCTGGCAAAGTGCCTCGCGAAAGTGTCCAAAAATTAGGGTCCCTAAAACTATTCAAGTTAACTTTTATATAGGATTTTACAGCATAATACGAGTTGTTCGGCGTAAAGTGGGAAAAATTTGGAATTTTTTTTTTTGTAAACTTGTAAATACACTGGGACAGTCAAGTTTTTAAGCAATATACAAATCGACAGTGGGTACATAATAGGCATCGTTGCTGATATTAAAATGGTAAATACTAATGGATAGGAAAATTAGGTAACACAGTAAATACTAATTGATAGGAAAATTAGGTAACATAGGTGGAGTGCAAGAACAAATGTGTATAAGAGGTAGACAGTAATAGTTAAAAATGCACAAATGGGAAGTCAAGTCGTTGAATGATTAATTATGAAGGTCATTTTGTGTTTTATAAATGGACAAAATGTGAGTTTTTCTTTAATTAGAGGATGAGTTTTATTTAATTGTTATCCCTGTCAGTGGATTGTCCATAATAATTGACTTCCCTTGGAACTTGTAAGAAATATAAACGGTAAGGGTTGGGGTTTCGAGGTATGTAATAATTACTGTGGAATATGTTTGATTCTAGGTTAAATGGATGGAAAAAGTAATTTTGAAAGTTAAAAATGCGAGACGAAACGTTTTGTGGATAGTTTATAACAACGAAGCGTGTGAAAGGAATTGAACTCTAAGACCACTGCCCCAAAATTTAAGTATCCATTGTTTTTATTAGATATATAGGTTAATATAAATATGTTATTGTGCATAAAGACGCCTTGAAAGTTGTAAGGATGATTAGACGGCGTTCAGGAGTAGGGTTTTCGAGGAGTTCGGATATCGAGAAGTGGGAGTGGGTGGGAAGAATTGAAAAAGTCCAAGTTTTAATAAAGTTCAGCTATTTATTAAGGGTATTTATTAATGTTAAATTATGTAGGATAAAAGGAATCGATTAAATAGTGGATAAGTTTAAATAATATTTGATGGATACCATGAGGTGTTTTTGATGGATTAATAAAGCAAAGAGAAAATTGGAGTCCCAATAAAATTAAAATACTTAGGCAGAAAATTTTGAAGAAAAATATTTACGCGACGCAAATGACATAAACGGCAGCGTTTTACCCTGCACCTTTGCCTCAACCCCCCCCCCCCCAACATTATGGACTGCAACGTGACCCCAACCGTCTTTGTTTTGTTTTTCACCGTTATGAACTGCGACCTGATCCCAACCGCCTGCGTTGCCAACCTGACCCCAACCGCCGTTGTTTTGTTCTATATCTTCATCCCAACCGCCGTTGGGTGGAATGTCTTCTACCTTAGGCCATTCGAGAAAACTCTGAGGTATAATTTAGAAGAAGACACTTGTCTCGATAGTCCAAAAACAAGAATTGCACAGGCCGATGCCTTTGACATTCTCGTGGGTAATGCTAAGCCAATATCTATAAACGGAGAAATGGCATGACCTTAAATTTATGATAGC
The DNA here is from genome assembly GCA_030180135.1 of Orychophragmus violaceus. Classification (NCBI taxonomy): domain Eukaryota; kingdom Viridiplantae; phylum Streptophyta; class Magnoliopsida; order Brassicales; family Brassicaceae; genus Orychophragmus; species Orychophragmus violaceus. Next base: position 85,742,209 of record CM058229.1, on the reverse strand, counting down.
ATCAAGCGTATCCCTTATATGCGCGAGATCCACAGCGATCCCGATAGGCCATGAGTAGCGTTCGAATTTCCTCACATAGGCCCTAAGAGCACGGATAACATAACGGGAAAGGAATAGGATGGTCGAACCTGAATCAAAATGTGGAGAAATGGATCGTCGTATTACTTTGTAGCAATATACTATTGGTTTGCATCCAGCGATGGCACAATCTTTGATCTCGTAAAAAGCTTCTAGTCTTCCATCGTATGTGTACATGAAGTCGGAGATGGCCTTAAGAAACCGAGCGGATACGTTGTTGGCATCCAAGCAAGCATTGTACAGAAGGGTAATGCCTCTGTGGTATCCTTCTGAAGGGCCCTCCTGGATAAGGTTTATTTGAGAGTGTGTATCCACGTGATCGGCGTCTGCGCAAAGGGTCCTGCAAACAGCTCGTACTTTAAAATGTTCTAGAACATTATCACTCGCATTCTTCGCATGGATTATTCTTCTTATGTCCGACGGAAGGTCTAGAAGGTTAAGGCTACTCATTGGTTGTTGATCTTTATTTTGTGTGTGGACAGATGGAATGCGTAGACGTATATTATTTATAGATGCGAAACGATTCAGTTTCCTAACTGAAATTAATGCAGAAAAAATAATTGTTGCATTCCTCAACATAAACACGTATCCGTATATGGTACTACTTGATTGGACTCTGTAATAAGTATCCATAAGCGTTTGAGGTATAAGTAAAGTGGGATAACTGAAAGATTCGTGAGTCGCAAGATCCATTTGAGTATTAATTGTTTCGAAAAATAACAGGTGTTCATTAGCAGGTTAAATTAATTATATTATATGGGTTATATGAAGTATAGGTATTATAGTGAAAGCTGCACTCGTATTGGATAGTTGACTGTCATATATAGCGACTAATGGATAGCGCAATAGGGTACAAGCCAGTGAAAAATGAGTTTGTCTATATTGATTTAGAAAATTTGTTAAAACAGTTGTGCGTAGAAAAAATTAGTTATGCAATCACGGTAGTGTTTAAGCAATTTATAAGTTCAGTGTTAAAGATAATAATCATATATGTTATATTTGTAGATTGATACGAAGGAGGAAACAAAGCGAGGATATACTTGTATCCAGATGGATAGATATCTGCATAGTTGACTGTTTTGCTAACTTAACAAGCTTAATACAATAAATGGCGCATATCTGCTAATTTTTTTCAAGGTCTCTGATCTTCGAAAGCAGAAAGTCGACTCTAGCAATTAATCCTAAAATTTGGGACTTTTTGGTTTCTTCTTTAAGTCGAACCTCAAGCTTGAGCTTCTCAATTTCCTCAGTAATCGCGTCGTCCCACCACTTCTTAAATCCACATCCATGACCCGGACCCTACACGTTTAAAATTGGTTAAAATAAAGATATAGGAATTCATATTAAATTAAGAAATGTACATCAGAAATCTCGTAATGGCAAGAATAGAAGCGCCTTCCTTTACTGAGACCTGATGTCGAGGCGGTTATGAACAAGGAAGACTTGCAATGGCAGGTCTTAGGAATACCTAATTCATAGGTGGTTTGAACAAGTTTCCTTATACCAGAGACAGGATGTCCCCATCTGTAGCAAATTTTGTCACCTGCATCACTCATTTTTTGGGGGGGAGGAAAAAAAACAGAATGAGAAAGAGAGCTGGTTGAGTCGTTATGCGGCTAGACTACTTATAAAAAGAGGTATTAAACGTGTAGGAAAATGGCATTTTTTTATTCCCTTAGATAGATAAATATAGTAATGGATAGATAATAAAGATAGGGGTTTAGGTGTCTACTATACGGATAGTAAAAACATAAGATGAGGCATCCACCTGGTGTGTGTAAAAGCTTAAAGTTATTAAGTGAATTATCATCTATGAAGGTAAAGGTAATAAGTTGTTGGCAGCCTATTACTAAAGCCAGTTAAAGCGTCCTAGATACGGTCTGACTAAAGAGAAAAGAACGTGATCTGAATGGAAAAGGTGTAAAGTTTAAAGAGACGTCCTATGTTTCTGTTTGGGCGTCACGCGCCTAACCAAAAAATCCAAAACAAATTTGAGGGGGGGGGGGGGGGGTTGGGGAACATCAATTAGAGCCGGAGTAAGAAAAATAACTGATCCATAATTGGGTATCAATAATGTGGTTACCATATTCGCTACTGGCAGAGATCGCAGCTAGGGTCGCCGAAGACGGGGTGGATGCATGTGCGAACCTACTTAAGGCGGGGCCTGAGGGCATCACTGCCGTATGTTCACTAGAGGTGTACTCGAGAGTTCGCCTGGACAGGCGGCATGACTTCACTTGATTTTCAGACGAACAATATTTGTGGTATTACAAGTTCTACAGAAAGTGCTTGGAGAACAAAAATCCGTATGCAATGTACACCGAAAGCCTGCGAATTGCATTCAATTTGGGCGATCCTGATACAGCTATCGCTATATTACATGAAGTGAGAGGTGTGTATCCGCATGCGGAGCTCATGTATATTATTCTTAACTGGTGCACAGGGAGAGAATGCAAGGCCGAGTATAAGGTTTTCAGATTTAGACGATTGTATGATGAGGCAATGGCTATCGGGGAGATGCTTGGGTACCAAGTGCGTGCGGTCAGTCCAAAACAAGTTGACAGTTGGCGTGATTCTTGGAGCTGCAGCGATTTAGAGTACTGTTGGTGGGTACACACGATAATGGGTGAGAATAGTGGAGAGAGGTGCGAGGACTGTTACTTCTATTTCCTATCCATTGCAATTAGGAAGATGTCGTAGATAGTATCCATGTAATATATTTTAATGTAGCTGGTGTGTATCCATGACTTTAAATATAAATCTACCAATGACATTGCGTGTTTGAAAGCTGATGGCTAGTTAATGGAGGAATCACACCCACAATGATATAATCAGTACGGTGAAAATGTTAAAAAAAGTTGGAATTAGTTGGATAAAAGATGTAGTACAAGTGTGGTTAGAACCCGAATGACAAACCGAGCTTTCAGGTACATTTAATGGATACGTTCAATGTATCCAGTATTTGAATATTGGTAAGGGCATAATATAAAGTGAAAAATGTTTTAGGGGCAGTGGAAATTGATTTGTGTTCTAGGTATGAAATGTTTAAGTAAGTGAAACGTTTAAGTTAAAGTGGATGGGATGGTGTTTCCGTCCATTTTACGTTAAATGGATACGTCAAAAGAGGACCAATATAGTCAGTCATTTATATTAAGATAATGTAGGAAAAGTAAATAATATAGATAGATTGGTGGGGGTGTAACAAGAAAGATGGACAAGCAACTGGTATCGTGTTGATAAAGATAAAAGTGATTTGACTACTGAAGTGTCCTAAATCCTGATTGACATATAGAGGGTACTGCATATAGAGTAGAGGAGTAGGCATTTAATGAGGGAGAGGGATTTAAATTTATGTATTTCAATTAATAATTTAACAAACATAACCCAACCTAAAATTTGTTGGATGATTGGGTAACCGGGGATTTATAAAAGAGTTTATTGAACAAGAAAATGACCGATCTGATAGTAAAAAGTAGACGAAGTTGGAGGAGTATGTCAATATGCAAGGTTTATTAATGGATAGTAAGGATAGTTTCGGGGTTACACTGAAGCGATGATAGAGAGGTTAATTGGAAATAAGTAATAAACGGTATCCATCATGTTCGTTGGTAGTTAAAAGTGTGAATTGAAGGCTTGTATAGTTATGAACTGAGTTTAAGAGCACATTTCAAGATGGTAACAGATGATGGATAGGAGTGAGTTTGGAATCCCCCATTAGAAAGTGGAGAGTAGGAAATAATGTTTGTAATTATTAGTAGTAGGTAAAATGGTAGGATAAACACAGTTTGCAATAGTCACAGAAACTGCAATTTGACAAGTGAAGTGCCTGAAAGGAGTTTAAGCATGCATTCTGACACACAGAGCAGAGAAAGGTATAATGATAAGTATTTTCTAGTAATTAACAGAAAAAGCAATGGTAATTCGAAATTAGTGGCGGCAACATTTGAAAGGACTAAGCCTCAGGGGTAACTTGGAAAACGTGAACAATAAATAAACGTTAGACAAGATATTAATAGAAAGGACGTTGGGTAGTGGATATTAAAAGATAAGGTGATGAGGTTGTGGATAGTCTTTTGTAATTAAGAACGAGTTTCGTATATAAGTTGCATAATGAATATGATATTGGATAGGACATGAAATAGAAGTTCAAAATACATTAGAAAAGACATTTATATCCACCTTGTATGATAGCAGTGGATAGAACGACAAAAAACAACAATACTGTTTAAAATGATTATTAGAGAGCTAAAAACGTGATCTGATAGTAAAAAGTAGACGACGTTGGTGGAGTATGTCAATATGCAAGTTTTATTAATGGATAGTATGGATACTTTCGGGGTTACACAGGGGCGTTGATAGAGAGGTTACTGGGGAATAAGTAATAAAAGGTATCCATGTTCGTTGGTAGTTAAGATTATGAATTCAAGGCATGTATAGTTATGAATCGAGTTTAAGAGCACAATTCTAGATGGACTGTTTTTAAAGTAAACCGAATAGTCGAGAGAGAATGTACCAGATGATGGATAGGAGTTGGTTTTGAATCCACCGTTAGAAAGTGGAGAGTACGAAAAATGGTTTGTAATTATTAGTAGTAGGTAAAAAAGGTAGGAAAAAGACAGTTTGGAATAGTAGAGAAACTGCGATTTAACTAGTGAAGTGCCTGAAAAAGGTGTTTATGCATGCATTCTGACACATAGAGCAGAGAAACGTATAATGATAAGTATTTTTTAGTAATTAACAGAAAAAGCATTGGTAATTCAAAATTAGTGACGGCAACATTTGATAGGATTAAGCCTCCGGGGTAAACTTGGAAGACGTGAACAATAAATAAACGTTAGACAAGATGGGACGTTGGCTAGTGGATATTAATAGATAAGGTGGTGAGATTGTGGATAGTTTGTTGTAATAAAGAATGAGTTTGGTATACTGGATAGTTAACGAATACGATATTGTATAGGACATGAACTAGAAGTTCAAAATACATTAGAAAAGACTTTTATATCCATATTGTATTATAGCAGTGGATAGAACGACAAAAAAACAACAGTACTGTTTAATATAATTATAAGGGGTTAAAAGCGTAATCTTCAAGCGCCCCAAACCGCAGGAATGGTGTTTTGCCCATCACCGCCGGCCCACACGGCTGTGCCTTGCTCGTGATCAACGACCCCATCGTCGATGGCGGCCCAAACTACAGCCTCGTTTTCGTAATGTTCTTCATGTAGTCGGACATGTTCTTCCCAGTCAATGAGTTCATTCCATTTGAAAAAGTCTTCGGGATTACACGGAAGAAAACTGAGGTCTCAATAGACCAAAAACAGAGCTCGCACATACCGAGACCTTTAACGTTTTCGTTTAGGAAGTCAAGCCAATAGCGATAGACAGAGAAAGGGCACGATGCAATCCTTTCAAGGTTGACAGAGGTCGATATCGTGGTAAGAGCGGCGGAAATGTTCATGGGCCAAGTTATTCGCTGAAATTCCCGGGCATGCTTTCTAAGCACACGGATAGCAAAACGAGAGAGAATAGGAATCGTTGAGCCTAAATCCAGGTCAGAAAAGATGGAACGTCGTATAACATTGTAGCAATATAAGGCCGGTTTGATTATGAGGACGGCGCAGTGTATGAGGTGGGCAAAGGCATCAACTCTTCCATCTGTGTACATGAAATCCGATATTGCTTTCAAGAAAATAGCAGTTGGATTTTGGGCATCTAGGCATGCACGTTCCAGATGGAGTATCCCTTGTAATCGTGGTGAGTCTTTATGAGGTCGACCTGGAACAAGGTATCCATGTGATCAGCATCGTCACGAAATGTCTTGTAGACAACTCTGATTTTGAAGTGCTCAAGTATGTTTTCACTTGCATTTTTGGCAAGAATTGACCTCCTTAATGAAGCCGGAAAATCGAGTAGATTGAGAGAGGGAATGATGGGGGTTGGGGATTGACTGAACTCATCTTGGGTAATGCGCAGGGTAAGGGTGGACAGAGGGAAAGAGGGGGGGGGGGACATAATATATTTATATATTGATTTAAGATTAATGATATGTCAAGATTATTCCCTATTCTACTGCAAGTGCACAGTTATGCTATTGTAGTATTCAGGGGTATCGTATCTACAAGGACTCACGTTTCAAACGATAGACTATATGTTCTCAAGTTAAGCTAAATTAATCAGAAGAAATCAATAAAATAAAGCAAGCGAACAGAGGTGTGTATTCAATAGGAGAAAGGCGTCAGACTTAGGAAGTTCTCGGGAATTACACAATGCTAGACACTTAACTAACCGGATTCAGATTAAGCACAAGTTCAAGAACTAGAAACACAATGCTAAACAATCCAACTCTCGCTGAGATTGTTTCTATATCTAGCAACCTAGTGATCCAAATCTCTTTGTGATCCTAGAGTTCTAAACAAGCATTAAGAACAAGTTCTTCGGTTCACAATTCTCCTAAACCAAATCTCTTTGTATCTAGTCAAATTTCTCACACTAAGTTCTTTCAGATTATAACTCACACTTTCGTGCTAAGTTAATTATCTCAGATCTAAATCCTAGGTGATCAATCTAGAATTCAGTATTAAGCACAACTTAGGCGATGAACGAATAGTTTTAGAATCCAATAAATCAGTTATCTAAACATGCATCAAACCCTATGAGAATTCCTAAATCTAACTAGGTACAACTCAGACATATTGCAGAATAACAACACATCTTTGAATAGAAAACCAAAAGACTGAATAGATAAGTAAATGGGTTCGAAATCCTTCTCTCAAAGGTTACAAGTAGCAAGAACAGCCCCTTGGCACAAATCTCTTAATCTCCAAGCAAGAACAAAAGTAAGAACAAAATAAAATTGATTATGAGTCTGAAAACCTAATTAAAAATCTAAACACGTTTTGGGGCTAGATTAGAATTAGGGAAAACTTCTGGGTCTTTTTGCAATTCTTCAAAACTTGTCTTCAACTCGCGTATAAGACTCTGTCGCGCTCAGTGTCGACCGACACCAAGGTCAGTGTCGGTCGACATCCAGTCGTGGTCGAGACACCAACTTCAGCTCATTGCACAAATCAACAGAAACGTCCTATAATCTCACTCTTTGCTCCAAACGCAAGCCTACCTGTAGAAGACTCAATAGACTCGAAAAACCAGGTTCAAGACTCAATATACACAACTATATCATGGTTGAAAACCTAGAAAAACCATGATATATCAACTCCCCCACACTTAGCTCTTGTTTGCCCTCAAGCAAGTAAAAGAACTAAAGCATAAGAAAGAGGTTTGAAAACTCAGAAACTCATTTCGTCCAAGGAACTTTTACATTCACATTCACTTAGTAAACCACTGAAAACTTTCCTGCAGATCTCAAGACCACAATATACTTCCCCCACACTTAGCAACTGTCCCAAGTAAACTCCACAATCAGATTAGGATATTCAAATTCACCACACTAACCTCTTTATACAATTAGGTGCAGTCTCACAGAGGGAGTATCGATCAGAGGATACATGGACTCAACTCATTCAGTACTTGACCACCAAACTGTCGGTTTCTGGTTCCTTTCATTTCCCTTTCTCCCTTAGCACTGATTTTTCCACACTGGGTATCATTTTATTTTTTTCTATCAGTTCTCTTCCTTTTTTATTCGAGGTGTAACTTTGTACATGTTTCCATGGATGCACAGGAGGTAATAAAGGTCTCTACCACTCCCGTGACCACTTCGAAGCTACTAGCTTATCCTTGGTTTTAATCTCTCTTTTTTTTACTTTCAAAGGAGGGGAAATCAGGAACCATACTCAAACAGGATCACAGGCTGTGTCAAGTACATCAGAGGAATCCGATCCAGAGATCTCAAGCCCCTAAGTAAGAAAATAAAGTCAGGTTTAGAGGTGAAGTTAGTGATGGATCCTTTGAATACCTGGTTATATATGGGTTTCCTTGGTAAGTTGATCCGTTTGGGTTTTCTAATAGTCATAGAATTACTGCAAGTCTGTCCAATGGTCACTTAGTTCATGTTCCAGCGAAAAATTTCCTCGAAAAATCATAGTTTCATACACATCTTGACTCGATAAAACATTTTGAAAAGTATTGAATGACTCTAAGAAAACAAAACACAATGTCAGTAACCACCTCCCCCACACTTAGACTGCACTGTCCCCAGTGCAATTGCAGCATGGGTTCAGAAAAACAAGGCATAAGTAACTGAGAACTTGAGAAAACAGAAATCTTACTTGTGGTCGCAGTCGATGTCGACCGACGCTCAGCTAGTGTTGGATGACATTAGGCTTTGGTCGACATCGATTCCTAATCGAGCATGATCGATTTCTATATGTGTTCTCGAGTATGGTGTCGACCGACACTTAAGTCTGCAAACATGTTCTTTATGGCTCTGACACACAAAAACCAGAAAAATCAAAAGACACAAGGACAAAGACCAAAAAGAAACGAAAACTAACCTACAGTGGGTTGCCTCCCACTCAGCGCTCGTGTAACGTCAATAGCTTGACTGTATTGCGATTAGGCATTGGGTGGATTATCCAGATGGACAATGTTGCCTTCTGGAATTTAAGCTTTTGCTAGTAATGTTTCAACCTTTTCCCATTGACTGTGAACTCCTCGCCTTTGGAATTCATCAAGATAACAGCTTCGTGTGGTCTAGCTTCCTTGACGGTGAATGGACCTGACCAACGAGAACGCAACTTTCCAGGAAACAAAGTTAGATGAGAGTTGTAGAGAAGTACCTGATCGTTGGGTTCGAAGTTGCGTGAGATGATCTTCTTATCATGATATTGTAGCATTATGTCTGTTCATTGGTGTAATTATCAGATTACAACCTAACATAATCAACTAGGATCTAGGTGATTTGGAGATGAATCATAAACAGATCAGGATGGTTACCTTGTGATTGCAGCGGATTAATCAAAGGAATATCGAGATCTGTAAGAGCTGATGATAACCGGCTCCTCCTAGGTATCCACACGCTTACAAGCTACTGGATCAGGCTGCTAGACCAAGCTGGAATTGACAGAGAGAGAGAGGACGACGGCTCAGGGAAATCGCAGAGAGTGATGTCTATTAGCCCTAGGCGCCATTCCTCTTCCTTATATGGGCCCAAGTAATTAAACTAATGGCTCATTAGGCTTTTGGGCCCAAGACCCAAATCAGACAAAATAACTGTATTTTGTCTGGCCCAATTCTCTGTACAAATACAGTAAATGCCTTGCATCTTACCGTATTAATTCCATTTAACATTCCCGTTAGCTATGGTGTGTGACCCTATGGGATCATACAATACTGGTAATAAGTCCTAAACTTATAGATCAAGAGTGGGCTCTAGCAAGTCATCATGATCACCCAGTATTTATGACTTATGTCTGATCTCGACACTTATCATACTTTCTAGAGATAGTACGGTAGATTTCAGGACATTCCCAACAATCTCCCACTTGTACTGGAATCCTACATTCCCTAATCCTTTTGTCTCAATATCTCGATCTGGCATAAGGCAAGATGCGTGTCATCCTTATATAGCCAGACCATGTTCATCGGACCAGATTTGATACTGACAATGCAAACGACTTGGGCAAGTCCGTTTGGGAGTGGCCACTCTCTTACCAGCTATCAAGTCTCCGATTGGCCTAGAGATATTTCCTCCGTTAAACGGCAGGGACAAATCCCATCTTGTTCCATCACTATGAACTACACACTTTATAATACACCCAACCAAGGTCCTTATAGCTCCCAGTTACGAAACAGCGTTAGACAATGATCAAAGCGCATCACTCCATGTGCATCCACATGCATGCGAACTCAGGTCTAAGGACTATACTCTATAGTCGTATATGAGAACCTCTTATGACACAGATATTAATATCTTGTAGAGTTCTCATCAGCGGGCCATGTCCGGTCATATGCTCCCCTACATATACCTATGTGTCGACTTTGATGCCGCGCATCTATGACCCCTCGAAACTTGGTGTTCCAATTTCAACAACCTTCGACTATGGACACTATGATTTATGTCATTTCGTTAAATATGGGGTTTCAGGATCAAGTCTACTCATGTACTTCGATGGCCCATATATAATGACATGAATCATTTTGGAACGATTATTTATATCACAGTTAAAATAATCCAGAAATCATAGATTTCATAAACATAAAATATTATGTTTACATGAACCTTTCAAAACAACTAAATAAAGCCCTTTACAAACTCCCACTGAAATTAAGACTACATCTTAATTTCACTTATCCTACAGCTACAGTCCGCGACTCGTGCTTAGGCCTAAGGAGTGGCTTCGTTAATAGATTAGCAACGTTCTCATTCGTTGAAACTTGCTGATCTACTTAACACCTCTGTCATTTATCTCACGGAATAGGTTATACCTACTCTCAAGGTGTTTGGACCTCTGATGTGCAGCTAGCCTCATCTATGCTGGGAATCACATCAAATTCAGTGATGAACTCTTCTTTCCAAACATCCTCTTTCGCCGCTACCCAAGCTGCGAAATGTTCAGCTTAAGTCATGGAGTCAGCAACAGTGCCTTGCACCGCCAGACAGACACAAGATATAACCGGACTGTGACCGGAAATCATCTTTGTCTGTTGGAAACTTGCCTTTCAGACTCTACCAACTTGTAGCACCTCACTTTCTCCGTAAATCAAGAACTTATCCTAAGTATTTTCCAAATACTTAAGGATATTCATTACGTCTATCCAGTGATTCTTCGCTGGATTTGACTGGTCTTTACTTGTCTTGCTTAACATTAAAGCAACATCAAAACAAGTACGTGTCATGGCATACATGATAGATCCAATTGCCGACGCATATGGAATCTCATCCATGCATTCAAGCTCAGCAGTTATCGTAGGACACTGTTTCTTGCTTAACGTAATGCCATGTGACATTGGCATAAAACCCTTCTTGGAATGCTGAAAACGTGTAGGACTTTGTCAATATAAGAATCCTGACTTTGTCCTATCAGCTCTTTTGGATCTCTATCTTTAGATCCAAAATCCAAGAACATACGTGGCTTTACCCATGTCAATCATAAAGCCAACTCCCAAGCCAGTCCTTTACCGACTGCAGCATTGGAACGTTATTTCCGAGAATCAGTATGTCATCGACATACGCTATGAGAAATGCAACATCGCTCCCACTTATCTATTAGTAAACGCACAGTTCCACTTCGTTCCTGTTCAAGTCAAAACCTTGACTACTTCAACAGAACGAAGATTCCAACTCCGATATGCTTGCTTCTATCCATGAATGGATCGATGAAGCTAACTAACATACAGTATAATTTTTCGGAGTCCGGGCTCACTTTCGCTTCTGTGAATTTCGCAGGTTCGTCACTTTCAATGATCATCAGATCATGGCAACTAATCACGAGAAATCACTCTCGGATTAGTGACGGATTCATTCAGATCTGCGAACTTCAGGCTCTACAGGTGTAGATTCTACAGAAATCTGTAAATCCATCCGCTGCTCTCCCTCAACAGGTTGAGCAGCCTCCTGTATTTCTCGAATTTCTTCGAGTTATACTTTTACTCCCACTGTTCTTCTTGGAAAGTAACTTTCCTTTTAGAAAACAGAATTCCGAACAACCTAACTTCGTTTTCGGAATGGACGTAAAAGGTAACAAGCCTTGGTTTCCCTAGGACAACCAGCGAAGTAGCACAACTACAAATACTCAGTAAAGACGAATTTGGATCATTTCCAGTCCACATTTATGTGGTGTCTTTCAACTGATATTGGTGGAACTATTTCAGCGTAAACTTAGATATTTCTAGAGCTTTATTCTTAAAGAATATCATGGAAGATTCGTGTGACTCATCTTTAATCATTTCTAATAAGATCTGATTCTTTCTCACAGAAACACCTCAAGGTTTTCAGGAGAAATGAGCTGTGAAACGACTTCACACTCATTCAGATGATCACACCATCAATGACTTAAGTATTCTCACTCGTGATCTAATCCAGAGTCTCAATACTTCTGTCACTCAGATTCTATACCTCATTCTGGAACTCTTTCGACCATTTCAAAGAATTCCGACTCGTGTCTCATCAAATGAACACAGTCACACTCACTGAAGTAATCAGTAAATATAATGAAGTACAGGAAATTTTCTCTGGCATTACTGCTCATCGGGCCACATACATGAGTATGTTCAAGGTCCAATAAGCCTTTGGGCCTTTCTCTAGCTCGGCTAAGATGGGCCCTTTGTAATTTTTTGGTCCAGTAAGCAGAATTCAAGTCTCATAAGATATCCGATCAAATGAGCCCAAAAGTCCATAACTATGGGATTTCTGAATCCGACTCACTTTATGTGACCAAAATATTTACGCCAAGAAAAACAGGTTTAATTCATCAGATTTAAACCAATTCGGTATTTATGTTACATTTAGGCACTCTTTGGTTTAAGATATAAAACCCATTCCTTGAATAGGGTGCTACAATCAATATTTCATTGAGATCAAAAGAACAAAACTTGTCTTTTATCAAAATGAAAAACATTCAAATTCTTACAAGAAAATGAAAGACAACTCTGCTTAAAGCAGGTACATTGTAGCAATTACTTAATACAAAACCAAGCCTCAAAGGCATCTACAAGTGAAAACCCTACGGCTGAGGCAGCATCCATAGCTCCTTCCAGACATGCAATTCCACTTGCCCTTCCTTCAACGTTCTACTGTTGCTTAGGCTCTGCATATTATAACAAATATCAGTGCCACAACCAGTATCCAATACCTATAAGGTAGAACTTGAAGTAATAACATGAATACCTGAGGAAGTAGTCTCATACATCAACTTTAACTCCTCATAATCTTCCATGAATTTAATGCAATCTCTCTTCCAATGCCCAGTCTCTTTACAGTAGCAGCACTTACCAACGTAAGACGTATCTGACTCGGGCTCAGAAGACACACGCTTGCCATGATTCAAAATCTGGACAACTTTGTCTTCACCCTTGTCAGTACTAGGTTTAGTAAACCTACCCTTCTCCATTATGAGATTATACAGGGTACTCTTCACGTTTGGCTCAACTGTCTTGAGCATATCATGCAGTTCAGTCAGCGTCTTCGTTAAGCCTTTCTTGATATAGTTCCTTCTGAACTTATCATAGCTTGACGGCAGTGACTGCAGAATGATCTCAGTTGCCAATTCTTGGCTAACTGGATAATCCAGATTCCTCAGGTTATCAATGTAACCCATCATTTTACTGACATGAGGACTCACTGGATGATCATTTGGTAGCTTGCAGCTAGTGAGAGACTTAACCAACTGGTATCTCTCCACTCTTACCTGCTCCTGAAATTTCAATTTCAGGCTGCTGATCATCTCTATTGGCGATTCCATGTTCTCATATTGCTTCAGCAAATCTGAGTCCATGGTAGCCAATATCAGACCATGCACATCTACCGCATCATTATAATGCTTATTCCAAGCATCATATACTGCATGAGAGGCATTGGATCCGATCCTCTCGGGGAGAGCTCTCTCAAGGACATAGTCCTTTCTCTCCTGCCTGAGGACTAGCCTCAGGTTCCGCGACCAAGTCAAGAAATTTGATCCGTTCAGTTTGTCCATCTCAAGGACAGACCGGATCGAGAAAGTGTTTTGATTGTTTGTGCTAGTCATAACTGAAATTTAGAGATAAATAGAGTTTTAGTTATTTAGTTCATAAAAGAGTAATCTCAACAACTTATAAGAAAACTCGCAATGCATTCAAAATTTCTTTGTTTAACCTCATAAGAATGCAATGATTCCGAGACCCATGTTCAGCTAAATCCAAAGTGGGCCACTGGCCGTCACCCAGAATTAGCTTTACTTGGTAAGCATACACACAGCTAGTTATATCCATATAACTCTCGGTTGTGGATTGGGCCCAAGGCACAATACACCAGATGTCTCAAGGCCCAGGACTCCCGATGGCCCAGTCAAGGAAACCAATCTCTTACAGCCAAATAATCACTAAAGTCTGGGACTCCCAATGAAATTAGTGACTATATACTACTTTACTTACGCAAAAACAGACACCTCACACTGTAAGCCATATCTGTAATTGAATAAGCGTTAAGTAGCTGACAAGATTGGGCAAGACATCCAAGCTTGATATTGGTTTTGAGGATTTTAGGTTTTCTTTCCAAAAATAGAAGATTACTATTTTGGGAAACTTACTTATTTTAGAAACTTTCTAAATTTAGAAATATACTAAAAATAAAAATTTCTAATTTAATCTTTTATTAAAGTTTTCGGTTGGGTCACAAATTATAGGCCCAATTCTTGGCCCAAGACCACAGAATTCCAATTGGCCCAATAATTTGACATAACCGAGTCGGTTCATTAATTCTGGTCCGAGACCAAATTAACTACTAAATCCAACTGGTTATTTACTAAACCAGACCAGCTCTAAATTATTTGGTCCAACCAAATCAAACTTAGACCAGTCTTCGGTTTAGGTTAAAATTCAATTTTGAATTTAAATCCGGTTTAACTAGAAATTAAATAATACCAATTGTATTAAATAATTTCCAGCAAACCGCGATCTGGGTTAACCGCTTAAACCATAATTATTCAAAGCTTTGAATTGATTTTGTCTTTTAGCTTAAAGACAAGATCATGATCTTAACAACCATAACAAATCGATTCAATTAACTCAATAAGAGATATTGACTTTTTCAAAAACAAAATCGTTATTCAACAAATTGATTATCTTGATAACAATTATTTATTCAAACGATCTACAAATTGATCATGACTTTCACCTTAAGTTAACAAACGATCGTGACAAACACCAAATCGTATGAAACTTAATTGAACAATCACTTTGATTCATGTCATTCACTAAAGGACAAACCAATCAAATCGTAATTTAACAATCAATTCATTATAATAAAGCAAGCGATTCATACTTTTGATTCTCTTATGATTGAAAAACAAAGATATCACTTGAAGACAAATTAGATTTTGTCCTTATTCCAATTCAAACTAATCGTTTCAATTATGATCATGACATCTACTTAACAAAGTCAATAAGCGATTGTCTTATGATTACAAAGACAAATTAATATAACGATTCACACAAAGTCAATAAGCGATTGTCTTATGATTACAAAGCAAAGTCATATTACGATTCACACAAAGAAAACGATTACGACTTTAATCATCAAGCTTTCTCATCGATTTGTTATTTCTAGGTTTTCCAAGTTCTAATCAAATTTCTTAAGCCAAATTCGATTCTTAACATTAAAACAACCCAAAAATGATCCAAACAGCAAAAACCTAACGACCTAGGCTCTGATACCACTGTAGCATTATGTCTGTTCATTGGTGTAATTATCAGATTACAACCTAACATAATCAACTAGGATCTAGGTGATTTGCAGATGAATCATAAACAGATCAGGATGGTTACCTTGTGATTGCAGCGGATTAATCAAAGGAATATCGAGATCTGTAAGAGCTGATGATAACCGGCTCCTCCTAGGTATCCACACGCTTACAAGCTACTGGATCAGGTTGCTAGACCAAGCTGGAATTGACAGAGAGAGAGAGGACGACGGCTCAGGGAAATCGCAGAGAGTGATGTCTATTAGCCCTAGGCGCCATTCCTCTTCCTTATATGGGCCCAAGTAATTAAACTAATGGCTCATTAGGCTTTTTGGGCCCAAGACCCAAATCAGACAAAATAAATGTATTTTGTCTGGCCCAATTCTCTGTACAAATACAGTAAATGCCTTGCATCTTACCGTATTAATTCCATTTAACTTTCCCGTTAGCTATGGTGTGTGACCCTATGGGATCATACAATACTGGTAATAAGTCCTAAACTTATAGATCAAGAGCGGGCTCTAGCAAGTCATCATGATCACCCAGTATTTATGACTTATGTCTGATCTCGACACTTATCATACTTTCTAGAGATAGTACGGTAGATTTCAGGACATTCCCAACAGATATGCATTCGGACGCTCCTTGTACAGCCTTGAGTTCTCATAGGCATGGTGGCGAATCTCATCTAACTCATTAAGCTGTATCAGACGTCTCTCAACTGCAGGCTTGAGGTCATAGTTCATCTGTTTGACAACCCATCTATCCTTATGCTCAAGATCAACTGGAAGGTGACATGCTTTCCCATAGAGTAAATGAAACGGTGTGGTCCCAAGTGGCGTCTTAAACTCAGTCCTGTAGGCCCACAATGCGACATCTAGCTTAGCAGACCAGTCCTTCCTAGTCTTTCCCACTGTCTTCTCTAGAATCTCCTTGATCTGTCGGTTTGAAACCTCAACCTGTCCACTGGTCTGAGGGTGGTATGGAGTAGCCACACGATGATTAACACCATGTTTCTTAAGCAACTTCTCGAAGACCTTGTTGATAAAGTGAGAATCACCATCACTTATCACAATCCTAGGCACTCCAAATCTGGGGAAGATGATAGTCTTAAACAGCTTAAGAACTATCGAAGAGTCATTGGTCGGACTAGCAAGCGCTTCAACCCACTTGGATACATAGTACACAGCAACCAATATATACTTATTCCCATAGGAAGATGGGAACGGACCCATGAAATTGATGCCCCAGTAGTCAAAGACTTCAACCTCGAGGATGAAGTTTTGTGGCATCTCATGTCTCTTGCTGATCTTCCCCCTCCTCTGACACACATCACATTGAGAGATAAACAACTGAGAATCCTTGAACATCGTATGCCACGAGAAGCCTGCTTGAAGAACCTTAGAAACTGTCTTGAATGTAGCAAAGTGTCCAGCATACTCAGAACCATGGCAGTGGTACAACACATTATCAGCTTCAGACTCTGCGATGCAACATTGTGAGAGTCGAAACTCGCACGGTCAAAACTTGTAGAGCAAAAAAATTTAGGGAACAGAAACTTCAAGGATAAACCACTAAACTAGCAAACCCGGAGGAAGTTTTATTGATAAGAAATCGAAGGGAGTACAAAGATCGGAGAAAAGAATACAATCGAAAGAAAATCGCTAAGAAAACTGCTTAAACTCTTAAGTCTAGATGATAGGGTTTTTCGCTCTGCCTTTCTCGTATGACTTCCACCTCCTTATATAACTGCGGAAAGTTGGCTACGAGAATATTTCCGCAAGATTTGCGGAAATCTTCCTATTGTTATCTCCTTCCTTTTTCCGTTAAGATTTACATTTATATCTCGGATTTTCCTTTTCAGCTCGGCCATATCTCTTCCTTTGCTCCTTTGTCTCTATCTTCTTTCATCTTTCCGCGGCTTGACCTATTTGCCGGACGGGCCAAGAACGGACGATCCGAGTCTGTTAGTGTCCAGACTTACTAATTTGGCCCAAAGGCGTTGTATGTTTGGGCCTAAGTTCTTATTTCTCTCAACTTGATCCATCGGCCCATGTTATCGGCTAAGAAGGTACGGGCCAATGTTTCCGAAGGTGGGTTGCGACTAATTGTGCATATCGGCAAATGTTTGGTTAACTGTTTGGAAAGTCCAACTCGGAAGTTTGCGAGAGGTGCATTCAGCTCGGAATTCCGGAGGGATAAATTATGATCGGGGAATGAGAAGGAAAGGATTCGGATCCGAGCTGGTTCAGCTCGGTTCTCCGAGCTGGTTTAGCTCGGATGTCCGAGCTGGTTCAGCTCAGTTTTCCGAGCTGGTTCAGCTCGGATTTCCGAGGTTGTTCAGCCCAGTTTTTCGAGCTGGTTCAGCTCGTCCTTTGCCTGTTTTGATGTTTCGTCTACCATAGTTCCTGTCGAAAGATGCGTTTGTCCGATTAAAGTGTCGTCCATTTTGTATGAAATGTATTTGTCGAAACCACTTTTCCGACAAATTGTTTAGGTGAAGTTTTTGGTACTTCGTATAACTTGGTTATTCATACGAGAATTTGAATGTCCGATGCGGACACTCGTTCGTATCCGATTGCCTGACCTTTTCTTCGGCTATTGTTTTCGTCGAGGAGGTTTTTGACCCCAACAAACGTCTGTAGATACCATCAGAGAAGTGCTTGTACAAGTAAGGTTCATCCCAATAATAGCGCCTGGCTTCCCTAAGGAACTTCTTCTTAGCATAGCCTTTGAATACTTCAGGCTCACATTCCGCAGCAAGGTAGTTGGCTATATCAGCGTACCAAGGTCTAGTAGAGAAAGAACCTTGGGCGACTGCAGCTATGAACATGTCGGCTTCATTATCCAGAATAGTTTCCTGCATCCGCATCGGGTGTCGACCGACATCAGTGTTGATGTCGACCGACATCGTTCCTAATCGACCAACTGATGTCGAGGTCGATCTATTATCGTCCGCTTTTTCCAGTCGGGTGTCGACCGACACCTGCTCCGCAACCCGTGTAGAAGGCAGTGAACTCGCAGAAACTGCCTGAAATCCTGTCTCAACCTTGTGGATGTTCTCCTCTGGTAGAAAATCATCTATAGGAACGTCCTCATCGATCCTAATCCGTGATAAGTGATCAGCAACACCATTCTCTACTCCTTTCTTGTCTCTCACCTCTATGTCAAACTCTTGAAGAAGCAAAATCCATCTCAGCAACCTTGGCTTAGCATCTTTCTTATGCATCATATACTTAAGCGCAGAATGGTCAATATGCACAACTACCTTGGATCCAATCAGATAGGGTCGGAACTTCTTGAATGTAAACACAACTGCCAACAACTCCTTCTCAGTGGTTGCATAATTCCTTTGAGCAACATCGAGAGTTCTACTGGCATAATAGATGGCATGAAGCTTCCTGTCCTTCTTCTGCCCAAGCACAACTCCTACCGCAAAATCACTGGCATCACACATTACCTTAAAAGGCAGATTCCAATCTGGTTGTTGCACAATTGGAGCCGAGATCAAGGCATGTTTCAGCTCCTTGAATGCAGCATGACAGTCATCTGTGAACTCGAACTTCACATCCTTGCATAGAAGTGCAGTAAGTGGTCTAGCTATCTTGCTGAAGTCTTTGATAAACCTTCTGTAACAACCAGTATGCCCAAGAAAACTCCTTATTCCTTTGACTGAATCTGGTGCCTGCAGCCCTGTCATCACCTCAATCTTAGCTCTGTCCACCTCAATTCCTGCCTCAGAAACTCTATGCCCAAGTACAATGCCATTCTTGACCATAAAATGACATTTTTCCCAGTTCAAAACTAGGTGCTTTTCCTCACAGAGAGCTAGCACCTTACATAGATTATCCAGACAAGCATGGAAGGATGGTCCATAGACAGAGAAATCATCCATGAAGACCTCCATAAAATCCTCTATCATGTCTGTGAAGATAGACATCATGCATCTCTGAAACGTCGCAGGATCATTACACAGTCTGAATGGCATTATGCGGTATGCAAAGGTCCCATAGGGACAGGTAAATGTGGTCTTCTCCTGGTCTTCTGGGTGGATAGGGATCTGAAAGAAACCAGAATAACCATCCAAGAAGCAGTAGTAGGGATGATTCGCCAACCTTTCCAATATCTTATCAATGAAAGGGAGTGGAAAGTGATCCTTCCTGGTGGCTGCATTCAACTTCCTGTAGTCTATGAACATCCTGTGACCAGTGATCGTCCTCGTAGGAATAAGCTCATTCTTTTCATTCTTCACCACTATGACTCCTCCTTTCTTAGGAACCACATGAACTGGGCTGACCCAATCACTGTCTGAAATAGGGTAGATGATCCCAGCTTGCAGCAGCTTCATGATCTCTTTCTTCACAACCTCTTTCAGGTTAGGGTTCAAACGCCTCTGGTTCTCAATTGACGACTTTCTCTCATCCTCAAGGTGTATCCTATGCATGCACAAGTCTGGAGAGATACCTGAAATATCATCAAGAGAATAACCAAGAGCTTTGCGATGCTTGCGATGCTTGCGCAGCTTGCTTAGCAGTAAAGTGAGTTCTGCGCACTACAAGAAATTTGAGTATATATAGCATTACAATATAGCGTTTTGAAATTTTATGCTATAGTAAATCATAACCATTTTTATTATAGTGTTTGCCAAAAAATAAACGCTATGTATAAGTAGTCCGAATTTTTATTTAGGTAACGCTTTGGTTAATTTAAAATGAATAGCACTTTTTTTATCTTAAAACGCTATGTAATGTTTTGGCGGAGAAAACTAAAAATTTGCCCGCTACTTAGAAATTTTTTTCGCTCTCTTATAATTTTTTTTCCCATCTAAAGCTTCTTTCCCCCTAAATATTTAGCTTTATCTCTCTTGTGTACTCTCAAATCAAACACAATTCTCTTACGAAATCGAGGTTAAGTAGCTTCTTTTTTACTTGCATTCTCTTTTTCTGAGTTTTTGAGTTAGGGTTCATAATTCTTGTCGGTATTGATTTGTTGTTGACCTCGATTTTATAGATGAAATTCGAGCAAGCTATTTATCGATAGGTACGAGATTTATAAAGATTTAGTGTAACTTTCGGTATGCTTTAGGGTTACGAATCCCAAATCGATTTCTAACAATTTGTTTTGGGTTTTGAAGATCTAGCTAGCTCGGATTGTATTCGGTTATTAGCTAAGGTAAGATACTGAACAGCAATTTGATGTTCTGTTTCGGAAATAGTGTTACAGCGTTAACAAACATGATTTTTCAATTGGGTTTTTTTTACAGGTGAGATTGTGGCTTGCTCTTTGTTCGAAGATTTAACAAAGTTATGGGATTGATAGTCGATTCTCTATTTGGTTTCGATTTAGTTATTGATTTTTCACTCATTGCTTTCATTCAACCTTTTTTGGATTTCACAGCTCAAGAGTTTCGACAGAAGCATAGGTATGAGATAGTGCTCTTAGTTTTACTTTGTGATTTGAGTAACGTTTCTCAGATTGTGATTCCATTGTTTTGCGTTTTACAGAAGGATTTAAGTATTTGACTCAAGCAAAGGTATGGGATTGTCAATCTACTTCCTCTTTGGTTTCAATTTATGTTTTTAGTTTCACAAATTTATAGAGGGTTTATTTTGTGTTGGATTACACAGGTTAAGAGTTTCACGTCTGCAGCAAAGGTATGAGACACTTATTGTTCTTATGTTTCATTCTGTGATTTGAATATTGTTTTCAGATAGTGATTCCACAGTTTGGGTTATACAGAGAAGGAATTCAGTCTCCAAATCAATCTAAAAGGTATGGCGCTTAACATGTATCTTTTTATAATGAGAATTGGTTATTAGTTAATTTGTCATTGTTTAGATATTTAATCCAACTGACTTGTTACTCATACCTTCAGATTAAAGTTCTCTAAAACTGTTGATTGATGATCTATATGTTTTCTGAATTTGGATTTGATAATGGATATTTGAGCTTAAAATTTGCGTTAGGTTGTGTTCATATCATCTATGTCTGCTTCTTCTCTTATTTCAACTATAATTAAAGATAGGACGTATCCCTTTAGGTCCTAACGCAGCAACTGTTTTAGTGAAATCAGTATCAGAAGGAGACACATATGTATGGAGGCCTACAACCACTATTGCTTCACTAGGCGATGCTATTGGTAGCATTATTGCTTGGCCAT
The DNA here is from genome assembly GCA_030180135.1 of Orychophragmus violaceus. Taxonomy (NCBI): domain Eukaryota; kingdom Viridiplantae; phylum Streptophyta; class Magnoliopsida; order Brassicales; family Brassicaceae; genus Orychophragmus; species Orychophragmus violaceus. Next base: position 85,720,636 of record CM058229.1, on the reverse strand, counting down.
TCGATAAAATAGTTATCGGGAATAACTCACCGAATGGAGCTTTTGGTTCATCGGTAATTTTCTATTCCTTTGTACTTGTGAATACTTGAAACTTATGAGCAAGATGACATATGAATATATGTTTTGTTTGGTTGATTTTATAGGCTGCAGGTGAATTAGACGATAAGATTCTGATTAGTGACTGGATTTCTGATGATGAAACAATCGCTGAGGGAAGCTTGTACTCGACAGACCCAAAAGAGATGGTCAACAATATTCCTTTGGGTCCAAATGCTGCTATTGTAACTGTTAGAAAAGTGGTTAAAGATGGGGCTTTTCTATGGAGACCAAGCGCTGAGATGAGTGTAATAGGTGATGCCTTGCATGAGAAAATCGCATGGCCTCTTCATAAGATACATATGATATCAACAAAAACAAGCCAAGAACCAGTTTCAAAATGTGCATCACCAAAGGTAAAATCCAAACATGTTCATAATGTGTGGTCAGATGATTTAAGCTTTCAATATTATGTAGCTTTCTCTTTACGATATGTTGAACTGATTGGGTGATTTGTGTTCATGATTGTAGAGTACTAGTGCAACTCTGAGTAACAAGCTCCGACAACAGCAATGGTGTGAAGAAGAAATGCATTCTCTTAGACTACACAGGAACATGAGTCAAAGTGGCAGAGGGCAAAGTTTGTTCTACAGACCCAACACATGTTCTGCATTTCGCTCCTTTGGGACCTAATGCGACATCTGTTTGGGTAGAAGTTGCCAAGGTAAGAGATGCACCTGTTTGGAGACCAAGTTCAGAAATTGAAATCATCGCTGATGCAGTATGTACTAGAATTGCTTGGCCAAATGACAAGCTAGTTTTACTCTAAAAACTTTGTCTTATCAAATGTGTCCTGAATATGTGTTTTAAGTATGAACTTGTTGTAAAATGTTTAATTAGTTGGTATGAACTTGTTGTAAACTGTCTTTTGTTGTAAGATGTTTTGGACTTAATGTTATGAATTATGTTTCACTTTTTTATCAGATTTCAGATATTGAAGAAGGTTAATATGAGCAAATTTAGATCATAAAAGAATAAGAAGTCATAGCGATACAAAATAAAAATGCTATAACAAAAAACTGTTGTATACAAAATAATAATAACAGAAATAAAACGCTATCAAATATAAATTTAAGATATAAAATAACAGAAACAAAATGCTATCAAATACAAATATTAGAAATAATATAACAGAAATAAAACGCTATTAAATCGTTTATCATTGCAATAAATAAAGCGTTATTGTAAAGTTCTAAAATATAGCGTAACGTAAAACCGCCATGTAAAGGCTCCAATCTATTATAACGGGCGCAGATAGGGCGTTCAACAAAATGCTATGATATCAATATATAGCGTTTTTGGGGCGCTATATATACTCAAATTTCTTGTAGTGGCGTTATCCAATTCAGCATTGACAATAACAGGATAAGTGGAGTTGTTACCTAGGAACGCATATTTGAGTCCTGCAGGCAGCTGCTTCAGCTCAATCTTTGGAGCTTTCTCTTCGATCCAATCTCTCGCAGGTGGTATCGACCGATTCGCTTGTGGTGTCGGTCGACACTGGATGTCATCGGCCACTTCCAAGTTCATCACTTGTTCAGTAGCGTTCATCAGCTTCAAATACCCAGTACCAGCTTCATCTTCCAGCTCCAAATCATGCTCAGAACTCATCAAAGCTCTCTCCAAAGGGTCGACAGGATGCATCTGATTGAAGAACTCCGCAGCCAGATTCTCAATCGTATCAACATAGAAGGTCTGCCCATCAATGGTGGAGTGTCTCATCAGCTTATCCATGTCAAAATTCATCACCAGATCACCCACATTGAGTCCAATCTTCCCTCTTTTCACATCAATGATGGCACCAGCCGTAGCTAAAAATGGTCTGCCCAGGATGAGAGGGTCCTTAGGCTCATCATTGTACTGCAAGACAACGAAGTCATTTGGGATAACGCATTCACCAATATTTACCTGTACATCCTCCAAGAGACCCTCAGGAATCCTTATGAAGCGATCAGCTAGAATCAAAGAGATCCTAGTAGGTGTGAAATCTGTCATTCCCATCTGCTTAGCAACTGAATATGGCATCAGATTGACACTTGAACCCAAATCACATAGTGACCTCTCAAATTTGTCTCTGAATATGGTACAGTCTAAGACAAAGCTCCCTGGATCCTTTTGCTTCTCGGGAACTCTGTTCAAGATGACAGCACTACAGACTTCAGTGATCATCATCACACACTCTTCATCTCCCATGTCAGAAGTCAACATCTGCTTCAAACACCTCTTCAACACTGGGTTTTTGTTGATAGCATCCATCAATGGCATTGGAAGAGTGAGCTTGCTTAGCATAACCATGTACTTAGCCTTGAATCGTTCAAACTTGGACAGCTTCGGGTTTCTCAGGAAAGGTTCCTTGGGTTTATACACTTTCCCTGCAGTTACAGGAGCTTTCTTTGTAGCATTAGAGTCTATACGCTGCTGGTGTCGACCGACATCAGCTTGGTGTCGGTCGACGTTTCTCGATTTTGATCTGTCATCGACCTCGCAATCGATCTCGGTCGATTTCCGTTCGTCACGAGAACTCGAAGAAGTGGGTGTCGCCCGACATGCAGAAGCAGTGTCGGTCGACGCTCGTTTCGCAGCTTCGTACTCTTCTTCAAATTCTTCTATCTCTTCGAGCTCCTTATCACTGCTCTGCCTAATAGGGATGGTGTGCAGCTCCTTCCCACTCCGCAGTGATATTGCATTGCAGTGGTGCTTGGGGTTGGCATCCGTGCTTCCAGGAAGGAATCCGGCTTGCCTCTTAATAGCTCCAGCAGTTTGAGCAACTTTAGAGTCCAATTGCTTCATATGTGTACTCAAAGACTCAAACTTTCCATTCAGCTCATTGTAGACAGCATCCAACTTCTTGTTGAAGTCCACATCAGTCCTTGTCTGACCTTCCAGCAACTGCTCCATCATGGCTTCCAGCTTGCTCTCATGAGCACTAGTAGCAGGAGGTGTCCGATATGAAGATGATCCATAGGTCTTCTGATAAGAGTTGTTCTGCTGAAAAGGCTTCTGGTAACCAGCACTTTGACCATATCCAGAAGAGTTTTGATTGCTTGTGAAAGCACTCTTCTGTCCACCATTGAAGAACTTGTTGTCCTGCTGATTCCCTAACCTGTTTCCTTGAAATCCAGAACCACTTATGTAGTTTACATATTCTTCTGTGCAGCCTTCTTCAGGTCCAAACTCTTCAACATCTTGAGCAAAATGGACATGCTTCTTGCTAGTCAACAAGATGTGAACAGTATCCATCTTGTTCTTCATCTCAGCTATCTGCAGATGATCAACTTGTCCACCAGACTCTTTCCTTCTCTTATCTGCAGTCTTAGTACTGTTGCTGCTCACCAAGTTCTCAATTAACACTCTAGCTTGTTCAGGAGTTTTGTGTTGAAGTTGCCATTGCTGGCAGCATCTAACGCGGACTGGTACCAGAGATCTACACCTCTGAAGAAAATGCCCAGCAGCTGAACTTCAGAGAATCCATGATGGGGACAGTCTCGTTGGTACATCTTGAACCTTACCCAAGCAGACTTAAGTGGCTCTGTAGGTCACTGAGTGAATGTCAGAAGATCATGTCTGAGCTGATCGGAGCGAACATCATCATAGAAATGTCGCAGGAACTCTCTCTTCACTGCATCCCAAGTAGTCAACTTCCCAGGTGGAAGTTTCTTAAGCCAAGCTGCAGCTTCTCCAGCAAGAGAGTATGGAAAAAGCTTGAGGAAAAGGAAGTCATAACCCACTCCATTGTGCTTCATTCCAGTGACAAAGGCTTCAAAATCCTCAATGTGGTTCATGGGTTGTTCATGTGGAAGACCATGGAAAGGATGCTGCCTCAGAAGCATATAAGACAGTCTTGAGCTCAAACTCATTCCTTTCAAAAGGAGGAGCTACAATTGCTGACCGGTTAGCATAAAACTCATCTGGTCGGTTGTAGTTAGCAAGAGTCCTCTCAGCAGCAGGAGGATTAGGTTGCTGTCCATTACCTCCAGCATTGACCATCTGCCTCTCACCTTGAGGCTGCTTAGGTTCAGGGATCACACGTCCCTCAGCATCAATCCTTTGCCCCTGATCATTGTATGGGTTGTTCTGTTGGTCTCTCAGAACCCCCTCAGCATCTAGTCTCAAAATCAAACGCTTGTTCATCATTCTTTTTCTCTGACCCTTTCTGATCGTTCTCTCAAGTTTAGCAAGCTCCTCAAGCCTGAGGTTCAAAAGTTCTTCGCTCTAGTTGCTTCGGATGTGTAGATTGGGCATACATTGAACTCAAAACACTGGTCTCGAGCTCGATGTCGGGCGACACTAGAGAGGTGTCGGTCGACACTGAATACTGATATCTATTCCTGCAGCAACAAAACAAGCCAAATCGAGAAAAATCAGTAAAAAAGAAATAAAATTGACTTAGACTAAACTTTAAAAGAAAATCTATCAGCGAACTCTGTTGAGTCTCCGACAACGGCGCCAAAAACTTGATAGGTCAAGATTATTCCCTATTCTACTGCAAGTGCACAGTTATGCTATTGTAGTATTCAGGGGTATCGTATCCACAAGGACTTATGTTTCACTCGATAGACTATATGTTCTCAAGTTAAGCTAAATCAATCAGAAGAAAGCAATAAAAGAAAGCAAGCGAACAGAGGTGTGTATTCAATAGGAGAAAGGTGTCAGACTTAGGAAGTTCTCGGGAATTACACAATGCTAGACACTTAACTAACCATATTCAGATTAAGAACAAGTTCAAGAACTAGAAACACAATGTTAAACAATCCAACTCTCGCTGAGATTGTTTCTATATCTAGCAACCTAGTGATCCAAGTCTCTTTGTGATCCTAGAGTTCTAAACAAGCATTAAGAACAGGTTCTTCGGTTCACAATTCTCCTAAACCAAATCTCTTTGTATCTAGTCAAATTGCTCACACTAAGTTCTTTCAGATTATAACTCACACTCTCGTGCTAAGTTAATTATCTCAGATCTAAATCCTAGTGATCAATCCAGAATTCAGTATTAAACACAACTTAGGCGATGAACGAATAGTTTTAGAATCCAATAAATCAGTTATCTAAACATGCATCAAACCCTATGAGAATTCCTAAATCTAACTAGGTTACTACTCAGACATATTGGCAGAATAACAACACATCTTTGAATAGAAAACCAAAAGACTGAATAGATAAGTAAAGGGGTTCGAAATCCTTCTCTCGGAGGTTATAAGTAGCAAGAACAGCCCCTTGGCAAAAATATCTCAATCTCCAAGCAAGAACAAAAGTAAGAACAAGATAAAACTGATTCTGAGTCTGAAAACCTAATTAAAACTGCTAAACACGTTTTGGGGCTAGATTAGAATAAAGGAAAACTTCTGGGTCTTTTTGAAATTCTTCAAAACTTGTCTTCAACTCGCGTATAAGACTCTGTCGCGCTTAGTGTCGACCGACACCAAGGTCAATGTCGATCGACATACAGTCGTGGTCGAGACACCAACTTCATCTCATTGTACAAATCACCAGAAACGTCCTATAATCCCACTCTTTGCTCCAAACGCAAGCCTACCTGTAGAAGACTCAATAGACTCGAAAAACCAGGTTAAAGACTCAATATACACAACTATATCATGGTTGAAAACCTAGAAAAACTATAATATATCAATTAATATTTTATTATATAATTGATTCCACCATTTGGAAAAAAAGCTAACAATGTAGGATCGCACATAACTACCAAGAAGGTAACGATTAAAGTAGATTGAAACTCAAAAATCGAGAAATTAAATTAAAGTATGGATAGAAAAGACTGAGTTATAGTTGGTAATACAGGTAATTGAGTATCCATGGACTTATACTGACAACGTTCAATATTACTTGAGTATCCATATTAATTGAATCAGAGTATCCATGGACCCTGTCTAATCCTAAATTAAAATACTATAAACTAAGATCTTGAAGAATATATGTGTGCCTTTAGCTGGCCAAACGACCAAACGGCTGCACAAAAAGGCATGGATGCAAACCAGATAATGTGTAGCTTGTTCATCTTTTCATGCACATGCCTCTGGGAACAAAGAGCGTTGTTGTTCCTTGCAACCTCAACGGATATCTTTCTAGCCATTTTGATAGCTAATTCGTCTCCAACAGAATTCGACCACTTTTGTAAAACCCTTACGTTTTGTTCCATTTCCTTGACATTCTTGGAAACCCTGTCAACTTCTTTCATAATCGCGTCGTCAACCCACTCGCGTATGTGACCTTCACTTGGGAACTGTTGTTAAAGAAGGAGGTACTTTTGAAAACGAAGTTTGGAAACAAAAAACAATAGTTAAACAAACAAGGAATCTTATTTTGATCTAACCCGGCTAGCTTGGGGACACTTGAACCACCTCCGGTGAAGGTTAGCGCGAGTCCTACCATATCCTACTTCAATGCATTCCCCACACCAACACATAGGTGGGGCTGCAATTCCTATCGACCTACAGGGTAATGGTTCAACATAATCAGGAACAGTTGAGACAGGCGTGAAACTCATTTTTGTGAAAAGCTGATTTGGGGTTTGTGAAGTAGGAATCGTGTGATAGCAACTAATTTATAACATGTTCAGTATGTAGGAAGGGACATAAGGAAATTAAAAAGTTCATGTTTGACGATTAGAGGTGAATAAGAACAAGTTCTTGTTTGACGATTAGAGGTGAATAAGAACGAAACATCGAGTCTAGCGTTTCAACAGTGTCTTCGTCGAGCATGACCGGAGATGCTCTGCTACCAGACGCAGGTGTGCCATCAAATCGTCTAACAGGAGTCATAAACCTCCCTCGGAGAGCTACCTTAGACGCCTTTTTCTTTGCAAAATCGCCTTCTTTCCTAACTATCTTTCCGAGGGACAGGAATAGCTTCATTGAGATGTTAGATGACAGAATATCCAGGAAACAGGATAGCCTGAAATATGTTGTTACAATAACAAAGGGCGAGCTGTCGTTGCAGGCAGAGGACGAGGTAAGAACCGGCGAGTAGCTGAACTTTGGTTTCGAAGTACGTTCCAAGCCAAACTCTTTCGTAACAAGGGCGACCAAGTTTTCAATCTTCATGTCCAGCTTCATTGGAACAGTCCGAGATAATCTCTCTATGTCTACGATGAATCTCCAAGAGTCGTCACCGGTGAGCAGCCATGAGCCGCAAACAACTACACAATTCATATTTGTGGGTGAATGAACTTCGGTATCCATGAGAGTTCTACTTGTACATCACGAAATATATATACAGAATATATATCTATGTATTACAATTTGTATTCATCAATCTAGTTTAGATACAAGTAGTTCATACCCAACTAAGTAGATAAATTTTCTTAAAAGTCTATAACTAATAAGATGAAATAGTTAAGTGGGCTAACTAACTAGAAAGGTAAATTGAATGAAAAGGAAAGGCTACATTGGTCATTTCCAGTCGCTAGAAGACAAAAAAATATATAAAAATGAAAAAACTTTTCAGAAGATACAATTTTGCTATTAATGTTTTAAAAAGATACACTGGATGCAATTAATCCGATTTGTTCTGTCGCTAAAACCCATTTGCTGGTGTTGGCGGGTACTAGCTGTTGTTGACGTACGACAATAATTATGGAACTCTTTTTACCATGCTTCAAATCTTTCAAAATCAAAAGTTTTTTTCCTCGAACGCTTGCGGGTGAGTAGTTAAAAAAAATAAATGAAAACTTTTTAAAAAATTATTCAAAAGCAGGATATATATAATAAGTTTTAGATCTTAAGACTTAATTTTATAATTACTTGACATTTTTTAAACTAATATTCAATAACCACTATTATAATTTTATATTTATAACTAAGATCTCTAAACCAAATTTGTTTTTTTGGATAATTTTTTATTTGATTACTAATATATGGTTTTTTATGATTATACAAATGTGTGCATGCTTTTAGTGTTGAATTATATATTTACTAAAATAATAATCCATTTAAATTGGATAAATAATAAAAGAAGATAATAGGTGTGTTTGGTAAAAACGGTTGGTGTGGTAAATGAAGAGAGTTTATGGTAATGGTGATAGATGGTGTGTAATTTTAAATTTGTGTGGTTGATAAGAATTTGAGTTTGTGTAAAGTATGTGAATCTTGATCATTTGAAAGACATCCTAAAATCATTTCAATAACATCTTCTCTAAGTTTTCTCTCTTGTTCTTGTTTTATATTTCTCTTTCTTACTAAGAAATAATTCTCTTCTTAAGTTCTTAAGTTTTTTGTTTTCTTATTTTCTTCTTTCTTTTCATAAGAAGAAATGTTTATGAGAGTTTTAGTGAGATAAAAATGTTTTTGTATATTCTAACATGGTATCAGAACAAAAGATTGTTTGAGGGACGATCGATGGAAAAAAACTAAGTAAGACGAAGCAATAGGTAATACGCAAAATTAGAAAGAAGAGCAATACACAAGAAATCATGGCGTCACACCTACACCCATCTCAGCCTATTGCTATTTTCGACGGTCAAAATTATGAGCTTTGGGAAACAAAAATGAAGACGATGCTGATCATTCGAGAATTGTTTGGATGTTTTGGAAAATGGAGTTCCACCACAACCATAAGAAACCATTTGTTCTAAAAAAACTCCAGAAACTTCGTCAGGTACTCAATCAAAAATATAAAGTGGAAAGAGTCAAAGATGAAGGATATGACGGCTCTCAAGCTGTTGCAACATACCGTCACCGACGCGGTGTTCATGAAGATTATATCGGCGACAACATCCAAAGATGCGTGGTAAATTACAAGAATCCTTTCAAAGTAACCCTCAAGCTATACTTGTGAAGCTATAATCTCTCCATAGAGATATTGAAATATCAAGATGAAGGATGGAGAAATGATCAGATCCTTCACTGATAGGATCATAGATGTTTCAAATGAAATGGAGCAATTGGAAGAAGAAAAAAACGGATTACGAAATAGTTGTAAAATATTAACCTCAATGCCAATACATTATGGAAATATGGCGGCACTAATGGAAGAAACTAAGGATTTGAATACCATCAGTGTAACTGATCTTGTAAGATCTTTGGTTTCTCATGAATCAAATTTTCTTCCAGATGAAGAAAGAAGTTCTGAAGGAGATTTCTAGGCTCGACACAAAAGTGCAAGAGTATTCAAGAAAGGAGAAAGTAGTAAAGAGAAATCCGAATGGAGGGGTAAATAGAAACAATGGTGTGAATACTGCAAGAAGGATAACCCCAACAAAACTAATTGTTACTTGAAGAACAAGAAGCTGAACCAAAACTAGAGGAAACCCAAAGAATTTTTCACCTGCGGGAATCTTGGATAGATTGCGCGAGAATCTCGAAGTAAACAAGGCCAGCATGCGCAAGTTACAAATGTCGAGGAACATAAATTGTTCTCCGCCGAGGAAACAATTGTGAAGATACCAAAGAAAGATACACGGCTGATTGATAGTGGATGCACTAACCACATGTCTAAAGATGCAAGGTACTTCACAACTATCAACAAAAATGTAAAAGTTCCTATTCACTTAGGAAATAGAGCGTTAATAATGACATAAGGAAAATGTGACATACTTGTGAAGACTAAGGTGGGAGAGAGGATCATTAAATATGTCTTATATGTTCCAGACTTGAATAAAAACTTGTTTAGTGTTCCCCAGATGATGCTACACGGCTACGAGCTTATCTTCAAGGGAACTCAATGCACAATTCGTCATCAAATGGGAATGAAGATTGCCTAGGTGGAGATGGAAAATAAAATTTTTCCTCTTGATCTCTCCGAAGCAGAAGAAGCCTCTTACAAAGCAAGAGAGGGGCCAGTTGGTCAACTATGGCATTAAAGAGTTGGTCAAGTAGCCATACATACATAAATAAGTTACTGCAAAATCACATGGCAAGGGGAGTCCCAGATCTCTATGACTAAAATGACGTATGTGAAGGATGCAAGCTAGGAAAACATTCGCGGGTCACTTTTCTATCATCCTCATCAACAAGAGCCAAGAAGAAGTTAGAGCTTATCCTCACTGACATATGTGGACCCATGCAAACACCTTCGTTCGATGGAAGTGTTGGGATAGTGTCCTTAAATCACACCTGTACTCACTCCTGTGATAGTTGTGTGTCGAGATCTGACATTCGTATAATACTGGGCGTTTGCAATGCTTTGCTAGAAGCCTCTTGCAATCTGTAGGTCGTGGACATACTGCCAGTATTATATGATCCTATAGGGTCACACACCTAAGCGAACTGGAAGCTACGACATTGGAATGATCATTGTGGCAATGATCATGTTATGTGTATTGAAATACACATAAGAATCGATATAATGGTGTTGTGTCGATCGACACAGCTTGTGTGTCGGTCGACACAGTTCGGATTTTCCGAACAGGCTTTTCGGGTTATGGCTTAATTGAGTCTGGCCCGTTAAGCACGTTTAGGTCGAATAAAAACGTGTTTAGTTCAACCTAAACAAGAGAGCCGTCCAGTTTTCTTGACAGAAACACTTGACACACCAGACACCATCGATCCCCATTGATCCGGCACTAGCATCCCGTTTCCAGCGAGCGTGAGTGTGTATCTGGTAGAGGCAAAGCGTTGCGTTGCTCCACTGATCTCGTTCACCATCTTCTTCCGCTGCCAAAGGTAAGAACGAGGTTGGTTCTAAATTTCAATATAACAAACCCTAGATCCATCGGGATCCAACAGTGGTATCAGAGCATGCTTAGGGTTTAGCTATTGAATTTGTTGCAAAATAATTCGAATCTTGATGTTGTTGAATTGGTTTTGCATGTTCAAATCGTGTTTCAAAAGGAATAATCTCGGATTTTTTCTCTGTTGAAAACGATGGTATTGCAGAAATCGCACTGTGTCGATCGACACAAAGCGTGTGTCGGTCGACACGCCGCGGCGCAAAATATAAAATTTAGGGTTTTTCGCAGGGTGTCGATCGACACAAAGCGTGTGTCGGTCGACACAGAGCGAAAACTCGTGAATAAAATTTAGGGTTTGTCGCACAGTATCGATCGACACAAAGCGTGTGTCGGTCGATACAAAGCGAAAATCGACAAATAATCTTTAGGGTTTCGATCTGAGATCGAGTACCCGTGATCGTACTGCGTCGATCGATACACTGGGTGTGTCGGTCGACACAGGCAATACAATTAGATAGATCGGTTCAATTGGATTGAACTGGTTATCTAGCTCGGTTAATTTTATTAACCAAATTGATTCTGGTTTGGTCATATCGATCGACACACAGTGTGTGACGATCGACATGGACCATTAAACCGAAATGGTTCAATTGGATTGAATCGGTTAAGTAAATTCGATCCGGTTTGACCGGTTATCGAAGAACGGTTTAAATAGAGTTGCATCGATCGATGCCAATGGTTGGCGTCGATCGACACAACATCCGCAGACTTATTGGTTTGACTACAAATTTGCATGAACCAGAATCATTTAATCCTAAAAGTATTAGATGAATCTAAACTTAATAAAACTAAATGTTTTAATTAAAAGTTATTATTTTTGATATATATAGTGAATATAAATCAAGATAAGATTAGTTCTTTTCCTCAACTAAATATCAAGTGATCTTGATGTCTTGCCCGATCTTGTCTACTGTCAAGACTCGTGTCGTTTGTTGGATATCTTGGAGTCCTTGATATCCACTGCAACATGGGTAAGGCAGGTGGTCAATGACAGACTTGCAGTGCAACTGTCAGTGATCACAAGACAGATAAAAGATTGGTTATACTTGACTGGGCTGTCAGAAGTTCTGGGCCCAGAGACATCAGAGTGGATTGGACATAGTTTGTCTCATTCACGACCAAGAGTTGTACTGAGTACAATTAGCAATGATTTGCTTACCTAGATAACTAAAGCTTGAGTAACGGCGAGTCGCCCACTCGAATTTTAGTAATCTGAGGATCTTGGCACATTGTATTCATATGAGGAAACATAGTTTGAATACAATGGGAGTTTTCTTATTAGATAAGAATTCTCATTTCTTGTGCTTTATAACTAAAATTTACCTCTTTTTGAATTACAGCTATGTCTGTCTCAAATCACATCAACACTTTCTCACTAAGATCCGTCCTTGAGAAGGACAAGTTAAATGGATCTAATTTCTTGGAATGGTATTGGAACCTGAGAATAGAGAAGGATTGTTTAGTTGATCCTGATTCAATTCTTAGATTCATATCAACCTAAACATGCAGATCTAGGTTCTTCTTGATTAGAAACAATGATTAGATCTCACCTTTTACTTGTTAATTGCAGCGGAAGGAGATAGAACAGGTCAGAGATCAGAGAAACACCGAGAGAAGAATCCTCCAAAGGCTCACACACGCGATCACAGAAAACGGCTGCTAGACCAAGCTGAGGAGGCGTCGCAGTAGAGAGAGAGTTGGCGGCTGGCTAGGGTTACAGAAGAAAACAGACTCGAGTTTTATTTATAAAACTCGTCCGGTTCCTCTTGGGCCATTTGGCCATTCGCGCACTGTGTCGATCGACACATCATGTGCATCGATCGACACACAGTGGCTAAAACCTTTTATTCTCTCTAAGTACAGTAAATGCCTGGCACTTTTACCGTACTTCTGCTAAGCCATTCCTACACATTTTCCTGTTAGCTTAGGCGTGTGACCCATATGGGATCATATAATAAAGGCAATAAGTCCAAGACTTATAGATCATGAGCGGACTCTAGCAAGCCATCATGACCCCCAGTATTATATGACTTATGTCTGATCATTGACATACTCTTACTTTCTAGAGACAGTACTGAGATTACTGGACACAATTCCAACAATCTCCCACTTGTACTGGAATCTCTGTATTCATAATCCTTTTGTCACAATATCTCGATTAGTCATAAGGCAAGATTGGTGTCATCCTTATAAAGCCTAATCTTGTTCATCGGACTCTGATTTGATACTGACAATCCAAACGACTCGGGACAGTCCGTTTGAGCATGGCCATGCATTTTCCAGTATTCAAATCTCCGATTGGCCTAGAGATATTCACTCCATTTATATTGGAGGGACAAATTCCGTCTTATTCCATCACTGTAAACTACTCATTTCATAATGTACCCAAACAAGGTCCTTATAACTATCGCAGAACGATAGCGTTAGACAATGATCAAAGTGCATCAGTCCATGTGCAGTCACATGCATACGAACTCAGGTCTAAGGACTATACTCTATAGTCGTAGTGAGAATCTCTTATGACACAGATATAAATATCCTGAAGAGTTCTCATAATCGGGTCTTGTCCGGTCGTATGTTCCCAACATACACCTATGTATTGACTTTGATGCCGCGCATCTATGACACACTGAGACTTTGTCATAAGTCACATACCAATCCAGTCTCTCACGGTTGTTGGTGTTCCAATTTCAACAACCTTCGACTAGGGACAGGATGATATAATCCATCTATCAAATATAGGGTCTCATGATCAAGCTAAATGACTTTGATGACTCAAGATCAAGTCACTTACTTCGATGACCTATAAAATGGTTTATATCACTTTGGAACGATTATTTCATCACAGTTAAAATAATCTTGAAATAATAATTTCATTAAACATAAGAATGTTTTACAAGAACATATCAAATAACTAAATAAAATCCCTCATACTCCCACTCAAATTTAGATTACATTTCAATGTCTCTAATGCCTACAGCTTCAGTCAGAAACTCGAGCTTAGGCCTTGGGAGTGGCTTTGTCAACGGATCAGCGACGTTATCATCTGTCTGAACTCGGCTGATCTTGACTTCCTTTCTATTAATGATGTCACGTATCAAGTGAAATCTTCTTAGAACATGCTTGGATTTCTGGTGTGATCTTGGTTCCTTTGCCTGAGCTATAGCACCATTGTTGTCACAAAACAGTGCCAGAGGCTCAGCCGCATCTGGTATCACACCTAGTTCAATAATGAACTTTCGTATCCAAACAGCTTCCTTCGCAGCTTCTGAGGCGGCGATATATTCAGCTTCTGTAGTGGAATCAGCAACGGTGTCTTGCTTGGAGCTTCTCCAACTGATTGCACCGCCATTCAGACAAAAGATATAACCGGACTGTGACCGGAAATCATCTTGGTCTGTCTGGAAACTTGCGTCCGTGAATCCACTGACTTTAAGCACATCACTTCCACCGTACACTAAGAACTTATCCTTAGTATGTCTTAGATACTTCAAGATATTCTTTACGGCAATCCAATGGTTTTCACCTGGATTTGACTGGTATCTACTCGTCATGCTCAATGCATAAGCAACATCAGGACGAGTACAGATCATGGCATACATGATAGATCCTATTGCAGATGCATAAGGAATATTCTTCATGCGCTCAAGCTCAGCAGCCGTCGTAGGGCTCTGCTTCTTGCTTAGCGTTGTGCCATGTACCATTGGCGTGAAGCCCTTCTTGGAATCCTTCATGCTGAATCTTTGCAGGACTTTGTCAATGTATGAATCTTGACACAAGCCTATCAGCCTTCTAGATCTATCCCGGTAGATCCTGATTCCAAGAACGTATGCGGCTTCACCCATGTCTTTCATGGAAAAACAACTTCCAAGCCAGTCCTTTACGGACTTCAGCATTGGAATGTCGTTTCCGAGAAGCAGTATGTCATCGACATACAGAATAAGAAATACTATCTTGCTCCCACTAGTTTTCTTATACACGCATTGTTCTTCTTCGTTTCTGATGAAGTCAAATTGCTTGATCGCTTCATCAAAACGAAGATTCCAGCTCCTCGATGCTTGCTTCAATCCATAAATGGATTTATGAAGCTTGCATACTTTCCCGGCATTCTTTGGATCTATGTAACCGTCAGGTTGTGTCATATACACATCCTCTTCCAGAATACCATTCAGGAAGGCGGTTTTCACGTCCATCTGCCAAATTTCATAATCATGAAAAGCTGCAGATGCTAGTAGAATCCGAATAGATTTCATCATAGCCACTGGTGAATAGGTTTCATCATAATCCACACCGTGAACTTGTCTGAAACCTTTTGCCACCAACCTGGCTTTATAAATCTGGACATTTCCATCCACGTCAATCTTCTTCTTGAAGATCCATTTGCACTCGATGGCTTTTACACCAGCGGGTAAGTCAACCAACGAAAACACTTGGTTGACCGACATGGAGTCCATTTCGGAATCAGTGGCCTTGCGCCACTTTGAGGAATCTGGGCCCATCATGGCTTGATTAAAGTTCGATGGTTCATCACCATCAATGATCAAAAGATCATGACAGTCAGTCACGAGGAATCCTTGATATCTCTCGGGTTCGTGACGGATCCTCCCGGATCTTCGAACTTCAGGTACTACAGGTTCAGGCTCTACAATTTCTTGTAGGTCCTCCTGCTGCTCTTCCTCATTAGGTTGAGCAGTATCCTGTTCATCTTGAATTTCTTCAAGCAGTACCTTACTCCCACTGTCTTTCTTAGAGAGAAACTCCCTCTCAAGAAAGTTACAATCCCGGGCAACAAAGATCTTGTTCTCGGAACGTAGATAGAAGTAATCAGCCTTGGTTTCCTTCGGATAACCAATGAAGTAGCATTTATCAGACTTTGGTGTAAGCTTGTCTGAGATCAATCTCTTGACATAGGCTTCACAACCCCAAATTCTGAGATAAGACAGCACTGGAGCTTCTCCAGTCCATAATTCATATGGCGTCTTTGCTACTGCTTTCGATGGCGCTCTATTTAGAGTGAACACTGCTGTTAGCAGAGCATATCCCCAAAGGGATATTGGAAGGTCTGTGTGACTCATCATAGATCGAACCATATCCAATAAGGTCCGATTTCTCCTCTCAGACACACCATTCCATTGAGGTGTTCCGGGAGGAGTGAGTTGGGATACGATCCCACACTCTCTTAGATGATCACTGAATTCTTGGCTTAAGTATTCTCCTCCTCGGTCGGACCGAAGAGCCTTAATGCTTTTGTCAAGTTGGTTCTGTACTTCATTTTGGAATTCTTTGAATCTCTCGAACGATTCAGACTTATGTTTCATCAAATAAACATATCCATACCTACTGAAATCATCAGTGAAGGTAATGAAGTACTGATAGTTTCCTCTTGCATTTGTGGACATTGGGCCACACACATCTGTGTGTATCAGGCCCAATAAGTCACTGGCCCTCTCGTTAGGTTTATTAAAGGGGGCCCGTGTCATTTTGCCCATCAGGCAGGATTCGCATTTCTCACATGACTCAAAGTCAAATGAGCCAAGAAGTCCATTCGAATGGAGCCTCTTGATGCGTTTCTCGCTGATGTGCCCTAAACGACAATGCCATAGAAACGTTCGGTTCTCCTCATTAGGTTTGAACCGTTTGGTATTAATGTTATAAACTGGCGCGGATTGATCGAGTATGTAAAGCCCATTCGTAAGAGGGGCAGAACCATAGAACAAATTGTTGCGATTGAAGGAACATAATTTATTCTTAACTGAAAAATCATAACCTTCCAAATCCAACAAAGAAATTGAAATAATATTCCTGCTTATAGCAGGTACAAAATAACAATTATTGAGTTCTAAAATCAATCCCGAAGGTAAAGACAACAAGTATGTGCCTACAGCTAGTGCTGGAACTTTCGCTCCATTCCCAACTCGTAGCTCCACTTGTCCTTGCTTCAGCCTTCTACTGTTGCTGAGTGCCTGCATATTAGTACAAATATGAGCCCCACAACCAGTATCCATAACCCATGAGGTATTATCAGAAGTAGTTGTATTAACTTCTATAACAAAAATACCTGTCGAAGAAGTCTCGAGAGTCTTCTTCTTCAATTCCTTTAGACCTTCTTGGAATTTCTTACATTCTCTCCTCCAATGCCCTGGTTCTTTACAGAACCTGCATATGTCAGTTGGCCCAGCCTTTGACTTGGGCTTGGGCTTTGGCGTGTCCTTGTCCGCGACTTGGACAGCCTTGGCTTTTCCCTTATCCTTAGCAGAGGATTTCTTAAACCCCTTGCCCTTTTGCACCATAAGCACATTGGGGTCCTTGGCGGTTTTCCTCAAGTTGGGCTCTGCAGTCTTGAGCATTCCGTGAAGCTCAGGCAATGTCTTACTCAAGCCATGCATGTTAAAGTTCAGAATGAACTGATCATAGCTTGCAGGTAATGACTGCAGAATGATGTCGCAGGCAAGTTCCTGGCTGATTGGGCAGTCGAGTTTCTGAAGATGATCGAGATAACCCATCATATTCAAGACATGAGGACTCACTGCCGCATTCGCAGCCAACTTGCAGTCCAAGAGGTTCTTAACTGTTTGAAACCTCTCAGTCCTAGCCTGCTCCTGAAAAAGCGATTTCAGGCTTGCCATTATCTCAATTGGTGACAACACACTCTCGAACTGCATTTGCAGCTCACCAGTCATTGTCGCCAACATAAGGCAATACACATCATTTTCATCTGACGAATGCTTTTCCCAAGCATTATGCAGAGTCCTGGCGGCATTGTTAGCAGGCCTCTCGGGGAGAGGATCACGAAGGACATAATCCTTCTTCTCCTGCTTGAGGACCAGCCTCAAGTTCCTTGACCACGTCAGGAAGTTCGTTCCAGTCAGCTTCTCCTTCTCGAGAACAGACCGGATTGAGAATGTGTTTTGTGTGCTTGTAGTAGTCATAGCTGAAATATATAAGATAAAAAGGTTATTAGTTGTTATGTTCAATATGATTAATCACGTATTATATTTAATATGATTAATCACGCATTATATTCAATAACATAAGTTACCCTCAATAGAATATAATGATTCCAAGATCCACATATAACTAAGATTAAAGTGGGCCACTGGCCGTCACCAAACCTCAGCTTATATCGGTAAGCCCTATGTCGGCTAATTATATCCGTGATATAACTCTTGGTTGTGAATCTGGGCCCGAGGCCCAATCCACTCTGATGTCTCAAGGCCCGGGACTCCCGATGGCCTAGTCAAGAAAACCAGACTATACAGTCATGTAATCATTAATGTCTGGGACTCCCAATGACATTTATGAATCACAAACCGTCTTATCCACGCAAAAGTAGACACCCTCACACTGTAAGGCCATGAATACAATTGAATGGGCTTCGACAGCTGACATAGACTGGGCAAGACATCCAACGCTTGATATTATTTGAGGTTCGTAGGTTTATTAAAATTTCATTCCCAAAATAGAAGATTACTATTTCGGGAAACTTTCTATTTTTGGAAACCTACTATTTTAGGAAACTTTCTAAAATTGGAAACTTTCTAAAACCGGAAACTTTCTAACTTTAGAAATTTCTTTAAAATCCAAAACCCGCAAATCTAGAAACTTCTATTTTAAGAAACTTTCTAATTTCAAAATTTCGGAAACTTTAATTTAAAATCGACTTTATAATTTTATAAAATAAATTTTAAATTAATCTGAAGAAAGACTCAAATAATTGGCCCAATTGTTTTAACTTCTTGGCCCGAGGCCCAAGAATTGGTCCATGTCCAAGACATGACCCAATTGTCCAATTAAATGACATAACCGGTCTGGTTCATTAAAATTGGTCTAACCAAATTTTAATTACTACGATGACCACAATTGTCAACCGGTTATTTACTAAACCGGATTTTCTCAATTTATTTGGTCCAACCAAATCAAATTAAAAAATCCTGGTTTAGGAACAAAATCCAATTTTCGACTTTGGATTTCTTATCCCGGTTTAACCAGAATTTAATAAAATTATTAAATCTGTTTATTAAACCGAGACGTTTGATTTTTAATCAAGTTTTTAAACCGAGCCTTAAACCCAACCGTATCGATCGATGAACCAACCGCATCGATCGATTCATCAACCGCATCGATCGATTCATCAATCGTATCGGTCGATGCTCTCAGCATCGATCGATGCGTTCACGCGTTGAGCAGGCTTGGCCGAGATATGCGAAATCCATGCGATCGTTCGATCGATCCATGCGATTGCAGTCGATCTCTCGCGGTTGTATCGACCGATCCATGCGATCGTATCGATCGATCCATGCGATCACAGCCGATACTTCTGTATGAAAATCGCATTCCAAATCAATATAGCTTGGATTTGCGATTTCAAGTGTGTTTAGGTTTCAATTCCTTGTTGCTTAAGTGATTTCTCTTATCAGTAGTTGATTCAAAACACTTCTTAAACAAGAAAACAGTCCTAAACTTGAATCTAAACAAGAAAAACCAGAACCAATAGCTCTGATACCACAGAAGGATTGTTTAGTTGATCCTGATTCAATTCTTAGATTCATATCAACCTAAACATGCATATCTAGGTTCTTCTTGATTAGAAACAATGATTAGATCTCACCTTTTACCTGTTAATTGCAGCGGAAGGAGATAGAACAGGTCAGAGATCAGAGAAACACCGAGAGATGAATCCTCCAAAGGCTCACACACGCGATCACAGAAAACGGCTGCTAGACCAAGCTGAGGAGGCGTCGCAGTAGAGAGAGAGTTGGCGGCTGGCTAGGGTTACAGAAGAAAACAGACTCGAGTTTTATTTATAAAACTCGTCCGGTTCCTCTTGGGCCATTTGGCCATTCGCGCACTGTGTCGATCGACACATCATGTGCATCGATCGACACACAGTGGCTAAAACCTTTTATTCTCTCTAAGTACAGTAAATGCCTGGCACTTTTACCGTACTTCTGCTAAGCCATTCCTACACATTTTCCTGTTAGCTTAGGCGTGTGACCCATATGGGATCATATAATAAAGGCAATAAGTCCAAGACTTATAGATCATGAGCGGACTCTAGCAAGACATCATGACCCCCAGTATTATATGACTTATGTCTGATCATTGACATACTCTTACTTTCTAGAGACAGTACTGAGATTACTGGACACAATTCCAACAAATAGTTCTCAGGCAAGAGAACAAGGAATATGTCCTTGAAAGAGTTCTCACCGAGAAGCCACGTTCCAATGCTCCGCAGACAGAAAAGAATGCTTGGGATAAGCATTCAGCGGATGTCAAAGATGTTACTTGTCTAATGCTGGTGACCATGAACTCTGAGCTGCAGAAGCAATATGAGAACGTATTGTCACCCATTGAGATGATTAACAGCCTGAAAGCTTTGTTTCAGGAGCAAGCTCGCACAGAGAGATACCAGACGGTTAAATCTCTCATGGATTGCAAGCTGGCTAAGGACAGTCCAGTAAGTCCTCATGTCCTTAAAATGATGGGTTACATTGATAACCTGGGGAAACTGGACTGTGCCATCAGCCAGGAGCTGGCCACTAACATGATTCTGCAGTCTTTGCCGTCATGTTTTGATCAGTTCATCATGAACTACAATATGCAAAACATGACTAAGACATTGACTGAGTCGCACGGTATGCTGAAGACAGCAGAACCGAATCTCAAGAAGGCTACTCCCAATGTCCTGATGGTACAAGGGGGTAAAAGGTTTAAGAAACCTAAGAAGGGTAAGGGTA
Source organism: Orychophragmus violaceus (assembly GCA_030180135.1). Classification (NCBI taxonomy): domain Eukaryota; kingdom Viridiplantae; phylum Streptophyta; class Magnoliopsida; order Brassicales; family Brassicaceae; genus Orychophragmus; species Orychophragmus violaceus. The sequence goes on along the minus strand of CM058229.1, from coordinate 85,700,116 downwards.
GGGCCCAGGTTGTCCAGGCTGAAAGTCAGGACAAGCCCAAGCCGAAGCCCAAATCCGGGCCTTCTCCTGAGGATAAGTGCAACTACTGCAAGCAGTTGGGGCATTGGAAGAAAGACTGCAAGAAGTTCATGGAAGATTACAAGAAGCTGAAGAAGACGTATGATGCGTCTGACTCAGGTATTTATGTTATCGAACTTAATGTTATGTCTTCTAGTCCTACTTCGTGGGTATTGGATACCGGATGCGGTGCTCATATTTGTACTGATGTGCAGGCACTAAGAAACAGTAGGACGCTGAAGAAAGGACAAGTAGAGCTACGAGTCGGGAATGGAGCTAAGGTTGCTGCACTGGCCGTAGGCACCTACGAGTTGTCTTTACCTTCGGGCATGGTTTTAATTTTGAATAATTGCTACTATGTACCTGCGATTAGCAGAAACATAATTTCAGTTTCCGTTTTGGATTTGGAAGGTTTTGATTTTGCTGTTAAGAATAAAGTTTGTTCTTTTAATCGTGATGGTAATTATTATGGTAGCGCCCCATTAGATAATGGGTTATATATATTAAACCAAGAAATGCCTGTCTTTAACATAAATACAAAGAGGTTTAAGTCCAATGACGAAAACCCGACTTTCTTATGGCATTGTCGTTTGGGCCATATCAATGAGAAACGCATCCAGAGGCTCCATCGAAATGGGCTTCTGGGCTCATTTGATTTTGAATCATGTGAGAAATGCGAGTCTTGTTTGGTGGGCAAAATGGCTAGAGCCCCTTTCAACAAACCAAATGAAAGGGCCAGTGATTTATTGGGCCTTGTTCATACTGATGTATGTGGGCCAATGAGTACTGCTGCCAGAGGAAATTTTAAATACTTCATTACCTTTACTGATGATTTCAGTAGGTATGGCTATGTCTATTTGATGAGACACAAGTCAGAATCCTTTGATAGATTCAAGGAATTCAAGAATGAAGTACAGAATCAACTTGGCAAAAGTATCAAAGTTCTGCGATCGTATCGCGGAGGAGAATACTTAAGCCAAGAATTCAGCGACTATCTGAGCGAGTGTGGAATTGTTTCACACCTCACTCCTCCTGGAACACCCCAATGGAATGGAGTGTCAGAGAGGAGGAATCGAACCTTGTTGGACATGGTTCGGTCTATGATGAGTCATTCTAATCTTCCATTATCCTTTTGGGGATACGCTCTAGAAACGTCTACGTTTACACTAAATAGGGTGCCATCTAAATCAGTGGAAAAGACACCACATGAACTGTGGACTGGGAATGTTCCTAGTCTGTCTTTCCTGAGGATTTGGGGTTGTGAGGCTTATGTCAAACGTTTAATCTCTGACAAGCTTGCACCCAAATCAGATAAATGCTACTTCGTTGGTTATCCTAAGGAAACCAAGGCATACTACTTTTACAACCAATCTGAGAACAAAGTATTTGTTGCTCGGGACTGTTCTTTTCTTGAGAGGGAGTTTCTCTCTAAGAAAAACAGTAGGAGTAAAGTACATCTTGAAGAAATTCCAGATGCACAGGATACTGCTCAACCTGCTGAGGAAGAGCAGCAGTTGGATCCACAAAGTTCTGTGGAACCAGCGCCTGTGGAGCCTGAAGTTCGCAGATCCGGAAGGATCCGTCACGAACCCGAGAGATACTATGGATTTCTCGTAACCAATTCAAATGATATGATGATCATTGAAGGTGACGAACCAGCGACCTTTGCGAAAGCAATGATGGGCCCAGACTCCGAAAAGTGGCTTGGAGCCTCTAAATCCGAAATGACATCCATGTCAGAAAACCAAGTATGGTCCTTGGTCGATTTACCTAATGGTGTAAAAGCCATTGAGTGTAAATGGATCTTCAAAAAGAAGATTGACGTGGATGGCAATGTACAGATTTACAAAGCAAGGTTGGTGGCTAAAGGTTTCAAACAAATTCATGGTATTGACTATGATGAAACCTATTCCCCAGTAGCTATGCTTAAATCTATTCGGATTCTTCTAGCGATTGCTGCTCATTATGGTTATGAGATTTGGCAGATGGATGTCAAAATCGCATTCCTGAATGGTATTCTGGAAGAGGATGTGTACATGACACAACCTGAAGGTTTTGTCGATCCTAAAAACGCTAAGAAGGTATGCAAGCTTCATAAATCCATTTATGGATTGAAGCAAGCATCACGGAGTTGGAATCTTCGTTTTGATGAAGCAGTAAAACAATTCGGTTTCATCAAGAACGAAGAAGAATCATGTGTATACAAGAAGACAAGTGGGAGCAAAATTGCATTTCTTGTACTGTATGTCGATGACATACTCCTCCTCGGTAATGACATTCCGTTGCTTCAGTCTGTTAAGACTTGGCTCGGAAGTTGTTTTTCCATGAAAGACATGGGAGAAGCAGCGTACATTCTTGGAATCAGAATCTACAGAGATATAACTAACAAGCTGATTGGATTGTGCCAGGACACTTATATTGATAAGGTGTTGCACAGATTCAGGATGCAGGATTCCAAGAAGGGCTTCATACCAATGTCTCATGGCATGAGTCTCAGCAAGAAGCAGTGTCCGGCGACATGTGCTGAGCGAGAACGCATGAATAGAATTCCTTATGCTTCTGCAATAGGATCTACTATGTATGCCATGCTCTGCACTCGTCCAGATGTAGCTTACGCGTTAAGCATGACGAGTAGATACCAATCTGATCCAGGTGAAGTTCACTGGACAGCTGTCAAGAATATTCTCAAGTATTTGAGACATACTAAGGATAAATTCCTTGTGTATGGAGGAAGTAATGAGCTTGTGGTGAATGGATTCACCGATGCGAGTTTTCAGACAGACAGAGACGATTTCCGATCACAGTCTGGATATGTCTTCTGTCTAAATGGCGGTGCGGTGAGCTGGAAGAGCTCTAAGCAGAATACCGTAGCTGACTCCACAACGGAAGCTGAATATGTTGCTGCTTCAGAAGCGGCAAAGGAAGCTGTTTGGATCAAGAAGTTCATGACTGAACTTGGTGTGGTTCCTAGTATCTTGGAGCCAGTGGCTTTGTTCTGCGATAACAATGGAGCCATTGCTCAGGCGAAAGAACCCAGGTCACACCAGAAGTCCAAACACGTTGAGAGGAAATATCATCTGATTCGTGATATTGTCAATAGAGGTGATGTGAAGATCAGCCGAGTTCCGACAAACGAGAATGTCGCTGATCCTCTAACCAAGTCACTCCCAAGGCCTAAGCATGAGAGTCATACGACTGCTGTAGGCATTAGAGATCTTAAGATGTAATCTTGATTCTAGTGGGAGTTTTGGTTTTTGTTTTAGTTATAATAAGACGCTATTGTAAACATTCTTTTAGAAGTGTTTAATGAAATTTGATTTCAGCATTATTTATTGTGATCTAAATAATGGTCCCAAAATAAGTTTATGACATATTATAGGTCATCAAGTTGAGAACTTGATCATGAAACCCTATAAGTTAATAAATTATTTTGTCCCTAGTCAAGGTTGTAGAATCGGGACACTGACAACCGTTAGAGACTAGATTGTGAGGTGACTGTTGGCTAAGTTTCATGGAGCCAATGATATGATTATCGCAGTCAGTCACATAGATATATGTCAGTGGACATATGATCGGACATGACCCGCTAATGAGAAGTCTACAAGATAGTAATATATGTGTCATAAGAGGTTCTCATTACGACTATAGAGTATAGTCCTAAGACCTGAGTTCATCATGCTTTCTTGCATATGAATTGGTACATTTTGACTTTGTCAAACGTCGATCCGTAACTGGCGGCTATAACGACACTGTTCAAGTTTATCATGAAGTGTGCGTTGAAACAGGGATGGAACAAGATGGAATTTGTCCCTCCTGTATAACGGGAGATAAATATCTCAGGGCCTATCGAAGATTGAATACTGAGAAAATGTGTGGCCGCACTCAAACAAACTGTAGTTCAGTTGTTTGTAATGTTCAGTATGAGATCAGGAGTTCGATAAACACGATATTGGCTTAATAAGGATGACACAAATCTTGCCTTATGCCAAATCGAGATATAGAGACAAAAGGATTATAGGAATTGATGATTCCAGTACAAGTGGGAGATTGTTGGGATAGTGTCCTGAAATCACACCTGTACTCACTCCTGTGATAGTTGTGTGTCGAGATCTGACATTCGTATAATACTGGGCGTTTGCAATGCTTTGCTAGAAGCCTCTTGCAATCTGTAGGTCGTGGACTTACTGCCAGTATTATATGATCCTATAGGGTCACACACCTAAGCGAACTGGAAGCTACGACATGGGAATGATCATTGTGGCAATGATCATGTTATGTGTATTGAAATACACATAAGAATCGATATAATGGTGTTGTGTCGATCGACACAGCTTGTGTGTCGGTCGACACAGTTCGGATTTTCCGAACAGGCTTTTCGGGTTATGGCTTAATTGAGTCTGGCCCGTTAAGCACGTTTAGGTCGAATAAAAACGTGTTTAGTTCGACCTAAACAAGAGGGCCGTCCAGTTTTCTTGACAGAAACACTTGACACACCAGACACCATCGATCCCCATTGATCCGGCACTAGCATCCCGTTTCCAGCGAGCGTGAGTGTGTATCTGGTAGAGGCAAAGCGTTGCATTGCTCCACTGATCTCGTTCACCATCTTCTTCCGCTTCCAAAGGTAAGAACGAGGTTGGTTCTAAATTTCAATATAACAAACCCTAGATCCATCGGGATCCAACAGGAAGTAGGTATTTCAGCCTATTCATTAATGACTATTCAAGGATGATATGAGTATACTTCTTTAAGAAAAAGTCAGAAGCATTCAACATCTTCAAGTAGTTTAAGGCTATGGTTGAGAACCCGAAGCAAAAAAACAAAAAAAACTTAGATTTGATCGGGGAGGATGGTACACATCAAATGAATTTCAAAGCTTCTATGAAATTCAAGGTATTACAAGAAAACTGTGTTGGAATTGTGTCCAGTAATCTCGGTACTGTCTCTAGAAAGTAAGAGTATGTCAATGATCAGACATAAGTCATATAATACTGGGGGTCATGATGGCTTGCTAGAGTCCGCTCATGATCTATAAGTCTTGGACTTATTGCCTCTATTATATGATCCCATATGGGTCACACGCCTAAGCTAACAGGAAAATGTGTAGGAATGGCTTAGCAGAAGTACGGTAAAAGTGCCAGGCATTTACTGTACTTAGAGAGAATAAAAGGTTTTAGCCACTGTGTGTCGATCGATGCACATGATGTGTCGATCGACACAGTGCACGAATGGCCAAATGGCCCAAGAGGAACCGGACGAGTTTTATAAATAAAACTCGAGTCTGTTTTCTTCTAAAACCCTAGCCAGCCGCCAACTCTCTCTCTCCTGCGACGCCTCCTCAGCTCGGTCTAGCAGCCTCTCTTCCTGCTTGGTGTGCGTGTGTGAACCTCTGGAGGAGTTATCCCTCGGTGGCTCTCTGATCTCTGACCATACCATCCCTTTCCGCTGCATAAACAGGTATAAGGTGAGATCATCAATTGTTTCTATTCAAGAGAACCTAGATCCGCATGTTTAGGATAATCTGAATCTAAGAATTGAATCAGGATTCATCTAAACATTCCTTCAGTGGTATCAGAGCTATTGGTTCTGGTTTTTCTTGTTTAGATTCAAGTTTAGGATTGTTTTCTTGTTTAAGAAGTGTTTTGAATCAACTATTGATAAGAGAAATCACTTAATCAACAAGGAATTGAAACCTAAACACACTTGAAATCGCAAATCCAAGCTATATTGATTTGGAATGCGATTTTCATAAAGGAGTATCGGCTGTGATCGCATGGATCGATCGATACGATCGCATGGATCGGTCGATACAACCGCGAGAGATCGACTGCAATCGCATGGATCGATCGAACGATCGCATGGATTTCGCATATCTCGGCCAAGCCTGCTCAACGCGTGAACGCATCGATCGATGCTGAGAGCATCGACCGATGCGATTGATGAATCGATCGATGCGGTTGATGAATCGATCGATGCGGTTGGTTCATCGATCGATACGGTTGGTTTTAAGGCTCGGTTTAAAACTTGATTAAAAATCAAACGTCACGGTTTAATAAACAGACTTAATAAATTTATTAAGTTCTGGTTAAACCGGGATAAGAAATCCAAAGTCGAAAATTGGATTTTGTGCCTAAACCAGGATTTTCTAATTTGATTTGGTTGGACCAAATAAATTGAGAAAATCCGGTTTAGTAAATAACCGGTTGACAATTGTGGTCATCGTAGTAATTAAAATTTGGTTAGACCAATTTTAATGAACCAGACCGGTTATGTCATTTAATTGGACAATTGGGTCATGTTTTGGACATTGACCAATTCTTGGGCCTCGGGCCAAGAAGTTAAAACAATTGGGCCAATTATTTGAGTCTTTCTTCAGATTAATTTAAAATTTATTTTATAAAATTATAAAGTCGATTTTAAATTAAAGTTTCCGAAATTTTGAAATTAGAAAGTTTCTTAAAATAGAAGTTTCTAGATTTGCGGGTTTTGGATTTTAAAGAAATTTCTAAAGTTAGAAAGTTTCCGGTTTTAGAAAGTTTCCAATTTTAGAAAGTTTCCTAAAATAGTAGGTTTCCAAAAATAGAAAGTTTCCCGAAATAGTAATCTTCTATTTTGGGAATGAAATTTTAATAAACCTACGAACCTCAAATAATATCAAGCGTTGGATGTCTTGCCCAGTCTATGTCAGCTGTCGAAGCCCATTCAATTGTATTCATGGACTTACAGTGTGAGGGTGTCTACTTTTGCGTGGATAAGACGGTTTGTGATTCATAAATGTCATTGGGAGTCCCAGACATTAATGATTACATGACTGTATAGTCTGGTTTTCTTGACTAGGCCATCGGGAGTCCCGGGCCTTGAGACATCAGAGTGGATTGGGCCTCGGGCCCAGATTCACAACCAAGAGTTATATCACGGATATAATTAGCCGATATAGGGCTTACCGATATAAGCTAAGGTTGGGTGACGGCCAGTGGCCCACTTTAATCTTAGTTATATGTGGATCTTGGAATCATTATATTCTATTGAGGGTAACTGATGTTATTGAATATAATGCGTGATTAATCATATTAAATATAATATGAGATTAATCATATTGAACATATTAACTAAAATCCTATTATCTTAATTTTCAGTTATGACTAGCACAAACAATCAAAACACTTTCTCGATCCGGTCTGTCCTTAAGATGGACAAGCTGAACGGATCAAATTTCTTGACTTGGTCGCGGAACCTGAGGCTAGTCCTCAGACAGGAGAGAAAGGACTATGTTCTTGAGAGAGCTCTCCCCGTGAGGATCGGGTCCAATGCCTCCCATGCAGTATATGATGCTTGGAATAAGCATTATAATGATGCGGTAGATGTGCGTGGTCTGATGTTGGCTACCATGGACTCAGATTTGCGGAAGCAATATGAGAACATGGAGTCGCCAATAGAGATGATCAGCAGCCTGAAATTGAAATTTCAGGAGCAGGTAAGAGTGGAGAGATACCGGTTGGTTAAGTCTCTCACTAGCTGCAAGCTACCAAATGATAATCCAGTGAGTCCTCATGTCAGTAAAATGATGGGTTACATTGATAACCTGAGGAAACTGGATTATCCAGTTAGCCAAGAATTGGCAACTGAGATCATTCTGCAGTCACTGCCGTCAAGCTATGATAAGTTCAGAAGGAACTATATCAAGAAAGGCTTAACGAAGACGCTGACTGAACTGCATGATATGCTCAAGACAGTTGAGCCAAACGTGAAGAGTACCCTGTACAATCTCATGAATGAGAAGGGTAGGTTTACTAAACCTAATGCTGACAAGGGTGAAGACAAAGTTGTCCAGATTTTGAATCATGGCAAGCGTGTGTCTTCTGAGCCCGAGTCAGATACCTCTTACGTTGGTAAGTGCTGCTACTGTAAGGAGACAGGGCATTGGAAGAGAGATTGCATTAAATTCATGGAAGATGATGAGGAGTTGAAGTTGATGTATGCGACTACTTCCTCAGGTATTCATGTTATTACTTCAAGTTCTACCTTAAAGGTATTGGATACTGGTTGTGGCACTGATATTTGTGATAATATGCAGAGCCTAAGCAACAGTAGAACGTTGAAGGAAGGGCAAGTGAAACTACATGTCTGGAAGGAGCTTGGGATGCTGCCTCAGCCGTAGGGTTTTTCACTTATAGATCCCTTTGAGGCTTGATTTTGTATTAAGTAATTGCTACAATGTACCTGCTTTAAGCAGAGTTGTCTTTCATTTTCTTGTAAGAATTTGAATGTTTTTCATTTTGATAAAAGACAAGTTTTGTTCTTTTGATCTTAATGAAATATTAATTGTAGCACCCTATTCATGGAATGGGTTTTATATCTTAAACCAAAGAGTGCCTAAATGTAACATAAATACCGAATTGGTTTAAATCTGATGAATTAAACCTGATTTTTCTTGGCATAAAGTCTTGGTCACATAGAGTAAGTCGGATTCAGAAATCCCATAGTCATGGACTGTTGGGCTCATTTGATAAAATATCTTATGAGACTTGAATTCTGTTTACTAGACCAAAAGGTAAAGGGCCTATCTTAGCCGAGCTAGAGAAAGGCCCAAAGGCTTATTGGACCTGGAACATACTCATGTATGTGGCCCAATGAGCAGTAATGCCAGAGAAAATCTCTTGTACTTCATTGTCTCTACTGATTACTTCAGTGAGTGTGACTGTGTTCATTTGATGAGACACAAGTCGGAATTCTTTGACATGGTCGAAAGAGTTCCAGAATGAAGTATAGGATCTGAATGACAAAAGTATTAAGACTCTGGATTAAATCACGAGTGAGAATACTTAAGTCATTGATTGTGTGATCATCTGAATGAGTGTGAAATCGTTTCACAGCTCATTTCTCCTGAAAACCTGAAGGTTTTTCTCTGAGAAAGAATCAGATCTTATTAGAAATGATTAAAGATGAGTCACACGAATCTTCCATGATATTATTTAAGAATAACGCTCTAGAAATATCTAAGTTTACGCTGAAAAGGTTCCACCAATATCAGTTGAAAGACACCACGTAAATGTGGATTGGAATCGATCCAAATTCGTCTTTACTGAATATTTGTAGTTGAGCTACTTCGCTGGTTGTCCTAGGGAAACTAGGGCTTGTTACTTTTACGTCCATTCTGTTTTCTAAGAAGGGAAGTTACTTTCCAAGAAGAACAGTGGGAGTAAAAGTATAACTCGAAGAAATTCGAGACATACAGGAGGCTGCTCAACCTGTTGAGGGAGAGCAACGGATGGATTTACAGATTCCTGTAGAATCTACACCTGTGGAGCCTGAAGTTCGCAGATATGAATGAATCAGTTACTAATCCGAGAGTGATTTCTTGTCATTAGTTGAACCTGATAATCATTGAAATCTGCGAATGTGGAGCCTGAAGTTCGCAGATATGAATGAATCAGTTACTAATCCGAAGAGTGATTTCTCATCATTAGTTGAACCTGATAATCATTGAAAGTTCGCATGATCTGATGATCATTGAAAGCGACGAATCTGCGAAATTCAAAGAAGCGATAGTGAACCCGAACTCTCCGAAAAATTACATTTTATGTAAGTTAGCTTCATCGATCCATTCATGGATGGAAGCAAACATATCGGAGTTGGAATCTTCGTTCTGTTGAAGTAGTCAAGGTTTTGACTTGAACAGGAACGAATTGGAACTGTGCGTTTACTAATAGATTGGTGGGAGCGATATTGCATTTCTCATATTGTATGTCGATGACATACTGATTCTCGAAAATGACGTCCCAATGCTGCAGTCAGTAAAGGACTGGCTTGGGAGTTGGTTCTAATGATTGACATGAGTAAAGCCACGTATGTTCTTGGATTTTGGATCTAAAGATAGAGATCCGAAAGAGCTGGTAAGACAAAGTCAGGATTCTGATCCCGACAAAGTCCTACAGGTTTTCAGTATTCCAAGAAGGGTTTTATGCAAATGTCACATGGCATTACGTTAAGCAAGACACAGTGTCCTACGATAACTGCTGAGCTTAAATGCATGGATAAGATTCCATATGCGTCGGCAATTGGATCTATCATGTATGCCATGAAACGTACTTGTTTGATGTTGCTTTAATGTTAAGCAAGACAAGTAAAGACCAGTCAAATCCAGCAAAGAATCACTGGATTGCCGTAAAGAATATCCTAAAGTATTTGAGGAATACTAAGGATAAATTCTTGAGTTACGGAGAAAGTGAGGTGCTACGAGTCGGTAGAGTCTGAAAGGCAAGTTTCCAATAGACAAAGATGATTTCCGATCACAGTCCGGTTATATCTTGTGTCTATCTGGCGGTGCAAGGCACTGTTGCTGACTCCATGACTTAAGCTGAACATTTCGCAGCTTGGGAAGTGGCGAAAGAGGTTGTTTGGAAAGAAGAGTTCGTCCCTGAACTTGATGTGATTTCCAGCATAGATGAGACTAGCTGCACATCAGAGGTCCAAACACCTTGAGGATAGGTATAACCTATTCCGTGAGATAAATGACAGAGATGTTAAGAAGATCAACAAGTTTCAACGAATGAGAACGTTGCTAATCTATTAACGAAGCCACTCCTTAGGCCTAAGCACGAGTCGCGGACTGTTGCTGTAGGATAAGTGAAATTAAGATGTAGTCTTAATTTCAGTGGGAGTTATTAAAGGGCTTTATTTAGTTATTGGATATGTTCTTGAAATAACATTTAAGATGTTTAATGAAATTATTATTTCAAGATTATTTTAACTGTGATGAAATAATCGTTCCAAAGTGATATAAACCATTTTATAGGTCATCGAAGTAAATGACTTGATCTTGAGTTATCAAAGTCATTTAGCTTGATCATGAGACCCTATATTTGATAAATGATTTATATCATTATGTCCCTAGTTGAAGGTTGTTGAAATTGGAACACCAACAACCGTGTGAGACTGGATTGGTACGTGACTTATGACAAAGTCTCAGTGTGTCATAGATGCGCGGCATCAAAGTCAGTACATAGGTGTATGTTGGGGAACATACGACCGGACAAGACCCGCTTATAAGAACTCTTCAGGATATTTATATCTGTGTCATAAGAGATTCTTACTACGACTATAGAGTATAGTCCTTAGACCTGAGTTCGCATGCATGTGACTGCACATGGACTGATGCACTTTGATCATTGTCTAACGCTATCGTTCTGCGATAGTTATAAGGACCTTGTTTGGGTACATCATGAAATGAGTAGTTTACAGTGATGGAACAAGACGGAATTTGTCCCTCCAATATAAATGGAGTGAATATCTCTAGGCCAATCGGAGATTTGAATACTGGAAAATGCATGGCCATGCTCAAACGGACTGTCCCGAGTCGTTTGGATTGTCAGTATTGAATCAGAGTCCGATGAACAAGATTAGGCTTTATAAGGATGACACTAATCTTGCCTTATGACTAATCGAGATATTGTGACAAAAGGATTATGAATACAGAGATTCCAGTACAAGTGGGAGATTGTTGGAATTGTGTCCAGTAATCTCGGTACTGTCTCTAGAAAGTAAGAGTATGTCAATGATCAGACATAAGTCATATAATACTGGGGGTCATGATGGCTTGCTAGAGTCCGCTCATGATCTATAAGTCTTGGACTTATTGCCTCTATTATATGATCCCATATGGGTCACACGCCTAAGCTAACAGGAAAATGTGTAGGAATGGCTTAGCAGAAGTACGGTAAAAGTGCAAGGCATTTACTGTACTTAGAGAGAATAAAAGGTTTTAGCCACTGTGTGTCGATCGATGCACATGATGTGTCGATCGACACAGTGCGCGAATGGCCAAATGGCCCAAGAGGAACCGGACGAGTTTTATAAATAAAACTCGAGTCTGTTTTCTTCTAAAACCCTAGCCAGCCGCCAACTCTCTCTCTCCTGCGACGCCTCCTCAGCTCGGTCTAGCAGCCTCTCTTCCTGCTTGGTGTGCGTGTGTGAACCTCTGGAGGAGTTATCCCTCGGTGGCTCTCTGATCTCTGACCATACCATCCCTTTCCGCTGCATAAACAGGTATAAGGTGAGATCATCAATTGTTTCTATTCAAGAGAACCTAGATCCGCATGTTTAGGATAATCTGAATCTAAGAATTGAATCAGGATTCATCTAAACATTCCTTCAAACTGACTATGGCATACTTGATACACTCAAAGTTTTAATCCCTATAGCTACACCGCAAGTGCATAGATATGCAATTGTAGTATATAGGGGTCGAACCCACACAGACTCAATAATTTTGCGATAGATTATAAAGCGTCGAATTAAGCTAATAGAACAGTTGTAAGCAAGCGGACAAAGCGTTAGGTCATGGGAGTTCTCAGGAAATCAGGAATATAAGCTAATCAATTAATCGATATTAAATTAAGAACGGTTCTAGAACTAGATCACATAAGTATAACATACCAAATTTTGTTGCGAATATTAACTATGTCTAACAACCTAGCAAACTAATAGGCTCTAAAGTTTTAATCATATTCTACTGCAAGTGCACAGTTATGCTATTGTAGTATTTAGGGTATCGAATCCACAAGGACTCTGGGCAACGATAGATTTAGAACGGTCAAGATTAAACTAGGAGAAAGCAAATGTGATTAGAAACTAAAAGCAGAACAAGAAAGTAAATCAGTAGCAGGATTGGTTTGAAAGCAATTAACTAAGGGCGCTAAGTCTAGGGAGTTCTCAGGAAATCAGACAAGCAGACAAATCATTCAGTCAGGATCAAATTAGGTACAGTTCTAGAACTCAAAACACAAATATAGAATTAACCAACTTCCGTTGTGAGAATTCTCTAAGCCTAATTGCAGAAATCCAAATGTCTTTGTAATTCCTAACAGATTAAACCAGCTTTAATGATCAAGTTCGATATGTTCACAATTCAATCAAACCAAATTCTTTTGCGAATAATTCAATTGCTCAACCTAAATAGTTCAGATTCTAAACCACACTTTCGTGTCAATCTAGCAACCAAAGATCTAGATTCTAAGTGATCAAGTTAGAACTAGCATTAAACACAATTTAGCTTGAAGAACATCTATTGATATGAATCCTTAACTAAATTAATTATATCTAGCAAGTCATTAAATCCTTAATGAGAATCCCTAAACCTAACTATGAATCTACTCAGACATGGAATATGTAAACATAATCAATTAATAATTAGATTGCATAAAAGAGATTAAATAAGTAAAAGGGGTTCGAAATCTTCTCCAAAAACAAGATGTAGTACAGGATCAGATCAGCCCCAAATAGCTCTAAAAACTCTCTGCTCTAAAGTATGATAGCGTATGTTAAAACTGATCTAAAACCTAATTAAATAGCCTAATCACGACTTGGGGTTTCTGTGTAAATATCTGGAACTTCTGGGTAACTTTGCAATATCATCATTCTTCATTAACTCTCGCGAGTCTGGCCCAACGCGCTCTGTGTCGATCGATGCACATAGGGTGTCGATCGATGCAATCCTCTGTTTTGGACAGTGAACTCTGTCTCTCGGGTCAAAATTCCAAAATGCTCCAAATAGCTCCATAATCTCCAAATCCACTCCAAACGTGCTAGTACCTAATAACACCTGTAAAAGATTCTAAAAAGACTATAAAGCATACTTATATCATGGTCTAAAACCGGTAAAAACCATGTTATATCACAAACCAACTTTCGTTGCGAGTTCTAGAGTTCTAAACATGCATTAATTCTCAGGTTCGTTCGTTCACAATTTCCCTTAATCAAATTTCTTTGTGAATAGACAAATTGCTCATATACGTTCTTTCTAGCTAATTAACCAACTTTCGTTGTGAAAATCAACCTAACATCAATAATCTAACTAGCTAATTAAGATTAAGCATTAAGATCAACCTAAACAAAGAACTAGAAAGTATGAATCCATATAGATCAATTAACCTATTATTCCATGAAATCCCTAATAAGAAACCCTAAACCTACAAAGTAACTACTCAGATATGATTAATGAAATAGAAATCATATATGAAATAGAAAGCATAAATAGATCAATAAAAGAAATAAAATGGGTTTGAAATCTTCTCTGTTTCGAGTATCTGATCAGCCCCAAAAAGCTCCAAATCTCTCTCTCTCTCTAAAACTCTTTGAATGTCAAATAAATCTTAGCCTTAACAATGACTTAATAACCCGAATATAAAGTCATAACACGATTTGGTCCTTTTTGCAAATATGGAAAACTTCTGGGCAAAAGTGAAAATTTCCAAAAATGCAGATTTTCATGCGTAGAATTCTGGAACAGAGTGTGCATCGTGTTGGATCTCCTAGGATCTAGGGTTTAATATATTGAATTAAACCAACCTCGTTCTTACCTTTGAACTGGCAGCGGAATGAGAATGGTGAACGAGATCAGTGGAGCAACACAGATGCCTTGCCTCTACCAGATACACACGCACACAAGCTAGAAACGGGATGCTAGTGTCGGATCAATGGGAATCGAATCTCTCTGGTATTTCTACTCTTTCTGTCAAGAAAAGTCGACTGCTTCCTGTTTAGGTCGAAACTCTCAAGTTTTATTCGACCTAAACTTGCTTAACGGGCCAGACTTAATTAAGTCTTAATTCGGAAAGCCTTTCCGAAAACCTGAACTGTGTCGACCGACACACAAGCTGTGTCGATCGACACAACACCATTATATCGATTATAATGTGCATCCAATAAACATTAATATGATCATTGCCATAATGATCATTCCCTTGTCGTAGCTTCCAGTTTGCTTAGGTGTGTGACCCTATAGGATCATATAATACTGCCAGTAAGTCTACAACTTACCGATTGCAAGAGGCTTCTAGCAAAACATTGCAATCGCCCAGTATTATACGAATGTCTGATCTCGACACACAACTATCATCAGGAGTGAGTACAAGTGTGATTTCAGGACACTATCCCAACAATCTCCCACTTGTACTGGAATCATCAATTCCTATATTTGTCTCTATATCTCGATTTGGCATAAGGCAAGATTGGTGTCATCCTTATTAAGCCAACATCGTGTTTATCGAACTCATGATCTCATACTGAACATTACAAACAACTGAACTACAGTTCGTTTGAGTGCGGCCACACATTTTCTCAGTATTTAATCTTCGATAGGCCCTGAGATATTTATCTCCCGTTATTCAGGAGGGACAAATCCCATCTTGTTCCATCCCTATTTCAACGCACACTTCATGATACACCTGAGCAGTGCCGTTATAGCCGCCAATTATGGGTCGACGTTAGACAAGGTCAAAGTGTACCAATTCATATGCAAGAAAGCATGATGAACTCAGGTCTAAGGACTATACTCTATAGTCGTAATGAGAACCTCTCATGACACAGATATAACTATCCTGAAGACTTCTCATTAGCGAGTCATGTCCGATCATATGTTCACCAACATATATCTATGTGACTGACTGTGATAATCATATCATTGGCTCCATAAAACTTAGCCAACAGTCACCTCACAATCTAGTCTCTCGCAGTTGTCATTGTCCCACTTTGACAACCTCGACTAGGGACAACATAATTTATATCATTTATAACTTATAGGGTTTCATGATCAAGTCCTCAACTTGATGACCTATATTATGACATAAACTTATTTTGGGACTATTATTTAGATCACAATAAATAATGCTGAAAACAAATTTCATTAAACATGTCCAAAAGAATGTTTACAAGAGCATCTTATTATAACTAAAATAAAACTAAAACTCCCACTAGAATCAAGATTACATCTTAAGATCTCTAATGCCTACAGCAGTCGTATGAATCTCATGCTTAGGCCTTGGGAGTGACTTAGTCAGAGGATCAGCGACATTCTCGTCCGTCGGAACTCGGCTGATCTTCACATCACCTCTATTGACGATATCACGAATTAGGTGATATCTTCTCTCTACGTGTTTGGACTTCTGGTGTGACCTGGGTTCTTTCGCCTGAGCAATGGCTCCATTGTTGTCACAAAACAAAGCCACTGGCTCCAAGATACTCGGAACCACACCAAGTTCAGTCATGAACTTCTTGATCCAAACAGCTTCCTTTGCCGCTTCTGAAGCAGCAACATATTCTGCTTCCGTCGTGGAATCAGCTACGGTATTCTGCTTAGAGCTCTTCCAGCTCACTGCACCGCCATTCAGACAGAAGACATATCCAGACTGTGATCGGAAATCGTCTTTGTCCGTCTGAAAACTCGCATCGGTGAATCCATTCACCACAAGCTCTTCACTTCCTCCATACACAAGGAATTTATCCTTAGTATGTCTCAAATACTTGAGAATATTCTTGACAGCCGTCCAGTGAACTTCACCTGGATCAGATTGGTATCTACTCGTCATGCTTAACGCGTAAGCTACATCTGGACGAGTGCAGAGCTTGGCATACATAATAGATCCTATTGCAGAGGCATAAGGAATCCTATTCATGTGTTCTCGCTCAGCATGTGTCGCCGGACACTGCTTCTTGCTGAGACTAGTGCCATGCGACATCGGTATGAAGCCCTTCTTGGAATCATGCATCATGAATCTGTGCAGTACCTATTCAATATAAGTGTCCTGGCACAATCCAATTAGCCTGTTCATTCTATCTCTGTAGATTCTGATTCCAAGAATATACACGGCTTCTCCCATGTCTTTCATGGAAAAACAACTTCCGAGCCAAGTCTTAACAGACTGAAGCAACGGAACGTCATTACCGAGGAGGAGTATGTCATCGACATACAGTACAAGAAACGCAATTTTGCTCCCACTAGTCTTCTTGTAAACACATGGTTCCTCTTCGTTCTTGATGAAACCAAATTGTTTTACTGCTTCATCAAAACGAAGATTCCAACTCTGTGATGCTTGCTTCAATCCATAAATGGATTTATGAAGCTTGCATACTTTTCCAGCGTTCTTAGGATCGACAAAACCTTCAGGCTGTGTCATATACACATCCTCTTCCAGAATACCATTCAGGAATGCGGTTTTGACATCCATTTGCCAAATCTCATAGTCATAATGAGCTGCAATCGCTAGAAGAATCCGAATGGATTTAAGCATAGCGACTGGGGAATAGGTTTCATCATAGTCAATACCATGAATTTGCTTGAAACCTGTAACCACCAACCTCGCTTTGTAAATCTGTACATTGCCATCCACGTCAATCTTCTTCTTGAAGATCCATTTACACTCAATGGCTTTTACACCATTAGGTAAATCGACCAAGGACCATACTTGGTTTTCTGACATGGATCCCATTTCGGATTTAGAGGCTCCAAGCCACTTTTCGGAGTCCGGGCCCATCATTGCTTCCGCGAAGGTCGCTGGTTCGTCACTATCAATGATCATCAGATCATTTGAATTGGTCACGAGAAATCCATAGTATTTCTCGGGTTTGTGACGGATCCTTCCGGATCTGCGAACTTCAGGCTCCACAGGCGCCGGTTCCACATAACTTTGTGGATCCAACTGCTGCTCTTCCTCAACAGGTTGAGTAGTCTCCTGTGCATCTTGAATTTCTTCAAGATGTACTTTACTCCCACTGTTTTTCTTAGAGAGAAACTCCCTCTCAAGAAAAGAACAGTCCCGAGCAACAAATACTTTGTTCTCAGATTGAATGTAAAAGTAGTATGCCTTGGTTTCCCTAGGATAACCAACGAAGTAGCATTTATCTGATTTGGGTGCGAGCTTGTCAGAGATTAAACGTTTGACATAAGCCTCACAACCCCAAATCTTCAGGAAAGACAAATTTGGAACATTCCCAGTCCACATTTCATGTGGTGTCTTTTCCACTAATTTAGATGGCACTTGATTTAGTGTAAACGCAGACGTTTCTAGAGCGTATCCCCAAAAGGATAATGGAAGATTTGAATGACTCATCATAGACCGAACCATATCCAATAAGGTTTGATTCCTCCTCTCTGACACTCCATTCCATTGAGGTGTTCCAGGAGGAGTGAGTTGTGAAACAATTCCACACTCGCTCAGATAGTCGTTTAACTCTTGACTCAAATATTCTCCTCCGCGATCCGATCGCAGAATTTTGATACTTTTGCCAAGTTGGTTCTGCACTTCATTCTTGAATTCTTTGAATCTATCAAAGGATTCTGACTTGTGTCTCATCAAATAGACATAGCCATACCTACTGAAATCATCAGTGAAGGTAATGAAGTACTTGTAATTTCCTCTGGCAACAATACTCATCGGCCCACATACATCAGTATGAACAAGGCCCAATAAATCACTGGCCCTTTCATTTGGTTTGTTGAAAGGGGCTCTAGTCATTTTTCCCATTAAACAAGATTCGCATTTCTCACATGATTCAAAATCAAATGAGCCCAGAAGCCCATTACGATGGAGTCTCTGAATGCGTTTCTCATTTATATGGCCCAAACGACAATGCCATAAGAAGGTCGGGTTTTCGTCATTTGACTTAAACCGCTTTGTATTTATGTTAAAGACAGGCATTTCTTGGTTTAAAACATATAACCCATTTTCTAATGGGGCGCTACCATAAAATGTACCATCACGATTAAATGAACAAACTTTATTCTTAACAGCAAAATCAAAACCTTCCAAATCCAAAACGGAAACTGAAATTATGTTTCTGCTAATCGCAGGTACAAAGTAGAAATTATTCAAAGCTAAAACCATGCCCGAAGGTAAAGACAATTCACAGGTGCCTACGGCCAGTGCAGCAACCTTAGCTCCATTCCCGACCCGTAGCTCCACTTGTCCTTTCTTCAGCGTTCTACTGTTTCTTAGTGCCTGCACATCAGTACAAATGTGAGCACCGCAACCGGTATCCAATACCCACGAAGTAGAACTAGAAGACACAACATTAAGTTCGATAACATAAATACCTGAGTCAGACGCATCATACGTCTTCTTTAGCTTCTTGTAATCTTCCATGAACTTCTTGCAGTCTCTCTTCCAATGCCCTAGCTGCTTGCAGTAGTTGCATCTATCCTCAGGAGAAGGCCCGGATTTGGGCCTTGGCTTGGGCTTGTCCTGACTCTCAGTCTGGACAACCTGGGCCTTTCCCTTATCCTTCTTAGGTTTCTTAAACCTTTTACCCCCTTGTACCATCAGGACATTGGGAGTAGCCTTCTTGAGATTCGGCTCTGCTGTCTTCATCATACCGTGCAACTCAGTCAGTGTCTTAGTCATGTTTTGCATGTTGTAGTTCATGATGAACTGATCAAAACACGACGGCAAAGACTGCAGAATCATGTCAGTGGCTAGCTCATGGCTAATGGCACAGTCCAGTTTCCCCAGGTTATCAATGTAACCCATAATTTTAAGGACATGAGGACTTACTGGACTGTCCTTAGCCAACTTGCAATCCATGAGAGATTTAACCGTCTGGTATCTCTCAGTGCGAGCTTGCTCCTGAAACAAAGCTTTCAGGCTGTTAATCATCTCAATGGGTGACATCACGTTCTCATATTGCTTCTGCAGCTCAGAGTTCATAGTCACCAGCATTAGACAATTAACGTCTTTGACATCAGCTGAATGCTTATCCCAAGCATTCTTATCTTCCTGCGGGGCATTGGAACGTGGCCTCTCGGGGAGAACTCTTTCAAGGACATATTCCTTGTTCTCCTGCCTGAGAACTATTCTCAGGTTCCGATACCATTCCAAGAAATTAGATCCATTTAACTTGTCCTTCTCAAGGACGGATCTCAGCGAGAAAGTGTTGATGTGAGTTGAAACAGACATAGCTGTAATTAAGAGAGGTAGAGATTTTATTTATAATGCTCAAGGAAATGAGAATTCTTATCTAATAAGAAAACTCGTATTGTATTCAAAACTATGTTTCCTCAGATGAATACAATGAACCAAGATCCTCAGATCACCAAAAACTTGAGTGGACGACTCGCCATCACCCAAACTTCAGTTATCTAGGTAAGCAAATCATTGCTAATTGTACCCAGTACAATTCTTGGTCGCAGATGAGACAATCCATGTCTTATCCACTCTGATGTCTCTGGGCCCAGAACTTCTGATGGCCCAGTCAAGTAAACCAATCTCTTCAGTCTTGTGATCATTGACAGTCGCACTGCAAGTCTATCAATGATCACCTGCCTTACTCATGTAGCTGTGGATACCAAGGACTCCAAGGCTATCCAACAACGAAACGAGTCTTGACAGTAGACAAGATCGGGCAAGACATCAAGATCACTTGATATTTAGTTGAGGAAAGGAACCGTTTTATCTTGATGCATATCCAATATTCATCCAAGAATTTATTAATTTATTTAAAACATTCAGTTTTAATAAGTTTAGATTCATCTAGAACTTTTAGGATTGAATTGTTCTGGTATATGCAAATCTGTGGTCCAACCAGCATATTTGCGAATGTCGTGTCGATCGACGCCAACCATTGGCATCGGTCGACGCAACCCAACTTAAACCGGTCTTCGATAACCGGTCAAACCGGATCGAATTTACTTAACCGATTCAATCCAATTGAACCGGTTCGGTTTAATGGTCCATGTCGATCGTCACATAACTCTATGTCGATCGACATTACCAAACCAGAACCAATTGGTTAATTAAAATTAACCGAGCGAGATAACCGGCTCAATCCAATTGAACCGATCTATTTAATCGCTTTGCCTGTGTCGACCGACACACCCAGTGTATCGATCGACACAGCAGGAATACGGGTACTCGATCTCAGATCGAAACCCTAAAATTATTTGCGAGTTTTTGCTCTGTGTCGACCGACACACGCTTTGTGTCGATCGACACTCTGCGACAAACCCTAAATATTTTACGCGTTATTTCGCGGCGTGTCGACCGACACACGCTTTGTGTCGATCGACACAGTGCGTTTTCAACAATTCTTCGTCTTTTCAACAGGAACAAAACCGAGAATAATATATGAAAACACGATTTCAACAGGCAACATTCAATTCAACAACATCAAGTTTCGAATTAATTGCATCAGATTCAATAGTCTAAACCCTAACAGGCTCTGATACCACTGTTGGATCTCCTAGGATCTAGGGTTTGATATATTGAATTAAACCAACCTCGTTCTTACCTTTGAACTGGCAGCGGAATGAGAATGGTGAACGAGATCAGTGGAGCAACACAGATGCCTTGCCTCTACCAGATACACACGCACACAAGCTGGAAACGGGATGCTAGTGTCGGATCAATGGGAATCGAATCTCTCTGGTATTTCTACTCTTTCTGTCAAGAAAAGTCGACTGCTTCCTGTTTAGGTCGAAACTCTCAAGTTTTATTCGACCTAAACTTGCTTAACGGGCCAGACTTAATTAAGTCTTAATTCGGAAAGCCTTTCCGAAAACCCGAACTGTGTCGACCGACACACAAGCTGTGTCGATCGACACAACACCATTATATCGATTATAATGTGCATCCAATACACATTAATATGATCATTGCCATAATGATCATTCCCTTGTCGTAGCTTCCAGTTTGCTTAGGTGTGTGACCCTATAGGATCATATAATACTGGCAGTAAGTCTACAACTTACAGATTGCAAGAGGCTTCTAGCAAAACATTGCAACCGCCCAGTATTATACGAATGTCTGATCTCGACACACAACTATCATCAGGAGTGAGTACAAGTGTGATTTCAGGACACTATCCCAACACATCGACCGATGCAGATCTTGCGGAGGTCGACGCACTAGGTAGACGCAGCCAGTGAACTTTTTGAAATCTCTATATAGTGCATAATTGCTCCAAATGCTTCTAAAACCTCCATATAAGCTCCAAATGTACCTAAACCTGTAGAAGACTCTAAAAGACTCCAAAAAACATAAAAGACTCAATAACAAAGACTACATCATGGTTAAAAACCCATAAAAACCATGATATATCAACTCCCCCAAACTTAGCCTTTGCTTGCCCTCAAGCAAACAGAAAACCAAGATCCGGAGAAGAAATTTCAAAACTTCAGAAACTCATTTCATCGTCGGAGCACCACACTCACATTCCCTTTAGTAAGCCACATAAAAGAAAACTTGCAGAGATCAATACCACAACATACTTCCCCCCACACTTAGCAACTGTCCGAAGTAAACTCTACAATCACAATCAGAGCATTCAAACTCTCCATACTGACATCATTAATCAATTAGTTGTGGTCTCACTAAGAGAGTATCGATCAAATGACACATGGACTCTTACTCAGTCACTACCTGATTACAAGACTGTCAACTTCTGGTTCCTTTCTTCTCCCTTTTCTCACTTCAGCAGCTGATTTTTCATATTTGGGTATCATTTTATTTTTTATCAGCTGCTCTTCCCTTTTATTTGGGGTATTACTTTGGACATATTCCATGAATCACAAGAGGTAATAGGGATCTCCACCACTCCCGTGATCACTTCTAAGCTACTAGCTTATCAGCAATTTATTACTTTTTTATTTGCTTAAAAGAGAAGGGAACCCTACCCAGACAGGTTTACAAGACTTTCAGGACTGACGGAGGAATCCGATCCAAAGTATAGCAAGCCCCTAGGTGAGAAAAAGTAATCCAAGTTAGGGGTGAAGTCAGTAAAAGATCCTCTGAATACCTGAAGTGATATGGGTGTCCTTGGTAGGTTGATCCGTGTGTGGTTTTCTAACAGTCAGAGATCTGCTGCAAGTTTGTCCAATAGTCATTTAAGTTCCTGCGAATGTGGTGAGTTCCTCAAAAAGTCATAGTTTCCTACTCAAGGTTTGACTCAATAAAACGA
This sequence comes from Orychophragmus violaceus, assembly GCA_030180135.1. NCBI lineage: Eukaryota > Viridiplantae > Streptophyta > Magnoliopsida > Brassicales > Brassicaceae > Orychophragmus > Orychophragmus violaceus. The sequence continues at coordinate 85,677,334 of CM058229.1, read as the reverse complement.
CTCAACTGACTCTAAGAAAACAGAAAAGGGTGTGTCAGTAACTACCTCCCCCACACTTAAACAACACTATCCCCAGTGTTATAAAAGCTTAAGAACAATAATCAGATTAAACATAGACTGAAAAGTCAGAACACTTACCATTCGTGGACATGCATCGACCTGCATAGACGGATTTTGGTTTTTTGAATATCGAGCTGGTTTTACCCGATTGTTAGGGTCGAGGAACTTAAGGGTTTTTGCACACAAATATCCTTTCGACCTGCATCGATTGACGCACAGGACCGCGTCGATCGATGATGCTCATGGTGACCTGTTCTCACGCCCTTAACATACCAAAACAATCCCAATCTCGTAACTACAGAGTATGGCATGAGATGCACACCAGATCCTAATTCACACAGAGAACGCTTAAATCTGTCCTTGAAGATGGAACAGTCTAGCACAAATACTCATGGGTCTGGAAGCTGATTTTATAGCACTTCACTGACCTGTTTAGAAACCATCTACACCTCTTCTTTCAATCTCCATCTATGGAGATCATCTTCTTCAAATATCTCTGCATAGAAGGGTGTTTCTTCAAGGAATCAACTAGTGGGATCTCAACAAGCTTCTTATCCATTGCTGCCATGCTTTTGGCTTCATCCAACTCATGTTTAGACTTCTTAGGATCTCTTGGAAAGAGTATACGAGGCTTGTAGACTTGCTTTGACACTTTTTCAGGTTCCTGCACTCGTCTGGAATGACTGTCGACCGATGCACGATGAGCGTCGATCAATGCTGGCCTCTCATGAACAGATTCTTCCTTGGAGTCAGGTGTGTGTCGATCGAGACGAGATATGTGTTAATTGATGTTGTGTTGTATCGACCCTTCGGCGTCGATCACAATCATGATTCCAACTTTCAAAACTCCGTCAAAACTCGAAAGAATCCGTAATTGGGTCGTGCATCGATCGACCCTGCAGAAGGTGACACCCATATATGGAACCCTCAACCATCCATACCTACCAATGGTGGACAACGTGATGAAGAACTAACAAACGGATTAGTTCTTACCAGCGACGGAGAATGAACATCAACAACGAGTCTTCATCTATGAAAACTCTATGAATAAGCAATATGTCAAAACTGATGGATGTTACTCCACGAGTATTGGACTATAGTGCTGATATGATGGATGCATGTTTTGTCTGTACTGTTGAACCTAACTGTTTTAAAGAAGCAATCAAGCATCCAAAATGGAGGGATGCAATGCAGGAAGAAATCAAGATGATTGAGAAGAACAACACTTGGGAGTTGGTAAAAAGACCTGAAGAAAAGAAAGCTATCATAGTCAAGTGGGTTAATAAGTTGAAGACTGCAGTAGATGGAACCTTATAGAAGTATAAGGCAAGACTAGTTGTAAGGGGATTCTGTCAAAAAACTTGGTGAAGACTACACATAGACATTTTCACATTTCTCCAAGTGTGACACCATTCGATTTATATTTGTAATTGCAGCACAAAATAGTTGGGCACTATATCAAATGGATGTGAAGTCTATATTTCTAAATGGAGAACTTGAGGAAGAAGTGTTACTAGAAAAAACTCAAGGAGTTGAAATCAAAGGGAAGTAAGAACATGTACTAAAGCTCAAGAAAGCATAATACGGTCTAAAACAAGCACCAAGGACATGGTATAGCAAGATCAATGGTCATTTTCTGCAACAATGATTTGAAAGACGTCCATACGAAGAAGTCGTATACACCTGAAGAAACGATAAAGATACTCTAATGATCTCTTTGTATGTAGATGAAATGATCATAACATGAAGATATGTTAGTGCAGAAGGAGTTATCTTATCTCAGACAAAGTATGCAAAAAAGCTTCTGGATAAATTCAATACGACAGATTGAAAATCAGTTAGCACACCGCTGGTGCGGCATGAGAAGAATATTGATGAGCAAGAGTATAATACAAATGACACTGCAAAATACGAAAGCATGGTGGGAAGCTTGTTATATCTGACTGCTACAAAGCTTGATTTGATGTTATCTGCAAGTTATCTTTCAAGATACATGATCAATCAACAAATGATGCACTATCAACAAACAAAGCGAGTATTGAGGTATGTCAAGGGGACAATTGAACTCGGCTTATTTTCCAAGACCGAAAATTCAATATTATTGCAGGGATATTACGTTAGTGATTGTGCTGGAACCCAAAATGATACGAAGAGCATAAGCGGTTATTTGTTCAAGATAGAAGGCACAATCATCTCTTGGCAGACACAAAACAAGACGTTTTTGCACAACCAACTGCCGAAGCAAAGTACATCTCAACAGCGGCTAGGGTGAATCAGACTATTTGGCTTTGAAACTTACACGATAGTCTTGGATTCAAGCAAGAAGAAGGTACTCTTATTTTCCGTGATAATATTTCATCTATCGCCATCGGGAAAATCCGTTTCAACACCGAAGAACCAAGCATATCAACATAAAATTTCACGTGGTGTGAGAAGGTGAGAACAATGGAACTGTCAAGTTGAAGTATTGCAAAGGAAAAGATCAGTTGGCAGACATCTTTACAAAATATTTGCCAAAAACAAGATTTGAATAAATGAGGAACAACCTTGGTTTGAAACTCAAATGGATCAAGGAAGAGTGTTGAATTATATATTTACAAAAATAATGATCCATTTAAATTGGATAAATAATCAAAGAAGATAATGGGTGTGTTTGATAAAATGATTGGTGTAGTAAATGTAGAGACTCAGTGTTAATGGTGAGAGTTGGTGTAATTTTAAATTTGTGTGATTGTTAAGAATTTGAGTTTGTGAATAAATAAGTGAGTCTTGATCATTTGCAATACATCCAAAAATCATTTCAGTAACATCTTCTCTAAGTTTTCTCTCATGTTCTTGTTTTATATATTTTTTCTTGCTAAGCAAGAATTCTCTTCTTAAGTTTTTTTCATTTTCTTATTTTTTCTTTCTTTCGTAAAAAGAAATGTTAATGAGAGTTTTATTAAGATAAAAATATTTTAGTATATTCTAACATTTAATTTATTATTTAACCGTTTTGTACCAACTAGTCAACCAGTCATAAGTATCTCATAAACGCACTCATTTTAGTTGATGTGCGGATCATATAAATGGTTTAATAATGTTTGAAACTGCAACCATCTGCTTTCGCAAAACGGTTGAGCAAAATTAGTTGGTTTCTCACGCATTCATCATAAAAACGCAAAACCAAATGCCATGGACAGTGCAACAAGCAATAACGATCACACATCAGTTTAGTCAAGAAACATAAATTTTTCCAAAATCACTAGTTTCCGACTAGGGAGTAGGGGTATTTTTCATATCAAAATTACAAAAAGACGCATGGTCAAACACTTAAATATGGAGCAATTTTGGTACATAGGCCCCAATTATATTTTGTAAGAGTCATTTAGGTGAAAAAAACAAATTGAAGCATAAATTAGGTAAGTAAATAATGGTTTTCAAAAACCATTTTGTTGATGCCAAAAAGACAGAAATACCCCCGTTTGGGACACATAAGTCTCGGTTGCTGGTTGCACTGAATTCGACAACCTCACGTAACGCTGGAACAACTTCAACCATTACAAGATGAAAAGCATGGAAAACCCCTTGAACCGCCACATATCTATTTCGAAAGACACTCTACCCCAAGGATATGCAAGGAAGACATCAAGGTCTACAATCAACTCCACATGCTCATCGAGAATTTTTGGGAAGTTACTTGTCGACATAGAACAGAAGCGGTCAACGCTAGGAAGGAATATATGATTCTCATGTTTTTGTCGTGAACAACTCTCTTCTTAAGAAGCTTAATCACTTTGTCAAAAGTTAACAAATCAAGACAACCAAAAAGCTCGCCCCAGTATTTTTGGTCCTTGACCAAATTTTGCTTCTTCTTCTTGCTCGCCTTTGAAAATTGACCACAGGGAAGACCGGTAACAATGGTGAATTCCCTCAGAGAAACACGAATCGGCCAACCCGCAAATAAAAACCAAATATCATGCTTCTTCTTAAGATAAAGAATATGAGTTATAATGAAATGACCAAACGCACCGGAAAAAGTTGGTTTCTTAGCTATGGCCAAGAGTTTCCCAAACGAGGATTTTCTAATGACAGTAACTTCATCGTCGTCTAGAACATTCAGAATCGACCGGAGCCGGTCTAGTTTGACCTAAGAATTGACTCTCTGGCCGTTGGGTTCTTCGCCGGCGGCGGAAATTCAACACCGAAGTTCGAATCTCTTCATTTTCCATGTTTCACTGAAATACAATAAAAAAAATCTAAACAAATGTCCAAGAAACACAACAAAAAAAAAGAAAAAAATTCGACCACAAACTTACAAATTCAGGTTATGAAAAAATGAGGTTTGCAGAGAGAGGAGTTCGTCGATGATAATGAAGAATTAAACAGTTAAGCAAAATTAATTGGTTTCCTACGCGTTCATCATAAAAACTAGCTCTGGGATATAAAACCGAACCGAAATTATCGAACCGAAACCGAAGCTAATTTTAATGAACCGAAACCGAACCAAACCGAAGAAAAAAACCGATTGATAGTTTTTTTTAAATAGAAAAAAACGAAAAACCGAAAAACTGAACCGAAGTCCCTGACCTATTATTCATTATTGTAGACTTGTAGTTGTCGATCGGTTTAGATTTTCATAAAAGTTTCAATCTTCCCATATATATATACTTTTGTCAGTTTGTGTTTGTGTGTTTGATATATATATATAGCTTTGGAATATAAAATCGAACCGTAATAATCGAACCGAACCGAACCGAAGTTTTATGAACCGAAACCGAACCGAACCGAAGAAAAAAACCGATCGGTAGATTTTTTAAAAACAAAAAAACCGAAAAATCGAACCGTAACCGAACCGAAGAACCGAAGTCCCAGGCCTAATAAAAACGCATAACCCAATGCCTTGAACAGTGCAACAAGAAATAAAGACCACGCATCATTTTAGTTGGGAAACAAATTTTTTTGCCAAAATAACTAGCTTCCAACTAGGGGGTAGGGCGTAATTTTGTCATATCAAATTACAAAAAATTGCATGCTCATACACTTAAATATGGACCGATTTTGGTACATAGGTCCACTTATATTTGGTAAATCCAATTGTTGTTTTGTTTCGTTGTGTTGAATTTTTTGTTTATATTTGGGTTTGGTCTATATTATAATATTAGTAGTGTTCTAAATATGATATGTACGACATATATACGGTGTTTATATGCTATAGAATACAAATTTGTACCGTTTTAAGTTATGTGGTGAAATAATATGTTTAGGTGGTACAATCAATTATAATATATATGCTGTTTATACGGTTTTATATATTGTTCATTCAGCCATATATACAGTATTTATATGGTTTACGAAATAAAAATTTGTATATTTTTGAAAATACAACTTTTGCAATCATTTAATATCATAATTTTTACTGAAGTTGTATTAGTTGGAGAACTATAAATTATTTTTCATTGTTTATATTATTTTATTAGTTGATCCATTCATGTTTGCAGAGCCAGCTTAGACCATCTCCAATGTATTCCTCTATTTTTACCTCTAAAATAGAGGTGGATTTTTCTCCAATGTATACCTCTATATTTCCTCTAAAAATGAATATTCTCTCTAATATTCTTTTTTATTTTACTAATAATATCTTTTATTTTAAAAAGTTGCAATTTAATCCATTTATTTTATTTTTACAAAATTTTATAAAATTATAATATTATTTAAATTATATATGTATTATATAAAAATTATATTACATCTTATGAAAAATATAAAACATATTAAACTTTTGTTTAACCACTAACATTAATGTATTTTTCTCTTTATGATCATTAGCGTATCGGATCGAGTTTCGGTCGTGTATTTCGGATTTCAGGTATTTCAAATATGAAAAAATGGTATCGATCAGGTGATATTATAATTTAGATCGGATTCATATCGGTATCAAATCAGATCGGATGTATAGAAAAAATCAGAAATTTTCCGGTACCGGATCGGATCTAATGCATATTCTATATTTTTATTTGAAAGTAACCATATAAATTCGGATATATTCGGATACATGTCGGATATCAAATATTATACGATCCGAGTTTTTCGAATTGGTACCGGTTTAGATCTTCGGATCTGGGTAAAATGTCTAGCCATAATTTTTTCACAAATAACCAAAAGATGTTTTCCTCAAACATAATATATTTTGATTTTTTAATATTTAATAGTATTATTTATAATTTCTAAATTTTTATATTGTTAGTTACAAAAAATATTAATATTTTATTGTTTTAGTCATAAATAAAAATATTTGAAAGTTGATGGATTGATTTGTAAATTAAAAAGTTCACCTCTATTATAGAGGAAAAAATAGAGTTCCTCTATATATATAGAGGAAAAATAGAGATCTCTATTTTCAGATTTGCCTCTAAAATAGATATTAGAGGAAAATATAAATGTGGGTTGGAGATGCCCTTATATAGGAAGTGGACCGCTCCATACTCCATGATTAAAATGATTAAAGAAATCCTAAAAATTACTTTTGATTTTTAGTAATTTCTTTAAAATATATGATTTTTTGTATTAAATTTTTTAGATATATACTTTTATTTTTATAACCATAATTTTATTAAAATAAACTCATATAATTGTTTTTCTAAAATATATAAAACGTTTTTTTTTAAATCGTTTTTTACAACATAATATTAAGTGTATTATTTTGTTTTTTATTATGCTAATGTTAGCTATTAATATGTCCGAGCTCTCTCCCTGTCCGAGCTCTTTTTTGGCATAATTGTTTTTTATTATGTTACTGTTAGCTATTAATATGTTTGTTTTATATTTTTTTCTTGGATAATTGCATGTCTAGAATCTTGATATTATTAAGTGTATAACCAACTAGTGCATTTGATTGTAAATAAATAAACTCACCAAAGTCCAATATCAATTATATAGTTGAAGTCAGCTCTTTGTAATTGTAGGCAATGTACTTAACGACGAGGTCGCAGATCACGATTACCAAATTTGACTCATTCTTTTGAGAAACACTCAGTTTTTATTTAAAAAATCCAATATAATTAGGATTATAATTACAAAAATTGAAATGTATTACGTAATTAAAATTAAGATTAGTTTTCTTTAAACAAAAAAGAAAAGCAAATCCTCTTTCTTATAGTAGTCTTTGTTCCCTTTCATTTTATTTCTTTTTTTTTTTTGGGTGGAGGACAAGGTAGGAGTTAGGACCGAGGAAAAACTTTGCAAGTGAGGCTTTACTCTTTTCTTTTGAAAGTAGTGGGAGATCCAGACCTTCCCTTTATAATTTCTCCCAGTACTTAAAATTAACTTTTAAATATTAATATTTAAGGAGTATTTTTCCATCCCAAAAAGGTTTAAACTCGGAGTATGAGGAAATTAAACTCCATAATAGTATCCACTATCCATACCTTTGGGACATTCTTGCTTTTGTTATTTATATTTCCTTAATAACTTTTTTGGTTGATTTCATATTCTTCATTTTATTTGTTCACATTTTCTATCATATTTTAGTTATACATTTGAATCCTCCCACTCCTGACATCAGAAAGAATGTCGTAGGCAAGTAAGGATAGTTGTACAATCACCTGAATAATCTAGTGTTGAAGACTTTGGCACAAAGTTGACCAATATCTATGTTATCTTAGTTTTTGCTAATCAACAGCAATGAAACAATAAATAATAGTATCCTCTGAATCAGATCAGTTATTCAAGAAATTATGAAGCCTCTAGATTGGTTTTCTCTTCTCTTGATCATCGCTTTCACCATTCTGAGATCAGCCAAAGCTCAAAATCAAGCAGGTTCTTGAGAACATGATCATGTTTTTGATTACTCTGTTTGCAGTCAAAATTATTGAACAAGTCTTTTGTGAAAGTTTTTTATTTGTTTCTATTTCTGGTATTGATCATGAATAGGATTCATCAGCTTGGATTGTGGATTGGTTCCTAAGGACACAACTTATGTGGAGAAGACAACGAATATAACATACAAATCAGACGCGGATTACATTGATAGTGGATTGGTCGGGAAGATCAATGATGCATACAAGACTCAGTTTCAACAACAGCTTTGGGCCTTGAGAAGCTTCCCTGAGGCTGAAAGAAACTGTTACAACGTCAACGTCACAGCCAACAGCAAATATCTCATCAGAGGATCCTTTGTGTATGGGAATTATGACAGCCTAAATCAACTCCCAAACTTTGATCTTCATATTGGTCCTAACAAATGGGCTTCTGTTAAAATAGTGGGAGTAGCAAATTTTTCAATGCACGAGATCATCCATGCCGTAAAGAAAGATAGTCTTCAAGTTTGTCTTGTTAAGACAGGACCTACAACACCGTTCATTTCGTCGCTTGAACTTCGACCATTAAAGAATTACACTTACGACACACAAAGTGGATCATTGAAGCGCTTCGCCAGAGTATATTTGTCAACCGGTACAAGGGTCATCAGGTTATAAGAAAACAATCTTTTTAGGTTATTTAACTTTTTTTGTACTTGTTTGATTTTGTGTTTTCGAGGTAACAAAAAGGAAAGCATCTTTTCAGGTATGATGAGGACCAAAACGACCAAATATGGAGTCCATTCATAAATACTGAAACCACAACTATAAGCACCGATCTCCAAGTCGATACAAGTAATAGTGACTACGATGTGCCTCAACTCATACTGAAGACTGCTGGCGTCCCGGCAAATGCTAGTAAGCCATGGAGCATATGGTGGACTCTTCCTGAAACCACTGCACTTTCATATGTATACATGCATTTCGTCGAAGTCCAAAATCTAAAAGCCGATGAAATTAGAGAATTTAACATTACTCTCAACAGTGGCATTCGTTGGTACAACTTGTTAAGGCCTGCTAATCACAGCATTATATCGATCGGCAATAAAAAGGCCATAAGTTCTCCCAATGGAGGTTTTAATTTCACTTTTACAATGACTGGTAACTCAACACTTCCTCCGCTTCTCAACGCCCTCGAGGTTTATACAGTTT